>CM075016.1:9665246-9683371 GCA_037576675.1 Pangasius sanitwongsei | reverse complement strand
CAGCCGGTACGTTTGCAGGACCTCAGTATCAGATCACTCGCTGTACTGCAACCACCCACACACACACACACACACACCTACATATGTATATACTGTATATACTGTATATATACATATGTATACATATAATTCACTCATTCATCTTCAGTAAGCAATTCACACTGATCAGGGTCGTGGTGGATCTGGAGCTTACCTCGGGAAACACTAGGCATGAAAATGAGCACCGTGTGTGCATGTTTTCACACACACACTCACACCGTGTAAATAACAGTCACCAATCCGTATACCGGCATGTTTTTCAGAGAAAACCCAGAGGACCCACAGGAAACTAACACAGACACAGTGAGAATATGAAAGTCAGTACAGACAGTAACCCAAGCTCAGGATCAATCCCAGGACCCTGAAACTGTGAGGTGGCAACACTACCTGCTGCCTGTCAAAATTGTATCACTTAAAATGTGGGTGTGGGGATTTATAAATCACACCTCACGTGTTCCTTAATGCTCTATAAAGTCATCAGTGACATACTTGTTGTGCAGATGGCAAGCTGTCTATCAGCAAGGTGTCAATGGGGTAGAAGAGCAGAGGTTACTGAGAGTGCAGGCAAATGGAATTAGTCCAGCGTTAATCACAATTTGAGATGCCAATGACTCTGCTTTAAGAAAGTCTTTGAAGTGGAGCATAATAAATTTCATTGGTAATTACATTATTTGTTAGCTGAATGTGTGTATGGTGCCCTGTGGAATCCCCTCTCGTGCCTTGTGTTGCCAGGATCGGGATAGGCTCCAGACTCACCACGGCCCTGATAAGAATACAGCGGTATTACACCATTACATGGACAGAACTTAATATATATAAGTTATAAGTTTGTGGACACCTGACCATCACACCCATATGTGCTTTTTGAACATCTCATTCCAGATTTAGTCCCCCTTTTTCTATTATAATAACCTCCACTCTTCTGGGAAGGCTTTCCACTAGATTTTGGAGTGTGGCTATGGCAATTTGTGTCCATTCAGTCACAAGAGCATTAGTGAGGTCAGGCACTAAAGTCTGATGGCGGGTAAGGAGGCCTGGTGTGCATTTGCCATTCCAATTCATTCCAAAGGTGTTCAGTGGGGTTGAGGTCAGGGCTCTGTGCAGTCCACTTGAGATCTTTATTTATTTATATTTAATAACCTTAGTGTTACTGCACCTGATTTTTTTTAAAAACTTGAATATGCCAAATGACACATGACAATTGTAAAATTATTTTTACATATCAGGAGAATTATACCACATTTCTCAAGAACCAAGCAATCTGGATAAAATCTGCAAGATAAAAAGCAACCAAGCCAAATAGGAATAAGCAAGAATCACAGGTTTCCAAATTTCTTCATCCACCCACTCTTTCCATGGAAGAAGGTATCTTCACTTCAATCTTTTTCCTTTTAAAGATATCTTAATTTACACTGAAACTACATGGGAACAAAATGCATTCTTGTTCATCGAATCTCTGTATAATATCTGTTTAATATTATATTTATTTATGGAACCAGTGCATAAAACCTCTTCAGTTCTGTTTCCATGTTTACTCAGCAATGTTTTCCTTTCGCCATTTCAACACCAATTGACTTAACCAACATTTATCATTATTATCAGCTCAAAAGCACCCCCTTTAACATGTTTCAGATAATTTATTGAACGTGCCTCATTAAATTGTCTAATGGCTTAAAAAGTCAACAAATCATGACTTTAGTATTATAAAGCTCTTTCTCTATGAAGAGCCAAGTGAGACATATGGGACATTCTAGAAATTTACAGCTCAAGATTACCTACACTTTAAAATGACTTCAAATTTATATGAGCAAAATTCTGAGATCAAGTAAAATTCAGAACACCGGCCAAACGCAAACATTTATAATCTCTTAATCCCATTAAACTAATACAAATGTTTCCTTACTGTATTCTCTGAGATCTAAAATGCAAAGATATTAATTTATAAAATCTTAATTATATTAAAATTTGAACATATAACTACTAACACATAGAAGGGTCCCCGGAGGACTAGTGGTTAGGCGCCTGGGTTCAATTCCTGGCCAGGGAACCAATCCCAGCCAATGGGGTTGTGTGCAACAGTGCGCTCTCAGTGCCGCCCCCAAGCCCGGATAAAATTGGGGAGGGTTGCGTCAGGAATGGCATCTGGCATAAAAACTGTGCCAAATCATGTACTTGGACCAATAATCTGCTGTGGCAACCCCTAACGGGAGCAGCTGAAAGAGGAACAACAACAACTAACACACACCCAGTTACACTGCAAAGTTTATTACACACACTGCACATAGCTAGCTAACGTCTGTAATATTTCAGGCTAAAGTTACCCGATGTGTATTCTTTTTCTGCTGCACCGAAGACTTTCTAACGTGCCAGCATGTGTATACACTGTAAAACAAGTGAGTACAGTAGACCTTACTATACCTGTTATTACTCACATGGAACCCCCACTTAGTCATTCATGCAATTATCCGATCACCCAATCATGTGGTAGCAACACAATGGATAAAATCATGCAGAGACAGGTCATGAGCTTCAGTTCATGTTCACATCAAACATCAGAATGGGGAAAATGTGGTATCTGTAACTCAGTGACTTTGACTGTGGCATGGTAGTTGGTACTAGACAGGCTGGTTTGAGTATTTCAGAAACTGCTGAGCTGGGATTTTCACACACAACAACAAAAAATAAAATTCATTGAGCAGCAGTTCTGCAGGTAGAAATGTCTTGTTGATGAGAGAGGTCAGAGAAGAATGGTCAGACTGGTTTGAGCTCACAGGAAGTCTACAGTAACTCAAATGACCACTCTTTACAACCACGGTGAACAGAAAAGCATCTTAGAATGCACAACAGACTGATCCTTGAGGTGGATGCGCTGCAACAGCAAATCATCACATCAGGTTCCACTCCTGTCAGCCAAGAACAGGAATCTGAGCCTACAGTGGACACAGGCTTCCAAAACTGGACATTTGAAGAGTGGAAAAACATCACCTGGTCTTTTTTCCAGTCTTCAACTGTCCAATTTCGGTGAGCCCGTGGCTCGCCATGCTGAGGCTTCAAGTCTAACATCTGCGAGTTTGGATATAGAGTTTGGATATTTTTTTCCCCCCAAATATTACACCAAAAACTTTGCAAACTAACACCACAGGAGAATAAAGCGTCCCCAGGTTTACATAGTTAACTCATTTTAGAACAAAATGCCAAATAGAGCCTTATAATACTGAGGTCACAAAATGTTTACCTTGCTGGAGATTTCACTAGTAATCCTAACATACACTTGTAACCATTTTAATTACTTCCATAAATTAATGATGTCTTTGCACTCATTAGTAGACAAAACGAGCACGTCCTCTTGAAAGCTGCATTCATCCAAGGTTGTTCAGGTCTACCGCATGAGACTCATTAAGAGCATTTAAAATTAGTGAAGTGGAGAAAAAATACCACTGATTATAGAAAGTCAAACACATTTTGTTTATTGAAGGTCATTTAAGCAGTTCACATGAAATTTATTACACAAGCACATTAAATGTAGTGTACCACTGCAGTTATAAACAGAAATGGCACCCTGTCAATGTCATCAATAGATGTGACTTCACTTAATATGAACTACAATCTGGCGTGCTGTGACACAGATGCAGTCCTTACAGCAGCAAGAGTACACAACTCTAGGAACTCCTTCGGTAAATTGGGCGGCCACACCTCATCAGTGCTGCAGATATAGCACTAAACCGGGATTAGTGGTCTGAAGCGAGACACACATAATCTTCTAGTGAGCACTGATTGTGTCCAATACAAGGCGTGGCCGATAACAGTTGTTTTTTTTTTTCTGCATGAGTAGAAACAATAAATGACCTAAGGAGTGGAGAAAAATTGGTCCGGGTATATAGACCTTTGGAACGAATTTGTAGACACAAACACAACAGCTGAGATCAGAGGAAGGTGTGCTGTAGGCTGAGTTCAGTCCAGAGAAAGCCTTCACCAGCACACAGATACTAAAAGTCTTTTTGGAGTTCCTGACTCCTCTCCCACACCATGGCGGCAAGCGTTCGGTGGAAGGAACTGGATGTTTACCCCCCCCTTATTCTCCCTCCCATGCAGCCAGGGGTATCACCTGCCCAGTGACCGTGGCTTTGCCCCACTGACCAGTCACTGCCCAGGGTGGCCTGGAACTGCCAGCCTTCAGCGAGGACAACCTTCATTGCTGCTTGCGGGACCAGAAACGGCCTGCAATGGAACCTAAAGATAAGCCCTGCTTCTTCTGCTGAGAAATATCCGCCAGCCTCTGCTCCTCCTCCTACACACAAACACAAGTGGAATATCAAATCCTGGTCATGAAAATCGAGGGATAAAATCATATTAGGAATACTACTATCCAGATCAGAATACTAGAAAGTTAATTAACATGACTGATCTATAGCAGCAGATCTGACACAGCACAGTGGTAACGGAGGAATAACACACTTTGGGACCTGCTGTTACAGGAAAGTAATCCACGTCAGGTGGTACAAGTAACTCTGGTTGCATCACACCACCCTGTCTTTTTCCTATAAGAGCATATCCTGTTGCGTTTTATTCCTCACATACATTACAATGTGTATTAAATAATGTGTATGAAAACACACAACAGCCAACATAGAAAACATCAAGATTTAAGTTGTTCTTTATTGTTCTGCTTTGTTGTCAGAACGTGATCTTAATGTACAAAGCTCAGCTGAAGTGTCAAGTTTTTTTAGTAACTAATTGCTAGCTAAACCCTTTATTTATTTATTTTTTTAAATGCCAGGCAAATAGGTTTGAGGCTTGGTCACAGAGTTCAACTATAGAGAGGGTGCACTGAATCGTCTGCACTTGTGGAGTGACCGATAGCCTTATAGCTCTGCATTACAATAACTGACATGTGCCATGTTATAAAGGTTAAATGAGCTCTTCAGTAGCCTTAAAACGACAGCGGCTGTGCGCCACCGCGATATACGGTGCCTGAGAAAGAGGCTGTGGAAGTCCGGCATTTTAGTTCTATACCTAGTTACAAATGACACCTCAGGTGCTGCTGAGGACCTCAATTTGTTCAAATTTGTTCATTTGATCAATGTGTGTACACTGCAAGCTGCCTATTCTACACATACTGGCATAGGTTATTGTTTTCCATTTTGGATGCCATATTGGTGACTCTACAGGCTTTATATTTTAACTCTACAGGCCAATCAAGGATGTTCAGTACTGTAAACTCAATGCCAGTAGTTCACAAATAGGTCCACAAAAAGTCTGGATTGGGAACTAAAACAGTTCCAGAAACTATGGCCTAGGATCAGCCCTGGTGGAAACATGCCTCAAGTTTCTAGGATTCTAAGCTGGTTCTTGTGGTGGAAAATTATCTAAAGTCTCAGCTGACTTGGATAGTGTGTGGGGGAAAAAAAAAAAAAAAAAAAAAGCCTCGTATGACAAGGTTACAAGAGGAAAACTGCTCAGCGTACCAGTGCGAGCTGTGCTTGTCTCCTTTTAAAGGCCTCAATGGGGTCTTCCTCATGGGCGTAGTTTTCCAGTACAGTACGCACATCCTCCACACCACTCAGCGCAATTGCTGCACAGGACAACGAATCGTTAGGACATGGGGTGTCTGTGTGTGTGTTTTTCTTAAAAAACTCAACAGCAAGTATTTCACACACTTACTTTTAAGAAAGGCAGCTAAGTCGTAGAGCGAGCGGTCCTCCGAGTTGCCATCCCACTTGCGCAGTGCCATGCCGTTGAAGGGCTGCAAGCTGAAGGCCTCTCGCTTGCAGTCCACTATAATTACTTTAGAGGTGTCTCTGTTCAGACAAGACACGTCCTGTGGAAAAACGAAAAGTAGCGTGAGAAAAAGAGAACGACTTATATAATATACAGTATAGTTTCACGGCCTATTGGTTAAAACAATTCAAGAATTAAATGCACTGTTCACAATACAGGTATACAGTTACAATATAATCACAAACAGTGCCAAAAAAAACAGTACAAAAAAATAAATAAATAAAGGTTATATAAATATTAAACCAAATGTTTCAGTTTCACTCCTTTTCTGTGCTAAATGATGTATTATTTTTGATAATACATCATTTAGCACAGAAAAGGAGTGAAACTGAAACAAAATATTTTCATATCCAATCAGCTGTGTGTTAGTGTGAGAAATAAATTACGTCAGAGGCATACTATATCCTGGGGACATGCTCCTACTGCTCTTTAAAATACCTTTTTGAAAGTGCAGAGAGTTAAAAATTGTTTGCGAAGAACACAGCAGATGCTGAAATTTCTAAAAACGTCACTATTGAACCTGCTTCAGTTTCTCGGGGTGGCATCCGTAATAAAATACAGCGGAGTCCAAAAGTCTGAGACCACACTGAAAATCTGGGATTTTTTAAAATTTATTTATTTTTTTTAAACTGGAAACAAACAAGGTTTTCCAATTTTTTTAATTCTGTTGCACTATTTCCAGGTCCCTATATACATTTAAGCAAATTTGTGATATTGACCATGTTAACTGCTTTGTACAAAAGGTCAGATTTCCCATGAATCTTATCCCTTCCACTGAAGCGCGTGTTCAGACGACACGCCGATGGATTCGATCTAATATGAATCATCAGGTTTTACATAAACATGTGGAGTCCGCGCCAGCTCGAGCACATGCTTTCATTTAAGCAAAAAGGGGAAATGCCAAATACTGAGCAATTCTGAAAGCCATGTATATATTTTTAAGATTCTGCTTTACATTCAGACAGAAGCGTTTTCACTAGCGGTCCCGGACTTTTGGACCCCACTGTATGTGCATCTCTTCTGTGATACATTTCTTGTGGATGGACTTCTTTTCAAATCTAGACGTAGCACATATGGTGATTTGATCACATCTCTGCATCCTGGATTTAGTCAACACTACAGTTATGATATTGTGGCATGTGAGTATAAAGTGAGCACTGTGAGATCGCGCTTGGTTTACTTTCTGAAGACAGAATGTAAACCAAGCGATTCATTCTATGTTCACAGAAACGGAGTCTGTTAACCGCATCTCACAGAGGTGGTGTTAATTAAAATGTTGGCTAACATAGAAGTGGATCAGTTTCATGAAACGAGCAAGCCAGTGGATCAGGGTTGCCAGGTTTGTGGCTTTAAACTCTAATCGATCTAGATTGAAAGCAGAGTCGCAGAAGGCAAAAGGGTATGGGTTGCTTTTTTAACTAATTTCAAATTTTGATGGGGCATCGAAAGCATTTATTGCAGATGACATTAAATTGATCGTTCTCGGAACAATGCTCCAAATTTGATTTCTGCCAGATGGGTTTACTAGAATGCTTCAAAGCATTTCTGTGGTGTAAACTGGACCGCAGATGAACTCAGACGTGTCTTGGCCATGGGCTTTGTGCAGCTCAGTGTTTTCAAAGTGTTTAGTGTTTTAGCCATGCAGTCAGCTGCATACATAAGTCTAATTACAACAGCAATGTGGACCTGTTTCTCATTAATTCTAGGTTAGTGCCTTTTTCCAGCCTGCTCTCCTTCTTTCAAAGCACCTTCAATGAACCTTCAACAACAACAAAAAAAAAAACAATATTACTTTAAAGCTGAGGGAAATAAAGTGCTGCCGATACTACAATATCTCAGAAAAGTGACACAATTTATCACGATATATAATACTGTATTGTGCGGCCCTGATGTGACCCTTCAAAAAAAAAAAAAAAAAATCCATGCCCCTGTAATGACACTGACATGAACCATATTCACACCTATGCATCTGTAAAGAAGTGCAAACTGTTAACACCCACTCATTGACCCCTGCAGTGTCTCTCTATCTCTCTCTCTCTCACACACACACACACACACACACACACACACACATTTTCTCTGTGGCAGCTGTCTCAGTTGTGGGCCCCAGGAGCAGATGGACAGGGACGCTGTACTCTCCCTATCACTGAGGTCATCTGTATCCCCTTGAGGGGCTAAACACAGGAGCAAAGTGAGGGGGAAGAGAGAAGGAAAGCGACAGATAGATATAAGAGAGAGAGATGGGTAAATATTGAATGAGCCAGCCAAAAAAAGGAAACCCCTGTAGACCTATACACACACACGGCACGCTTCACACTGATTTATGTGTTTGCCCCTCCTGTAGAGACGCACCAGGAGCCCACAGGGAGCTGTGTGTACATGTTTGACATGGTGCATGTGCAAGTGTGTATGTAAGCAGTATTTAAGCTGTTGGTGATTAGCAAAGCTGTAAAATAGAGCCTGTAGTGTCCTAATACCTCAGTGTGTGTTTTCTTAGCGGAGCAGTGTAAGAGTATCAGGTTGCTGTATTAGACGAGCGCTAATCCCCCCAGGTGAAGTGTAAGAGGACGCGTGCCTCAAACACACACACACACACCACGCTAAACACCTGCCAATCCAGACTCTCCATATCACCAGCGCAGCTCTGTGACTGGGAGCATGCCAGAGGTCAGAGTGGGGTTCAGCATCCACTGGTGTCATGTCCACACACAGGCTTTGCCTTGTAAAGTACTTGCAATGTTTTATGTATACCTGTAGCTAAATAACACTGAGCCTATCCTTAACCCTAAGCATAAACTAATGACTGCTGGGGTTTTTTTTCCTCAGCACAGACAAATTCATAAAAATTCCTGTCTGTGGAAAATCACACTTATGCCATTAGTAGATGGAGATTAGGCTGAAAAACTGCAGTATTCCATCAACCTCAGGACACGAAAGAAAATACTTTAGTGCTTAAGTTTGCAAATAAAAGCACTTTTGTTTATGGTGACTATCCAAATGTCACCAGGAGGTCAAAACTGTCATGCATGTATGTACCGTGCGGTCATCAAATCCAGCTAAATACACACACACACACACACACACACAAACAGAAACACACATTTTACGTCTGATGCCTCCCGCCTTTTGCCTCTCAGTATGCCAGATGGGAGGTGAGGGAGGGGGACATGGGGGAGGGGACGAGGGAAAAGGAGGGAGTCAGTGCAGGAGGTGAAAGGGAGCGAGTGGCCGAATATGGGACAAGGTTGCAAGGCCAGTCAGACACTGGTGAAATGTGACCGGCAAGCGCACACGTACACGCACGCACACACACACACACACACACACACACGATTCTATCATTCACATATGCACTTACAGGTTCCAACAAGCAAAAGCAAAAACCTGGTGCAGAACTATGTCACAAATTTTGATGTATGTTTTCAGAACCCGCATAGCTGTATGCGCAAAAAAAACAAACAAACAAAAAAAAAACACCCACATTTCATTCCACAAAATCACTTAGCAGTTTAGGGCTACGTTCAAAACGGCCAGGATAGTGCACATGTTGACAGCTCACGGTTTAACCTTTGTCCTTTCAGCCTACATTTATTTGCACCACCAAAGTCAGGGTCAATGCCTTACTGTTTAGCAATAAACACTGATACAAGTGGCACGTTACACACATGAATAGTTCTTAGCCTTAGAAGAGCTGTTCTGATTGGTGTAATTGACATCGAAAGAAAGAAATGATATATAAGATTCGACCATTTACCTTGCTGAGATCTTCCTAGCGTGTGTGAAATTATCTACAAGTATTCTTTTTTTTTTTTGCGTTAATCACTGTCTTGAAACAGCTCCTTTCCGTGCAGTAACACTATCTGGCCTTATACTGGCACATGGAGAACGTGGCTTCGGTAACAACGGCCTAACGAAGTAGCTGAGAGGGACAGAAGGTTAATGAGGCACAAAAAGAGGGCGAGGAGAGGACGGTAAGAAACTGCTATTGTCCTGAGCTACTGAGAGAAGAAAAAAGAAAAAAAAAAAAAAAGAAGAGCTGCATAGCACGGGGGAAAGAAAGAAGAAGAAAAAAAAAAAAAAAATCAATGGAGGAGCAGAAGGGCGGCACGGGGAAGAAACATGGGGGCATTGCAGCATTATGCCACCTGGGTCACTGAGGAGAAGGGGCCCATCAGAGGGGGCCAGGGCTGCTAACATGTGCTAAATATGCTAGTACAGTTAGAGAGAGAGAGAGAGAGAGAGAGAGAGAGAGAGAGACTAAAAGGGAACAGCAATGTTTCAAGTTTTAATGTTTCGATGTTTAGATAGAACGAGACAAAGACAGAGCGAGGGCCGAAGCGCAATTGTTTATAAATAGATGGTGAATTAGTAATTATAACATCGGTAAAAGGCTGTTACAATGTCAGCTACCTTACTGGAAAAAGACAGAAGAAAACCCCCACCACACACACACACACACACACACACACACACACACACACACACACACACAATAACGGTGAACAATTCCAGGAAGCGAATTAACTAATCAGCTTTACCTTGACGTGATGGCCCTCCATGTAGCGTGTAGCATCCCGGAAGAGACGGTACATGACGAAGCCCTGTGGGTCTATGCTGTCGATCAGCGGGAACGCCGTCTGGCCAGATACACACAATTCATGGTTAACACTCAGGTGTCACTTGGGTGTCAGTGAATTAGGAGCTCATGGCCTAAAGCAATCATTCCCAACTCTTGTACTAGTATACGTGCGCCCTGTACATTTTAGAGTTTGTCCAGCTACAACACACACACACACACACACACGTGCACACAGCAATTCAGGACAAGCCTTTTAATTCGCTAATATGTTAGATTTGAAATCACTTTCTGGCAAACTCCTGTGAAGCCAATCTTACTCAATAAGATTTCTTTTCTTTTTTTTTGCTGAACAGCAAGTTGTAGGATATGAGGAGTCAAATTCCACACCAACTGCAGAGCCTCTTCCTCACAAAATAGGTAAAAAGCTTCTTAGTCAGTCGTCTAATCTTATCTAATTTCTATACTGTCTATAATCCAGCTTCCTCATGAGAAATAAGTGACTCAGGCTGGTGTTGGAGGGGAAAGAGACAGCTTTAACAAATCACAGATGCATGCAGTCAGTTCATGGTTCATATCCAGGAAAGCTCCACAGATGTAAAGCCTCAAACATCACTTTGAGGAGAAATCTCTTTTGTTTAGCTGTACTGAAGAGACTAGCAGTCTGACCTGACGTGCCCTAACAAACACGGACAGAATGAGCTCCCTGACTGTGAGTAGAAACAACAACAGACTGCAAAACAGAAGCCTAATTAGACCGTGAGTATGCCTTATTAGCATATCAATGTTGACATAATAAAGGCGTGTGCCCATTATAAAAGACTACACAGAACCCACAACAAGTCCAGTCGCATGGCGGGTAATCAGGTAAACAACCATGACTGATAACACAGCTAGTGCAACAAAACAACAAGAACAACAAACACGAGGACAAAGCTGTGTGTATCGTCCATGTGTGTTGGGTCTACTATGGAATTAAAGCAATGTTATTTTGGAAAGCTTAGGTTTTTCCACACAGCTGGTGAGGGAGAAATGTAAAACATAAACTCTGCTATAATCACTTCAAACCATCATGAATAGGGCTTAATCAAACCGAAGCATGGCATTCCACGGTTAGTGCATGGCCCTCAGTGGTGCAGACTCTTCATTCTGATATTCTTTTGATCCACTGATGGAGAACATCGTGCTGCTCCTCCTCTTCATGCTACTCACCATGCCAGTTTCTGATGTGAAGATGACAATCTCATAAAGCGGCGCTAGTTGCTGGAACAGGTAGTCGATGCCCGGCCGCTTCTTAAAACGCCAGCCTGTGGCCAGCTACCAACACACACACACACACACACACACACACACACACACACACACACACACATTGAAAAGTTCATGGAAGTACAACAACAGAGGTCCAGAATATGTGTTAATAACTTTTCACTTCAAAAATCAACAAAATGTGTCATCTGGCCTGGGGTGCCCAAACTTTTGCATACAACTGTATATGATACAGTATATGTGGTATAAGAGATTGTATGTGCAAATGAGAAATATCAGAAACAGGGTAAAATGATTGCAATTAGCTCAGCAGGTATAAAAAGCTATACTAACAGAATCATATTGCATTGTGTCCTCGAATTTATTGTATATTTTTTGTGTCTACAGTGACAGCCTCATTTTTCTTTCTGATGGCTCAAAACAAACAAATACGAACTAGAACCACGCACCATGATCATGCAAAAAACAACTGCAATAAATAGTGTGTCGACAAAATCTTGAAAAATGATAGCTAGACCGAATCTATCTATAAGGAACAAAGACAAAATGGAAGACAAACACAGCCCAGGGTGCTTTGTTCGTGTCACTGTAGATGGTTATTAAAGGGGGGGAAAAGCACGTACCGACCATTCGGGATGAAGGAGAACATCAGTGAGCTCTAGCACCAGGGTGTATGGAGGCTGGTAATACGGCTCCTTCAGTGGGTCGGGGAGAAGCTTCGGACTTGTGGGTTCGATGATCATCTGCAGTGAACAGAATTGTTCACTTGTTCTTCATAATCATCCAAATAATTGTAAACGTATTTTGTTTGCATATAAAGGAGTCGGGACGATTTGGCTCACCTGTCTGTAATCTTTGAAATATTTGAATGTTCTCCTGAGCTGCTGGATAATGGGTCCATCTATATGAGAAGAAAATGCAGATGTAAATGCAAAGGCAACAAAAAAAAGATGAAACAGAAATGCAATCCATTCAGAAGAAAGGATCATAAATAGTGGCAGGATCAGTTATGTAAGTGTTACAGAGTGATTCAGAACATGAGATCATAGCACAAATGGAAAAATAAACTAGTGCAGAGATTTAAAAAAAAAATAATAATGAAAAAACTAAAATAAATTTAGGGTTAGAATAAATACATTGTTAAGAGATTAGGTCTGCTGATGTCATATCCAAACAAATCTGCTCGTGTCATTCACTCTTCTGTCAGTCCAGTGATCGCAAATATAAACAAATTTAAACACTGCTAAGACAGGTACGTTTCTGTTTTGAAGCGCCTTGTGTTCTGGATATTTGGATGGACAGATAAAAAGGTGGCTGCGATACACAAAATGTTTTAAACGAGTTATTTATATAATTATCTAATCATTTAACTAGTACCAGCTCCATGTTCTCTAGGCTGAGATGATTTTTTTTGTGATCTCCATGCGTACTTAGCAAAAGGTTTGTTTTCCTTTTCGCCATCTTTCTGACCAATGAATTAAATAGTGAGTTTTCGTTTTCAGCCATACATACTCCTTTTTTTTTTTTTTTTTGCTTTTTGGTTAGTTTAATTCTAGGCATTGTGAACGAATGAAGCAAAAGTCTCAAAGACTCAGTAAACAGACTAATAGGTGTGTAAGCATCCTTACAGATTATTTTAAATAGGCTTGGGATAAATGTAAAGGTAGTATGAAGAACAGAGAATCCAAAGCTGCACTGAAAAGCGAAGGAGAAAAAGGAACGAACGTTTGATCTTTGATCACAGTAACCCACAAAAACCCACTAACCATAACAAAACATCACATTTCTAATCGTTCGTTTAAGACTTTTGTCTGCCACAAGAGGTCAAGATCAACCCAAAAGAACGGACAGTTGCAAGGACCGTTAAAGCTGATCTGAGGAGACACCGGCCAGGGAAAAAAAGTTCAGTGCAACAATTGGGTGTACTTTGAAGAGCCCCTTGTCCTAACCTTGTTTGTCAGTGTAATGGAGAGGCCTATTGTTGAGCTAGAGAGGCTCGGTGGCTCTCTGGAGGGACGTCTATTGAAATGCCGGATGGAGGGAGTGAGAGAAGGATCGATGGCTGGGCCTCGAGCCTCAACAAAAGCCTCCTTTAATCTGGCACTAGCATAGCATATGCTCCGCTATTTTGCCAAAGGCCATTATTGCTCAATTGCCTTTCTTCTCCTTTGCCTTTCTTAGGAACGGGCTTGGGATTTTCTTTGTTTGTTTGTTTCCCATTTTATCGTTTTTAGTGAAAAAAAAAAAAAAAACCCCGCTAGATTCTAATGCTGCTATCACTATGTACTATGGCACATGGCCAATCAGCCCAGTAAGGCATTCAGAGCACTGCTTATTTGTTTCTGCTTCTGATGGTAGCTTACTGGCTTTGTGCGCCTGAGGACATACAAAGTTTTTAGTGGATACGCAGGACACTGTTGATGTAAACAAAACGTAAGACAAATGTTGAGGTAGCAAGGTGTGCTCAGGTTTGTGACAAAAAAAATTGACAGATCATCAAAAAAAAAAAAAAAAAACAACAACAACCAAAACTTGGCACATGATGTAATACCTTTCTACATCCAGCATACCAGTGGTTAGTAAGAAAAGGTTTTCATTACACTGGAACAAAACATCCCACTACCTGCAAACTTGTTAGAACTCGACATTGCTCAATGTAGTGAAGCACCTTTCGATTAAGGGGAGTGGCTTGTACACAGAGCACACTCACACACACACACACACACACACACACACACTCACGTATGTTCGAAGGAATAGTACCACTTGGCAAGAAGCCAAGGCTTTCAGAGGGACGCTTGCTTAGCTCCCCAAGGACTTCTCCACTGAGGGGCTCGGCCTGCATCCCTCCGCCAACCTTCTGCTGATGAAGGGAAGGTTAGCGTGAGGCCAGAAGGCAGCTAGGCCACATCTACACTCCCCTCAGGGACCTGGTGTTACACCGCAGTCTCTAAAGTAATCATTGGCCTTCGTTATGACATTAAACGCTTTCGTGTTAGACACTCGTGTCCGAAGCTTTGGAGGTTATAAATCAAAGTAGTGTCCGTGCGCATAGGGGAAGACTTCGGGACACGCTGTTAATTAAGCGATTATTACAGCACTAGGTGAACATGGTGCGACTAGCCATCTTTTTTGAAATCGGTCTGAACAGAAAGGCACAGCCGGCTCTTCATTACCACAGCTATGTGACAACATCGCTTTCTCCATTTGCAGTCATTTTCTGCTCTGGCCTGAGTGTATCACTCGCTGCCATCTTAATTAAAACCATTTGGAATAGGACCATCCATCTGGATCTGGCAGGAAGAGACAGCTCCAGTGGAAATGGCAACAAGTGGCCACAGTAACGGTCGTGATCTGGGCTAGAAGGTTATTAGGACAAGCGGTAGCTTTGAATAAAAGATTCAAATTTTAAAAACAAACACACAAAATAAACCCTGAACAGCGAATGGAAAATGGCAGACTTGGATCTTATGTTTTCTTATGCACTTCTAATGAAATTAACTGAGATTTCCTGCTAGTCGTTATCTGGTGCTCGGTGTATCAAACACACAAACACATATGCTCAATCACCCTTAAGGTCTTACTGTAACTAATTTTTTCCCCAAGTCCTGCCTAAGTAACTGTGAGTTGTTGCGCTAAGTGAATACATATGTGAGGCACTCAGCGGGGGAGACAGAGACCATATGTGGGATGCAAAATATGTTCCACATAGGCAATGCTCAGTGTATTAAACGGCAAAGAACATAGCAATCTCACACACTAACAATAGCCACATGTTTTTCTCTTTCATCAATCTGCACATTACAGGACTAGATATGGAGGAAAGGTCTGACTTACCATTATCAAACTCATCTGCTATCTGAAAGGGAAAAAAAAAAAAAATGAGGGAGATGGTCAGGCAAAAGCATCAGATGTGTGCAACCTAAAGTAAATAATTGAATTATGATAACACTAAAATTCCTTCTATGCACATTAAAACCAGGAAAACAGTACTGCAGAGCAACAAACAAGGCGACACCATCATATACATAATTCATTATTATGTACATAAACATTTTATTCACACTGTAGCAAGAAAAATTAAACAAATGTAAACAACCAACTAGGCATGAATATGTCGATAAAATAAATCAAACCTTTCATGACAGCTGATCGTGGGGGGAAAAAAAAAACCCCAAAGCTAAAGATTTCCAAATGCAAGTCACTATGTTTTAATTGTTGCTTAAGCATCTTATCCCTGATCAGATGAATTAATGTTGACACTGCTTACTATTTTAACTGGAAGCTCATACGAAACACGGAGATTTAGAAAAGGAACTGTCATGGCAGCAAATCCACAACCTGCCTAGAAATTGCATTGACAGTGGGTTTCTATTTCATTCACATTCAAAGGACATGCTGGATCATGCATAAAATGCACTTTCGTTGATAAACTGTTGACCTGTTGAACGAGCTAATCCATCATACCTACTCATAAAACACTAGTAGATCAGAGAAGGAAACTACCAACAAGTGGCTAATACAGATACAAAGCAAACGTCAAAAGTCAGTCAGACAGATTGCCATTTCCTGGCAGGGCACAAAAAAAAAAAAAAAAGGGAGGAGGGGGGTGGGAGCGTGGGACCCTCGAATGTTAGCCTGAAATGCTAGCCTGGAATAAACTGCGGACAAAGTAATCGGTGCAAAAATCAAACGTGCACCTGATGCTGGCCACAGTCCCAAATTATCCATCCAGAAAGCTTGAGATAAACAAAACCATTAACATTAGACATCAACATTAGAAGCTCCTCCTCCACTTGTATCCTTCAATTAACTGTGCAGAAAACCAGCCAATTAATCAGCGCTCAGAAACACAACCAAGCTGATGAATATTCAGCTGCATCTGCCAGGACGGCGCTCGCCGGGTGCCCGGCCCTCCCCTCCCCTCCCCTGTGTGGCAGAACAGCCACGTGCTGGCTCTACAGCCCTGCCTCTGGAGTGGAAGTGTAAACAGGAAACAGCAGAGCCCCTTCTGGTCACAAGCTTACATCTCAAGTGACATGTCTGCAAATACGTTTCCTTATTCAAAAACGCTGAACCATGTCGAACCTTCTGAGTAAAAAGATCGGAGAACTTAGCACTGCAGCTGTGTCGACACATGTACATGTACTAGGAGGGTCAGAAACTCACCACGTTCAACACAATCACATTCTAGAACAGAGAACATAGCAGCTATAGGTAAAGTGTGCATCAGTCATCATTTATACTTATTTGTACATTTACATAATATATGGCTAAATGAATACAAGGTATAATAGATAAAATAGAGATGGCACAGTGCACAGGTGTTGCACCTCTGATGGTGCCGGTGATCCAGGTGCAGGATCATCACCCGGGAGCCACCTTTCATCCATGTTTCACCTCTTTAACCTCGGAAGAGCTCCTGGTGGTGGGGCAGTGGCAGAGACATCTCCCTTCCTTCCCCAGCCAGACGCTGTCCTTCTCTGCCTCTTCTGCCAACTCCTACAGTGTCTTCCTCAGTGCCTACCTTGACATTCTCATTCCATGGAGGAACCACTGGGCAGATGACCCTACAAAACCTCAACATCCCACCTCCACAGGGCAACCTGCCCTCCACCATGCTTCTCTGCACTTACTTGCCAGCCCTGAGTACTTCTCCCTCTTCCTTTCAAAAGCTACCTCCAGTCCCTCCATCCCTTATGACGATTTTGCGCACTTGGCCAGAGAAAGGTTGAAAGGTGCTAAGCTGTACCCTTCCTTGTTGCTGAGGTGCTACACTTAGAGGTACATTTTTGTCCTGTAGTGTGTATACTGTATCCGTAACAGTGAATACGGTATAACTGGAATTGGTGTGATTGGTCTATAATCAAATACGTTTTTTTTAAATAAATCATTAAGAGACAAACTAAATGCATCATTTCAGGTCAAAGATACATATTAATGGTATAAAAGATTGAGGGTGCAACCCCAGGGACAAGGAAATGTACAGATTGTTTTCTTTTACTTTTTTCCCCCTAAGAGTACGAGAAAAGTGATACAGCATACCAGTGCAGCTTTAAACAGTTCATTTTGCAAGAAAGATTGATAAGGCATCATCAGACCAAAGCTGATTTGGGCAAAGTCCAACAAGGATGCATCTCTGCTGCCTTCAGATTAAACAGTATGACAGAAGGGCTGGATAAACTGCACACAACACTTTTCTTCCTCTCCTGACACCTACTGGAGATGTATATATTTTACACACACACACACACACACACACACACACACACAAACACACACAAACACACACAAACACACACATTTTCTCCCAACTACTTTGTGTATACATCCTTGTAAGGTCAATTTCGATACATCTTCCTGTTTACAGATACAGTCAGGTCCATAAGTATTTGGACAATGACAGTTTTTGTGATTTTGCCTTTATACACCACCACAATGGATTTGAAATAAAACAATCAAT
>CM075016.1:9618210-9647585 GCA_037576675.1 Pangasius sanitwongsei | reverse complement strand
GTGTGGCTGTTATAAACCTCAGTACTCAAGAGGGTTATAGAGCGTGTCGAAAACTTTTAAATGTTTCCAGTAACATTTTTGGTCATGAAAGTGTTTGCTGTCATGCTGCACTGATCTGTGAATAGTGTATGGAAAATGTGCTAATCCCCTCGACCCTGTGTTTGTAGCTATGTGAGGAGGTGCAGAAGCTCGCACTGGCAGCTTCCCCAGCGGCGTTCACCACGGCGGGAAACATCAAACCTACCGTGTGCAGGGTGGTCATCTACCTCCAGAGGGACATGTCAGGAGAGAGCTGCCTGCACCCGCTACGGCCTCAGGCCGACCCCGTCCTCTCCATCGCTTCAACCGAATGTCCCAAGATTAAGAGCTGCAGCCAGCGTGGCACGGCGGGAAGCAAATATGTCCGCCTCAACGTGGGAGGAGCGCTCTACTATTCCACTGTGCAAGTGCTTACGAGACAGGACACACTGCTCAAGTCCATGTTTAGCGGCAAGATGGAGGTCTTCACCGACAAGGAAGGTGAATGCTGTAGAACGATCCATTGACTGTTTGTTGATCAGATATTCTTTTTTTTATGCTTTTATATAGTAGGTGTTCTGTTCCTATCAGGTTGGATTTTGATAGACCGCTGTGGGAAACACTTCGGTTCGATTCTCAGTTACTTGCGGGATGGAAGTGTAACTTTGCCCATGAGCAGGCAGGGTGTCATGGAGCTTTTCACTGAGGCAAAGTATTATCAGATCCAGGGGCTGGTGGACTTGTGTCAACGTGCGCTTCAGGTGAGGAAGCCGTGTTAGTCCTGATTAGTCGAAAGGCTGATTTATAGTTCTGTGTGCAAGAATTTATGAATGTTCCATTTTGGTGCGTAGACATTCACGTAGCCGTGTGCCAGCGTGTGCACTGGGGGCAGAGTCGCATATACCAAGCCAGAATGTAAAGAAAACGAAGACGAAAGTCTCAGATTTCACCTCAGCAGAGGGAATGGAGAAAAGGAACAATTTACTGTATGCAGTAAAGGACAGTTTAGTTCTTTGCACTCCACTGAACGATCATTCGTGGCAATATTGCACTGAAATTTCCCGCACACCTCCAAATATTCACTCAAAGCTTTCACTTTTAAAGAAGGGGCGTGTAAGTGCTTATAACATTGCACCTCACGTTCTGGCTCGGGGCTCATTCTAACCCGAGTGTGCCAAGAGTCACGTCCCTACTTAACCAGTCAGCATTTACAGGAAACATAGTTGTAGACATTTGTAAAAAATGTGCACTTCTGCTCGTCTGCCAGCTACACTCAACTTGTACATTGTGTCTTGAGACCGATGCGCTTACGTGCATCTATATAAATCAGGTTTAAAGTCAAAATATAACCAAATATCCTTATCTTCTAATAATCAGGCTTAAAGATGGAACTGCCAGATCCCAGAAGTGCAGCTGTTTTGGTTTATCATATAGATATATAGTTAAAGATGGCGTTAATGATTTCTAAGTCAGTTCTCCTCACATTCCTTGTGCACTGAGGCAGCATTAAAGAGCAAGGTTGTATTTATTCACATCTTCAGTCTCAAAACAGCAAAATTTTGGCTCACTCTTGGCAAAATCCCTGACTGTATCTTGAATAAAACAGTAATAAAAGTCATAATGAGATCAATCAGACATTAGTCATATTACAGAAATTATGGTGTCATGGTGTAACAGCAGCACAATCTGACTGTAGAAGATATAAATATGAGGTGATATTTCAGTAATTCTGCCGACTTCAGACTTGGATAAGAGAAAGCTTTTCTCCTTTGCAGGATAATATGCAGAAAGCTCTGTGCGTTATCCCCGTCATCACATCTCAAAAGGAAGAGGAGAGGCTGATACAGGGCTGTACAAGGGTGAGGCTCTGCTCGTAACGCTTTCTTAAAATGACAGAGTAATTCAGCTACACTATAAATGTTTTGTTTGAACAGCGGAAAAGGTGATGATCCATTGCAATATTCTGTTCCTGTTCATTTTCTGCTCCAGCCTGCAGTAAAGCTACTCTACAATCGAGGCAACAACAAGTATTCCTACACCAGGTGACTATCATTCATCAGAAGCATTTAAGCACTTTGACTACGTCTGGTTTTCTTGACCACTGCTTTATTGCCTACGTGCGCATTCCTCTGTTAACCCACTGACTTTTGTTTTCTAAAAGCAACTCCGATGACAACTTGCTCAAGAACATTGAACTGTTTGAGAAGTTGTCGCTGAGCTACAATGGGCGTGTGCTGTTCATTAAGGATGTAATCGGCGATGAGATCTGTTGCTGGTCCTTCTACGGGCAGGGCCGCAAATTAGCAGAGGTTTGCTGCACATCCATTGTCTATGCTACTGAGAAAAAGCAGACCAAGGTAGGATCATGATTCTGCACAGCTGTATGATGTGAGAAATGTGCATGTCATACGACTGTCTATCATTGTCTAGATTTAGAGATTTATGAATTTATATGTGAGATGATTTTATTGATATTGACAGTTCCATCAATCATTTATTATTGTCCCGTGTTTTACATTTATTCATTAGGCAGATGCTTTTATTTTAAGTGACTTGAAATTGTCGCACTGTAGTCTATGCATATAGCTGTTAAAGGGTACGGCAGGAGTTTTTTGTTTTATTCATTCACATTTAAATGAAGAGTGTATGCTGTTATAGTCTTTCCACTATCCTTAGACGCAGCGCAAGCGTAGAATTCAGTGACAAAATGCACAAATTGTCCCTCCACTAAACACACTAGTGTTATGTCTTAAATCACATACTTGTATACTATTATAGATAGTTATTGTGCCATAACGCGAACTGGTTCTCCTATTACAGTCAGGGTTAGCATTTTAACCTCTCATGTAGCCTGCAGCCCTACTGAAAGATCTGCACACTAGCCTTCTGGATGTTCTAGGTTAGAAGAAACGTCTGAATGTAAGGTCAGAGTTTTTGATTTAAGGATTTGTGGATTAGGAATTTCTCTAATTGCTGTATATGTCTAAACTGAAGCCAGAGCACTGCTGTGATCCTCCTGTGATTCGCTGCTTTGTCTCAGGTGGAGTTTCCCGAGGCTCGTATCTATGAAGAGACACTAAACGCTCTGCTTTATGAGACACTCCCAGTTCCTGACAACTCTCTCCTGGAGGCCACGCGCAGGCGAGCTCACTGCTGCTCACACAGCGAGGAGGACGAGAGCGTGGAGCTGAGAGAGCGAGTACGGCGCATACACATTAAGAGATACAGCACCTACGACGACAGACCACTGGGACATTAGCTGAGAACCGAAAGTCTTCTCTACTAAAGGGCGAAAGCTTGCACAGTCTACTGAAAGCTCACGTACACACGTTTGGGACACTTTGTTGAGTGTGAGCAAAAATGATAACACTATAATCAGACCACCCTGTGAGCCATGAATTAGCACATTGGGGTGTCATGTAAGTCCATTTAATTCAGATAC
The DNA here is from genome assembly GCA_037576675.1 of Pangasius sanitwongsei. NCBI lineage: Eukaryota > Metazoa > Chordata > Actinopteri > Siluriformes > Pangasiidae > Pangasius > Pangasius sanitwongsei. Next base: position 9,644,125 of record CM075016.1, on the reverse strand, counting down.
TGATAAACAAATCATTTTGACTGGTACTTATTTTTGGGGGGGAAATGCACACTTGCCAGTTCTCTGGTGACGTATACTTAAGTGTACTGAACAGCATGAAAGTGTGAGCTTTCGCCCACAGCCGAAAATTCTGTGAAAAATATCACACTACAGACAACTCTCTTCTCTCTTCTTGATAGTATTTAACCACTGTTTTAACTCTGCCATATCACGATGATGAATCCTGACAATCTGGTCAAAAAAACTATCAGATTCCTTCTGCTCAGTTGTGTAGTGAAAAAGAACCAGCACCTTTGTAGAACGATAGTGTTTTTAACCTCCTTTAAAAAAGTTTTGTAGCCTTTTTTTTTTTTTTTTTTTTTAAAAAAAAGCTCTGTATAGACACTAGAATTGAATCGACTGATATACCACTTCTTGAATAACCAGCATTGGTTTTTAAAAGCCTAATCCTATAATGTGAACACAAATAGCAAGGTTTGCTGGTGTTTTTTAAATTTTATTTATTTATCTATCTCAGAATTGTAATACTGGCAACTTTTTTTTTTTTCTTTGATTGAAACACGTTGCCAACTAAATGAGAACAAAGCAACGACGAACATAAATTTACTGCACCTCGTCTCTTTTTCTCCATTGATATTTTTGGACGCCTTAGTGCCACTCATGCCTTCCTGTGTATCAAGTAAACAGACGTGAGCCTAAGGGCAAAATAAATTCTGATATGAGATCTAATCATGTGATGGAGAAATTGGTGAAAATCAGATACAGAATGTGCTTTTGGAGTTCACTAATTATATATTTGTGATTCTTGATAAATGATGTATTTTGTTAAATCTGTAGGTTTATTTTATCAAGCCTTTCATACTCTTTATAAAAGATTTTATTTAAATGGGCTATGTGTGGTTCTTTAACTTGTCAACATATGTCGAAAAAAATAGGTATGTGTATTGCTGAAATTCCACAATTCTAGCTACCTACTCTCGTCTTTTACATTTGGGACACAAAAAAACCATAAAAAAATGTGCCTGTCGATATAATCTTGTAATAGAATCTGTGGCACTCTTGTATGCAATCGTTCTATACACTCATTCTTCAGTTTAATAGGAACACCTGCACTCATTCATGCAATTATCCAATCCACAATCATGTGGCAGGAGCTCGATGCATAAAATCCTGAAAATACAGATGGAGTTTCAGTTATTTCTCATCAAACATCAGAAAGTCAGCATCATAACTGAGCCCAACATTTACCATTGCGGAGAATATGAACATTGAGGTGGATGGGCTACACAGTAGAACACATCTGGTTCCACACCTGGAGCAGTGGTGGCTCAGTGGATTACTGATCAGAAGGTTGAGGGTTCAAGCCCCAGCACTGCCACGCTGCCGCAGTTGGGCCCTTGAGCAAGGCCCTTAAGCCTCCCTGCTCCAGGGCTGTCATATCATGGCTGACCCCAGCTTCCTAACAAGGCTCGGATATGCAAAGAAAAGAATTTCGCTGTGCTGTAATGTATATGTGACAAATAAAGAGCAGACCTGTCAGCCAAGAACAGGAATCTGAGCCACAGGTTCACTGACACTGCTGTAGACTGGAAAAAGACAAGGCAATGTTTTTCTATGAATGATCATGTGTTCCTATTAAAGTGGCCGGTGAGTAGTGTACATACAGAATATAGTGTGCTTTATGAATACTGTGTATCTGGGTTATATCCAGCAAGTGAGAGCAATTAATGAAAAGGAACATTTAGTTCCTAATGATTGTTATCCATTGGCTGAATAAGGGCTTGGATACAATGGATCTTGTTATTAAATTCCCCCAGATCTCCATACAGGAGGACAGAGAGACAAGGTATCACCCACAGCACATCTTCTCTCTGTCGCTTTAACGTCATGTAGCTGAGTGAGAGGCTATAAAAAGCGTGCTCAATGGATCCTGGCCACTTTAGTATTCAAACAAGACAAGGATCCAAAAATACACGGAGGAGCAGCAGAAGCCGTGAACTGATTAATGCTATTGGTCAGCGGTGGCCGGGGGGCGTGTTCGTCGCGTGACGTCACCGCGGCGGTACGGAAGATGGCTCCGCGGTGCGTTAACGCGACTCCTGGATGCGTCAGCGCTCCACAGCTACAATACGCGCTTATGTGAAAAGAAAGGAAGGAGGGATAAAAACAGGAGGAGCGGGGAAGGCGAAGCCTGTCATCTGCACTGGGTACAGACCAGTTTATGCTGTGCGCTGGGTGGCAAGCAGTGCGGGGCGATGGGTTCAGCGACAGAGGAAGAATTTAAAGAAAAATTGCTATGGAACGTGAAACGAGAGGTGAGTGCCGTTTATTCTTCAATGAGATGCTCGATTGTGATAAATATGGAAGACCAGTGCATCCGTCCAGTGCTCACGATCAGTCCTCATCCACTGTGTTTACTCCCCAGTGCATAGAGCACAGTCTCCTGAGTGCTGTGCCTTCATGTAGTGGGAAGTTTTATTATTGTTTACTGTCATGTTTACTGTTTATTGTCATGCAGTGCATCAACCTGATTTCAATTCTACTGTAAGCTCCTGAATGATGTCGCTTCCAGTTTCCTGTTCACGCCCCTCCAGCTTACAGGCGAATGATTACTCGTCCTTAGAGGAAAAATGAAAGCAAACTACCTAATACCATATGCACTTTTTTCTTTTATTTCATTCTGATCTTGTTAGATTGCTAGCACAACTGTTATGGTTACAGTTAATGCTTAATCCTGGTTAGGTCTGCATGCTGAACCTGTTGAACAGAGTACACAAATGATTTTCATCCTGCACCACTGTAATACACAACCTACTGGTTTTTTTTTTAAGCTTATGTACACACATGAAAGCACTGTCACTCCAGAATTATACTAAATATCTGGGAGAGGTTCCTTTTTTTTCCTCAGATGTAGCACCATCTGGCATTTCCACTATCTTGTGAGTCAGTGGTGGATTTGTAACTGTATGCATGTATATAAATGATGTACAGAAATAACAATGGAGTGTAGTGCGCTTCAGACTGAAGTTGTGGATTTAATACAGATGCCCTATTGCATATCATAAATAAGAGCTACCTGTCATGTATTTGATTTGATGCTCAGCTCTGAGTGTTGTCGTGCGTTTCGTGCCCTTTCTGTTTGCCTTTCCGTGTTTTGGAGGTTGTCGATCACCTCACATCATTCAACAGATGTCAAATCTTAGTGTGTTAGCACTGTCGCCTCGCACCACCGGGGCTGGGGGTTCGAATCCCTCCTGCGCCCTGTGTGCGCGGAGCTTGCATGTTCTCCCCTTGCTTCAGGGGTTTCCTCCGGGTACTCTGATCTCCTCCCCCAGTCTAGAAACATGCATTGTAGGCTGATCGGCATTTTTAAATTGTCTCTAGTGTGTGAATGGAGGTGTATGAGTGTGTGCGTGATTGTGCCCTGCGATGGCCTGGCACCCCTTCCAGGGTGTCCCCCACTTTGTGCCCCGAGTCCCTTGGGATAGGCTCCAGGCTACCCTGTGACCCTGAGTAGGATACACAGAAGGATGGATATTTATGAAAGGCAGTGTTCATCATTATAGGCATTCATTTATAAGGTAGAAAATTAAAGCCGCTTCACTGGTAGTTACCAACGATCCTCCATGTCATTCAAAAAACTACATTTAAACAGTAAAAACTCTCTGATTAATTGGAGCAGGTGCATGTGGTGTGGCAAAGTGGAGCCACGGTTTGATCCTGAGCTGGGGTTACTGTTTTTTGTGGCGCTTCCATGCATGTTCTTAGCGTGTGGGTCTCATTCAGGTTCTCTGGTTTCCTCCTGCGACTTGAAACACAAGCCAGTAGGTGGACTGGCCAAGATTACACCTAGGTGTGAATGAGTGTGTGAATGTGTGTGCATGGTACCCTGCAATGGTCTGGCAGCCCATTCAGGGTGTATTCCGACCTGAAACCTGGTGTTCCCGGGATAGGCTCCAGTCCACCACAACCCTGACCAGAATAAAGCGACTACTGAAAGTGAGTGAGATGCGTGGGGAATGTGACTGGAACATAACTTTCTGGAAATGTAAAATGTGGTCTGGTAACCACTGTTGTACACTATATGGCCAAGTGTATGTGGAGACCTGACCAATTGTGCTTCCAACTTTGGCAACTGTTTTAGGGAAAGCCCACATATGGGTTCACACTTTCCCCAAACTGTTGCCAAAGTTGGAAGCACACAGTTGTACAGGATGTATACAGTTGTATACTGTAGCATTACAGTTTCCCATCACTGGAACTAAGAGGCCCAAACATGTTCCAGCATGACAATGTCCCTGTGAACAAAGCGAGCCCGGCCCTCAACCCCCCCCCCCCCCCCCCGAAAACCTTTTGGCTGAACTGGAACACTGACTGTACCCCAGGCCTCCTCGCTCAACATCAATGCCTGACCTCACTAATGCTCTTGTGGCTGAATGAGCACAAATCCCCACAGCCAGGCTCCAAAATTTAGTGGAAAACTTTCCCAGAAGAGTGGAGGTTATTGCAACAGTGAAGGAGGACTAAATCGGGAATGGGATGTTCAGAAAGCACATATGAGTATGATGGGCATGTGTCCACAAACTTTCGACCATATACTGTAGAAGATATTGAAAAGTAAGACAAATGCAAAATAGTGCAAAATAACTTCATAGAGCATTCAGCAGGTTTTAACCATATGGTTTTTCTCTGAATTTTGTATAATCACACTCACAATCACATGCATTAATATTGTGCAACGGCGTGTAAGCCTTCATGTAAATTGTTTGTGTGTAGATAGATAGATAGATAGATAGATAGATAGATAGATAGATAGATAGATAGATAGATGTATATGTATAATTAAAACTACATTACAGTGGGTCTGCGACTGGCTGGCAGTACCTAAAATGAAAACTGCCTTCACTGGGTTATAAATCTGCGCTATACTGCTAGAACAGCAGTTGAACTCAAATCCTTATTCATAAATCTGTAGGAGTAGGCATGAAGAAGCAAGTAGATTATTTGACGATGTAATAAATCAAAATGACAGTCGAAATTCTCACTCATCCATCTCCTCAGCTTGGATGAACACTGAAAATCTGTTCTTTTGAATGAAACTTCCAGATAAACCTAAGAGACTACACCTTTTGTTCTTTTCGAAGAGACACAGACTTATGTTCTCTCTTCAATCTGTACCCTCGAGAGTGGCGCAGTGGCCGGAGTTAATGAGGAAATGAATTTTTAACGTCATCCTGTTAATGAAGTTTTAAAGAGATTTTGTACATCCGTCTTGCACAGATTTCAGCTCTTCGAGTGAGTCAGGCTATACTTGTTGCAGAGATCTAGTCTTTATAATACTCATGGGATAAAATTGTATAAAATTGAACATTTTAAAATGATTCTCATCAGTTCTACACACAGTAGTTTGAATGCTTGTCCTTACGTTTACACAAACGATTATTGATTTCTTTGTCAGAGCAGAGTAAGTGAGTCAGTATCCCTGAATGAATGTGTTCCATCAGTGAAACACGAGACCAGTATATCAAAAAAAGAAAGCATACTTTCAATCTGGAAATGTTGGGTGAATCTCTGAATGCTGGGAGTCAATCCTCTTTTCCCAGCCCTCTTTGTGTTACACCTCAGACCTCTGTCACTATCAGCTGCACTTAGCGGCCTCCTTGTTGCCTAGGAACTGAAAGCATCAGCAACGACCTCAGAAGTTTAACTGCATCAATTCACCATTTATACAGCTGCAGCTTGCAGGGATTGTGTGAGGAGGCTTTCTCCACACCAAAACAGTTGCCATTACTCTATATTCATTACTCTTCCTCGTCTGCACTTTGTGGTCATGCAGCGGTTATGGCACTGAACATCATTCCATTTCACTTCAGTTTTGCTTACATGACTTTGTACATGTGTCTTTTTTACTGAAACTGATTTTTTCCCTGTATGATGACTGTCAGTACAACTTTAATTTACTTCCATTCTAATATGCTGTGCCGTCCTAAAAAGGATGCTGATGGGAATCTCTCCCGAACTGATCAGCAGCCTTTATTCAGAAAATTTTTGTATTCATTCGTTCATTCATCTTCAGTAACTGCTTTAATCTGGGTAGGAGCCTATCCCATTGATACTGGTCATGAGGTGGGGAAGCACCCTGGATGGGCACCATTCACACTAAACACACTACTAGGGGCAATTTAGAGTAGCCAGTCCACCTACATGCTTTTGAGAGGTGGGATGAAACCGGAGAACCTGGGGAGAACATGTGACACAACTCCACACAGACAGTAACCAAAGCTTAGGATTGAACCGGGGACCCAGGAACTGTGAGGTGGCAAATATACCCGCTGTGCCACAGTGCCACCCTATTTTGTATTCACCCAATCCTAATATGAAAGTTTTACCTTAAGAATATACACACTGTCTATCATTTTGAAAGCAGAAAGTAAAAAATATATATACATATATTAAAAGATTATCTATATTACTCAAAAGTGAATTTCGTCTGTTGGTTTACTTCTGGATTTTATGCAAAGTGCATGCAGATTCATAATGTATTTCACTTATAGTACTATATGTTCTGTGTAAAACTGAATTCTATGGTAATACTCAGGCTATTACCATTAATGTTTAATGCTGTACTATTTACTGCACAATACACTACTAATGTAAAATGAATGCAAAATACTTTTTGTAACATAAATATATATATTTTTAAAATGGAGACTAACTCACTTCCAGATATGAGATTTTTTATTTTTTAAAGTGGCATTTCCATTATACTGTGTACTCTTCATTTTTGTTACTGCTCTTCTCTTTTATGCTCTTAATCCCCAGAATCCCAGTTTTTTTGTGACAGTCATTTTCTGCTTGTCATAAGTCTATTATAGTCTTTTAAACTCAGTCAGGGACCAAGGTTTTACGCTGTACCATGGCCGCAGTCAAGTGAAACATCTGGGATGCTACGATATGTCCATAAAACATGTATGCATCAGCTGACAGGTCCCCTTTATCCTCCAGCTGTAATAATCCATGAAAAATGACTTCATTAAAGCCATTGTTCCTGCTGTCAGCCAGGCTGGAGGATATGATTTAATGCCATATTGTTCAGCCCAGTTCAGTAGGAGGCTCGTCTTTAGACTTATATTTATGCATTCTGTGACCCCGTCTAAACCTGCTGAACCATGCAGTCAGAAATGCATAATGTAATCGGGTGTGTGTCAGCCACTCAAGTGCGAAATACATGTTTAAAATATTTGAATAAATGAACTAGCATGTAGTGCTGACATGATGACTGAACAAGTGAGATCCAGCAGCAGTGCAAACACATAGCACAACTTCCTGTGATAAGAGTTTCCCCACAATCAGTGGAGTAATATGAATTTATGGCATTCTCCGGTATTACCTTTATTACCAGAGCTTTGTCCTCCAAAGCTGGCGATAGAATCCTATAATGTTTTCTGCTTAGAATTCTTTCCAATATAGCCTTATTAGCTGTCACTCACTGCATTGTTCACTGGTTAGCTCTATGAATTGCTCTCTTCCTCCTGGGGTGGGGTTCTCCCTCAGCAACACTTTCTCCAATTGTTCACATCCACTGCCTGTCAATAAGTGCTACTGGTCAAGTTGCTCTCCCTCGCAATACAGTGCTCTTTCAGCCTAAGCTAGAAACCCTAAGCTTGAAACACACATACTGGGACTGAAGTCGAATTTCCCTCCATTCTCCACTCATTTTTACTGCAGGCTCAGGTTCTCTCCCGGTGTTATGTCCCCAGATTTCCCAGCCTGTTGCTGTCTGACTGACTGGCGAACCTATGGCTAAGTATCACTAGCATGGTTGATTAGGTTTCCCTTGCTGTACTGTGCAGTGTTCACTATATTAGATGGACTACTAACACACAGTGCTTCATTACTGTTGAGGGTGCTAGGATTGTTGACAGCAGCTGCAGCAGCAGTTCCCTTGGGCTTGCTGGAACTAAGAGACTTTCAGAAGTGGATTATCAGCCTATGGCTGGACTCCAGACAGCACAGACAGCGATGTGTGCTCATTTTAGCAAGAGGAGCACAGGCTCTAGCTTGCTAGAGATGTAAAGCTTTTCTAACGAAAGGGGTCTGCTTAGCACTGGTGAGAGATAGTCACCACAAACACATCCCTTACTATCTGGGAAGCATTGTGGAGTCAGAATTGATGTCCCAGATCTGAGAAAGGTTTGGCAAGGCACAGGTGTCACCAATACCAAGTCAACTCATTGCTGATTGCAGTTCTCCCTCCTGAAGGTAGACAGCACACTCAGATTAGGATGCACTAGCACACAAATGGCCTCACCATCCACTGTACACCTTTCTGCATCTACTGCTGATTCTGCCCACATTACACAGAATTCATCAACTTGGCCAGAGACTCCTCCTCATAGCCTTGAGATGGCCATGAAGGCTTTAGTTTCCACTGCTATTTTTGGTAATGGTTGGAATACCTTGGCAGCTTCCTCTCTGAGCAGAGCTGCTGTACCAAATGAATGGAGAGATTTGGCATCTCCAGCCAGGTCACATGTGTCTGTGGGTTTGGACCCTCAGAATGAAGTGCGGACTGAGGACTGTGACCTAGCACTCCAGGAAACACTTCTGAATGCAAAAGCCCTAGTACACAGGCCTTGTAGTTGGTAGCTGTTCTGGGAATGATGTGCACCTTGTTGACCGGATGTGGTACACTGCCCGATTCCCAAAATGCTACACAGGAGCAAGTCCCCGTCTACATCACAGCACCATGGATGGCATCGTGAAATGGACGACATTTCAGAAAGGGGTGAGGTGCCTCTAGTCACCACGATTCCACAAGAGCCTGGCATTTCCTCCTTGCTTGAGTCCCTTAATGCTCCTCCTTACAAGCCTAACTAAGAATTCAAAATGAAAATGGTGTCTCTAAAAACTGCCAACCAGCTGAAACAGTGGGAGAACTGCATGCTTTGGCAGTAAGCTTGTCTTGCATGCATTGGTGGCCAGATGACTCTGGGATGAGGCAAACCTGTATTTTCTGCCCAAGGCCATATGTCCCAATCATGTAAATCAGTTGATTGACCCTGCAGTGGTCCAAGGGGACAAACCTGCAGACCAGTCCTTCTTGTGCCCATCTAACTACTGCAAAGTTGATTCTATAACTTAAAGGTGTGGCAAAAGACCACAATCAAGTGATTGTGAAATGCAGACATTCAGTAAAATAAAACTGTGAAAAAGAAAACAATTCTGTAGGTTGTATGTGCTCTGAAAGTCTATATTTAAAAAAAAAAAAGAAAGTACAGTAAAGATCATGCAATTTTTTTTATTTTTTATTTTTTTTTTTTACATTTTTCTACCATTGCCACAAGCTATTCCAAAATTAGGCTGCTTTTTATCTGATGTAACTGCTGAACTGGTTACAGCTAGAATCGAGACTAAGTTATACAGTATTTCTTGCTTGTCGCCCCCAGCCACAGCTCCCACTCCAGTCACGCTCACTTGCACAGTCCAGGCAGACACCCACACCCCACCCTATCACAGTGCTGTAATTACCCTTGCTTTTGGTTCTCTTTTAAAAGCTTAAAACTTCCAGGAAGAAACCGCGATTAATTAGTGTGCCTGGCAATCTATTGACAGTAGAAAAAGACCAGAAAGATCCATCTATGTTTGTCACAGCTTCCTACATTCCCAGGGGAACTTATCAATTAAACACTGTCTAATTATAATCACATGCTGTTACACCATCAGAGCTAATTAGCAGCTGTTAATCTCTTTTGGCACAAATGTGAGGTGGACGATGAGCTGGACATCACCTCCACATTTGCCATAATGATGATATGTCTTTTCATGTTATTTGCAGGTGAAGCAGATTATGGAGGAGGCAGTCACCAAGAAATTTGTACATGAAGACAGCAGCCATGTCATCGCTCTGTGCAGTGAGTATAAAGCGAGATCTTAGATATCTCCTTCATGTACTTCTCAGACAGATATTAACACAGTTGAAAAGATCCATGGAAGCTAATATCGACGTAACTCAGCATGAAAGATGGCCTTTGATGTCATCCGGATTAGCTGTGCACAGGTTTATGAACAAGGGTTTGAAAGGCATCATTAGGGACTGCAATCTCCTGTGAGAAGGCAGCTGACTCTAAGTGACTTGGTGGTTCCGGAGCTTTGGAAAAGAGCCAGAAGCATCCGCTGTTGATGACTGGGAACAAAAATGTATGACTCACCTCTCTCCTTCAATGACGTAGAGGCAGGTGGATGCAAGCAGTGCTACGATATATCAGTCATTACTGAATGTGGCACTGATCCCCTGTTAAGCAAGTCTGAACAAAATGTGCCAGGATATTAGATTAGAAGTAGCATGACTGCCACAGGGTGAATAGACTATACTACTCTCAGCAGTAGAAGAAGACAATCTCCAGCTGTCTATATTTATTATTGTTATTATTATTATTATTATTAGTAGTAGTAGTAGTAGTTAGTATTATCATTATCATTATTATCATCATCATCATCACTGTTTTTTTGGCATAAGCATGTTTCTGCTTCACTCATATATAGTAACTTCATTGTTTACTGAAATGTTAAGCCTTTCATGCCACCAATCTATTTTTGAAAAACAAATTCCCTATTATTTCTCAGCTGTCCAGTTACCAGCATGGTTCACCTCAAATAGCCAACTATGAGATCTGACTCAAAACTGTCTCTTTGCAAAAATATTGTTACTTTTTTCACTGTTTCATACCATCAAACTGTCTCCTAATATTAGCACAAATACCAAAAATGTTGCGCCTCTAACATAATTTTTAGTGATCTTGCTAATGAGACAGTTGGCTAGACATACTTATAGTCTGATAAAGTAGGCTAGCCCCTAAGCTAACTAGTTAACTGAAATATAACAAAGGCATGTAGTGCTGAATCAGACATCAACATCATTAGTGCTGACTTGAAATTGATTGAATAATTCTTCATGTTTTTTTTTTTATACTGTGGTTGTTGGCGCATTTTATGCTCTGTATGCTCTTCAATGCTAAATCCTCTATTAGTGTGTATAATAATCCAGCATGCTATGTTCTTCAGTCTGCCAAAGCAGAAATCAACAAACTCTTTAATCATTTTCTTTAAGATTGTTTTAAATGAACTGTCAGGACTGTGTAGTTCTTTAATGCAGTTTTGTTTCAGTACTTGCACACCACTTGCTTCACTACGCCTTCATTGCACTTGTTTTTTTGTTCAGAAGGCTCTGATTTGTATCAGCACTTTTTTTTCACTGGTGCTAGACTTCCTCTTCATTAACTCGGGATTACAGAGAGTCTGAACTTGACGTTAGAGTGAGCAAAGAGTTAGCTGGTTAACAGAGCGGCTATTTAGTGTAGCCGCTCTATTAACCAGCTGCACAATTCTTATATTTTGACACTTAAATTTTCTTCAAACTGAATTTTTCAGTTTTCTGTCTCTAAAGCTAATGATTAGTGTGAAGAATTTCCTTTTATTCAGCTTTTATTCACGGAAATATCATTTCAGTGAGCAGTGACAACATATTTGTAATTGAATAGAAATTGAAATTCATTGAGTTACATTTGGAAGAATTAAATATTTCTTCTTTCTTACTCATTTTAAGCTCACTCTATCATCTTTTCTACTAACGCACTGATGTAGTAGGCATAAAATAGGCATGTAAGACAAAATTTGTATTATAAAAAATGCAAGGTAAGACTTTTGCACAGTACTGTACATCATGTCCATCCGAGGCAGAAGATGGAGCCATATACGCAGTCGAAAGCTGTGTGTGCTTGATGGTCCTTGTTTTTTTGGATGCATGAGAGAGTCGTGACAGCGAGGGTGTGCTGGGTGAGGAGCTTGCTCTCAGGCAGTGGTGGGGGGGAGAGAGAACTCTGGGAGTGCTGCCAGCTACAGTCAGCACGGCTGAAACAGACAGCAGCTCTCTTTTAGTATACATCAGAGCCACACAACAAGGATTCCCCCGCACAGCCTGCCTCCTCCACAGAGGAATCACGCAGATGACCCAACCCACACAGTCACACTTCCCCAACAGAGTATATTTGGAAATGCTGTGATCTTTTGGAGGCAAGCTGATGAAAGGCAAACTTGAAGCACATAATGTTGCCAGTCAGGAAGGAAGAAGAAGAGGGAGTCTGTGTAAAAGTTGAATCTGAACTTGACTGAGAAGTATGTCTGCTGTTCAGGTAGAAATGGGCAACTTTTCCGATATTTGTTTTTCTGCTTGAGTTTGGCAGCTCAAGAAACAGACTCGCACAATGACCAGATGGCTTCTGTGTGAAAAGGCACCTGTTTCCCACCTTCATTAGAGTGCTGGTCTTGCGTTGGATGTGTGAGGTTAGCGGTGGTGCTGTGCCATCGTGTCTCTGGAACTTGCTCCCCTCTAGAGAGTACACACTGTACTGCTACCTCTATGACACCGACCCATTAGCTACTTAACAGGACCCTGGTAATAGCCGCCCTCCTGATACCTTCACAGCGGCTGCTTGTTTGAGGACCTCACATTTATAGACTGAGACCACTCGTGAAAATGCTTCTGTTTTGCATTCTTTCCTTTTCTTTCAAAATTTTCATTACAAATTATATTATCAGCATAACTTAAGTGAAAAGTAGAATCTTAGAAATATTTACGTGTTAAAATATTTATAATTTCTTTGCATATGGTATATCCCCCTTTTGTTTTAATGACAGCGTGTACGCAAGCTGGCACGGACTTCATAAGTTTGTGAAAAACCTGGCAACCCAGGTTCGATCAGATCTAATCATCAAATCATGTCAGAACACATGTTTTAATGAAAGAAGTAAAACTTTTGTACGAAATAATTAACGAGTTAATATTACAAATTTGATTCAATTTAAATACTAACCTAAAAAACAGTTCAGTAGTAGTGCAGTATTCAAGACACTGAACATTTCCTTTCTTCATTTAAAATTTTCCACATTTGAAAACATTCTATTTTAATTTTAAAACAATAAAGATCAGTGTGGTTTCAGACTCGTGAATCCCGTTGAATGTGCACCTTGTGTATGTGAGTGTGAAAATGTAATGGCCTGGTTTTCCAGCATTACAGTTTAATGATTATCTAAACCTGTGGGCTTTAGGCAAAGAACCGAAGAAGCCTCATCATGCCTGTTTATTTCTTTAATTTTCAGCAATTTAACTTTTCCACAATTTTCACTGTTATAAAAGTGCCTCCGTATGCTTTTTTCCCCCCTCTTGAAATCTTTTGCATTTACATGTACGCTTCATTGCCCACAAGCAGATTATTATGAGAACATATGCAGTTTCTCAGAAATCAACAACTCGTGTTATTTGGCGTGTGGGCAAGTTCAAAGGTCAACACAAATGGGTGGGAGTGGAATGAACATTTAAATAATTAACACAGCTTTAAAAAGTGCCTGAGCTGTACAGAGACTCCAGTGCTGTGTGCCCTTTAATTTGGAGAGTGTTAATGAGTAATGTGGAAATAATTACCTAAATCCCAGTTGACAATACTTGTTTGGTTGTGGAAAATATTAATTAATTAACAATTACTAGGCAAAGTCTTATGATGATTGTTGTGCTAGGAACTTTTGTGGCTACAGACTTTTTTGGTGCACAGCGGTGGTTACAGAACATCTTGATATCTTATATTCTGTGCAAATTTAGCATTAGAGCTTTCTCTTGTCTAAAATATTGAAACAACTAGTAAACAATCTTAGGCCATATCATGTGACATCCTGTGGCTAGGCGAAAAATAAAGAAAAAGCAGGACATTCTGGGTTATATCAGCTAGCTGCTCCTCTAGAGACTGCTTCAAACAGTCCTATAGACAAGTAACTAATGGTGCTTTTATGGTCTTGTGTGCTACATTTGCAGTAAGAATCACTCAGGGTTTGAAAAGAGCTTGCCAGATTGCAAATTGAACATCTGCAACACTGTGGTAATTAGGTAGTAATGACTGAATGAATAGAGATATGAGTCACTTGTGTTTATCTAGTATTGCCGCTGCAGATTCTCACAAGGCAACAAAGACTGAACATGCAATTAAAAGTGCAGATAGGTTATTACTGAGAAAATAAAATTTCATTGCAAGCACACATGGTGCCTAGATATCAAAACTGCTCCTGCTTCATTCACCAATCAGCTAGTGGATGCCATGATGCTTTCTGACCTCCACACAATGTCCAGAAGAGGACTCGTGCACTTTTTTTTTTGGATGAATTGAGGTGAAAGCCATGATTGATTACGCCTCTTAATGCACTTCAGTCTCAAAGTCTAGAATTGTTTTTTTTTAATGGTTTAAACAACTTGTTCGTGGATTATTGTCTTGAAGAAGAAAGCAAACCCCACACCCTTGCAGAAGATACCGAGGAACATTGAGAAAGAAAAAAATGTTCCTTTTAGTGAAGTGTAATAGCTACATGTTATACAAGTGCGAGAGTTAAAAAATGCTAAGCTAATGGAAGCACAACAGCACTTCATTTACATCTAGAAGTTCTCAAAACACAACCCAGAGGCATCCCATCTCAGGAATGTCAGCCCATAATTTCAGAGCCAAATTTCTGGCATATAGTCAGATGACCAAAAAGTATCCTTGTCCAAATGCTACTGGAGATGATCCATTCATATTTATGCAATATCCATGCTGATAACGAACCTTCACCCTTTAATAGCAAGTCTAATTCCATTAATTAATTGGATAACAAAGAAAAGCAAATCTAATTTGGGCATCTCTTCCATCTGTTGAAATGTAGCCTTGTGGCTTGATGAGACAAGCTGTGGGTTGTTGAAATGTCTAATTATTTGCACCAAACCCCACTTTGGCAGGCATCATTACATTTGAAATTGAATCTAGTTGTGGAGCTAATTTAGAATGACAAGCTCGAGAAGTCAGTAGAGACCCTGGAAAAGGCTCAGGTATTCCACCGCTTACTGCATCTCCATGACAACGCACTGTCTCTCTCTCAGCACACATTTGGCTATGTCAAAAGCTATTACGTGCAAATACATTCACACACTCTCTCTCTCTCTCTCTCACACACACACACACACATACACATGCACACATGTACACATTCACACTAACACAGGCTATCTATTTTCTCTGTTAGTGGTCTTGATTAGGGTTATTTCAGGATTTCCAGAGGCTTTGTGGCTGGAGTGGAGTTTTGTGATGACTTATCCTGAACTGACAAAGTCCATCGCACTGGGTGGTGTTTCAGAGCATCCCTTTATGAGTTTTGGCATGTCTGACAGGCCGCCTCTGATCTCTCCCAGATTTGGACAGAGCAGATTCAAGAGGAGCTCTTTGAGACATCACACTGAGGCATGTCGGCTCTCCTGCAGCGTGACTCAAACACACACAGTCGATAAAGCTGAGTCGGATATGGTAGTGGGGACCATGAGAAGCACCTGCAGGCTCCCGGTTCCCTCTGATTTTAGCTCCAGGGGATGCACTCTGGGGGTCCCTGTGACATAGCTGCAGCAGTATGAACGCAGCTGGGCAAGAAGAAGCCATTTTTAACATGCTCTCTCTTTATTCAAGAGCCTACAGCCTATGTCTACTCATTTACTTTTATGTGGGAATGAAACAGTAATTAATTGGAAAGTGGTTAAATGTGAACACAAGCTGAAATCACAGGAAGATTGACATTGCAATTGATCAAGACCTTGTTCATTCATTACCGGGAGAGAACGACCTCTTAAAGGCTTGACAGCTGATTTTAAACATCAGTGCAGTGAAGTGGCAACAGGTGACTCAGTGAAGAAGAAGAAACAGAAGGAGTGAATTTGGTGCGATTCAGAAGCAAAAGAGCCGTTGGCCATTTGTGCTGAGGATGAATTCTTCCTCAAATGAATGGCGCAGCTGGGATGCATCATTTATAAGCATATCACCAGCAGACCGAGATTATGGCTTAAGCAGAAAGAAGATGCAGATGATAAACATATCTCAAGTAGCTGAAATGTAAATTGCACCGAGTCCCAGTTTGTTTTTAACTGTGAAGACTTTTATAAGGTTTTCAGTCACCCAGGATCCAGAGGCAGTTTTGGGAACACCTAGAATGGGATGCCAGTCTATTGGCACCATGCTCACACACATTCACTTTCACCTAGTGGCAATTTAGCATGGCCATTTCACTTACCTGCATGTTTTAGGAGGTGGGAGGAAACAGAACCTGGAGAAAACCCACACAGGCAGAGGACACCATGCAAAACTCCACACAGACAGTAACCCAAGCCCAGGATCAAACTGGGGACCATGGGGTCTCAGCTCTACAAGCTGCTTGTTTTATAATTTTGCCACTAATCAGACACAGTGAAGCCTCCTGGATTAATTTTGAAACATCCTGTCAACTTGATTTACTACAACAAGCCCTCTGAAATTATGACAGTTGGGGTACTACTAACTTCATCATCACACTCCCACCAACTGAGATCACTGACACTCTCCAGGTCCTGGGTTTTAGTGCATGACTGGTGGTGTACATCTTATGTTTGCATCTTTTGAGTTGTCATGTATCAGAGATCAGTGTTTCATCTGTCTAAGGAGTCATACATTTTAACAGACAGCCTTATCCAGAATGACTTATAGAAGTGCTTTGTACTCTCCCTCAAAAACATATCGTTATGCTGTTTCAATAGCCCAGGGCCTAAAAATACCATCGAGCTAAGAAAGTCTGTTAGAACAACAGGAAAGCTCCTGAGTGGTGCAGCAGGAAAGTGTTCACCCTATTGTCCGGAGATCACGAGTTTGAATCCTGACAATACCACAGCCATCAGCACAATTGGCCATGCTCTCTGAGTGGGAGGGATGTTATATTCTCTTTTCCCTGTCAGTCAGATCAATACTAGCCAATCGCATCTCGTGCATGCAGAAGAGGGCAAATAGTGCTTTCCTCCGGGTGTATTGCCCTGCCCTGATAGGAGAGAGTGAGCTAGTGAGGGGGTGGGAATTGGCAAGATCAAACTGGGGAGGTTTTTTAAAATAAATTAAGGAAGCGTTAATTGAACTAGAGGTAGGTCTTTAGTCTTTGTTGGAAGACAGCTAGTGACTCAGCTGTTCGGACAGCCAGAGGAAGTTCATTCAACCACTGAGTCAGTTCACCAGTTGGAGTGGTGTGTGTTGTGTTGGCTGGAGTATGACCAGGTACACTGTTAATTAATTACCTGACTTTCCTTTTTAACATGAGCAGTTGGCCTGCACAAACAGAATCAGAATACTAAATGAACATCTCATTGCCAAACAGTTTACATTAACTCCTATCTCGCTCAGTTTAACCTATAAAAAGCTCGTCCAGCCTCTACTGAAAATGTTGCAAATTTGTAGCTCTGTTATTTTGTTCACACAGTAACCCTATTCACTCAGATGCTCTCAGCAGGAGCCCATCGAGCACGATTCCAGGTGCCCATCAGAAGTTCTGTATTGTCTGTAATCCCTTTCCCACGGATGCTATTTCACAGACTTCTGCTTAATTAGAGAAGGTGCACTGAATTGAGAATTGAGCACAGGGTGGAATGGAGTGTTCATAATTTTTTATTGTGAAGATGAATGGGTTGTACAAGCTTCATAGCTTTGCGCCGCACCTGTTAAATCGGAGCTTGTGTGGGTAAAGAAAAGGAGATTTATCTGTTTAATATTTTAATATTCCCTTTTCCCCTTATGATATTTATTTCAAAAACAATGTTTAGTCATGTTTATGTGACCCTTTAGTCAGACAGAAAAGATGGTTTTATGATGTTATGTTTCTTTTTGTTTCATTACACTGTATATAATTTTGGTCCTGTTGATACTTGCAGATGTTTTTCAGATCCAAAGCCATTTGTGATGATGAGCTTGAGCTTGCTTGGTACCCACTGGGGTGTTCCATATGATGCTATATAAGGATGGTCTGTCACGTATTAGTTGTTTTTTTTTTGGAGTACGGACAGAGCGAAATTTGCTGTTTGGTTTGGATCAGTATCACAGTCAGCATAATTAAAAAAACGAAAAAGCAGAAAAAAAAAACATTGGTCATCTGGCATGTAGGGCTGAAAACAAACTTGTTGCATGCTTTCATTCATTGGTCAGAAATATGAAGACTGAAAAAGGTAAACCTTTGCCGAGTGTGCACAGAAATCACAAAAATCACCTGAACACAGATAATATGGAGCTGGTGCTAAATAAATGAATAGATCATTAGTAATAGTAATAATTAGTTTAAAAGGTTAGTAATAATTAGTTTAAAACATTTGGTGCAGAAATATCCAGAACATTTCTGCAGCACTACAGCTCTGTCATTTGGCTCAGTTTGCACCTCGCAGCTCAGTTTAGCAGCTCACATCTACAGGACGTTGTGCCTGTAACTGAAAATATCCGGCACGGTTTGATTTACTTCCTGCAGTTGGGTTGATTCTTGGTTGAATTACTTATACTACTGCAATCGAACCGCGCTAGTGTTCACTTAGACCTCGCTCAAACCCTCTCGGACCGCTTGTTTTGATCTATGCCTAAGTGTGATCGCTGTGGCCTCACCTGGCCAAACGACAGCACCGAGGGGGAAAATGTGTCAGGATTGGATTCAAACGTACTAAATACTGCATATGTGAAATCTGGTTCTGAGACTGGGAGCAGTCCAGAGAACCTCTTTAAAAAACACTGGTCTGGGGCTCACATTAACCAAACTCTGGTGCGGGTCGCATTGTGTGTGTAAGATATCCACTCTCAGTGCTGCATGCCAAGTAATGTGATTGGTTCAACTAGTCCTGTCTCAAGTTGCATGATGGCTGGGAAAGGGTTATTATAGTCAGCAGAGGAGACTGAATGCCTCATTGATATATAGGGCGAAGAGCGCGTTCAAACGCAACTCATCAAAATTCTTAATTGTTTTTATATACGTGAGCAGCTTCTACTCAAAGGCTTCACTCGAACAATTGATCAGGGTTGAGCTAAAGTAAAGAAAAATAAACTCCGTCAAGCAGTATTTGAAAGTATACATTTCATCATTGAGAAAGACAGGAAGAAATTATGTATCAGTATTATTGATCAGTATAAGTCTAATAACAATAAAACCACATGGTCATAGTACTAGTTACCGAGGTTACCAAGGGTAGATTACTAAGGTTATTGTAATTAGCTCATCTTTGTAGTGCGAGTTCTTGCCCTGACAACATAGTGAACATCGCATGTCTTCTCGTATGGGCTCGGCTCCTCATTCGCAGGTGTTCCTTCACAATGACATGCCATGCCAAGAAATTACAGCTCTGATGGACAATCAGAGAAAATCAATATTTAATCACCTTGTGAGATATCCTGGCCAAAGAGGACTAGGAAAATGAGAGGAAAAAAAAACAAAAACAAGAGGTTTTGGCCCCTTGATCATCGGTATCTGGACTGACATTTGTCTTTTATGTCAGCTTGTCACCTTTGGTGCTTTTTTATTCATCTGCATGATTGGAAATCAGGATGCTGATAACAAGTTGATGCATTTACATAAACAAGTGTATGTGTGTATGTTTGTGTTCATTTATCCATCCATCCATCCATCCATAATATAAGCTTTAAGTAACCCACCATTTTAGTTCCCTTTTCGTGAGCTTGGTTAGAGGAATAGCGTGCTTTAACACACTCAGCCTCCTAGCTTCTGTCCCAGTGACGACATCATGCTGCTATTATTAAAGGTGTTGCTCTGTTGGATAAATTTCACACAGCAGAAATAGCAGGGGTGCAGTATAACTCTGCCTGACAAATTTCCACAACCCTTCATTTTAGCTGTCAGGTTTTATTTGGGGTGTTGGGAAAAGTGGTTGTGGGCTGACTTTATTTGACATTAAAGTACTTACTCCTTCCATAGCAAAGGGATCATGATTCTTTCGTGTGTCTCTTCATGCCCTGTCACACTGCAACTCTTCTACAAAAAAAAAAAAAATTCTCTTCACCATCAACATCTCCTCAACATCTGCAGAGTGAGTGGTACTACTGCAGAAAATGCAGCTCTCTGATGAATCTGGAATTAGTTTTCTTCCAGTCTTTATGGAAAGCATGGTCATCTGTCCAAAGCGTGTTTGCAGAAAGGAGGATAATATAAATCTTTACTTACTCTCTGCTCCCAAACCACTGCAGGGTGGAGTATGAGATGGATGAGTCATTAAGCTGCTCTCCCACTCTCTTCTCACGCTCCTCCTTTGTCCCTGTCTCCTTTCCTCTGTCTTTGTGGACTTGTGACCAGCAACTTTACATTTTGTCCTGCTGATACAGAGGAAGCCAACCCTGTACGCTTACTGACTCAGTGTTGTGAAATGCTTTTTCCTGAGCAGCACCTGCAGGGGGTCTGAATGATAACACAGAAAGCCAGTCAACCTGTGAATGCTTGTTTATGACCTCTCAATGTTCGGATCTAATTACACTGAAATTCTGAGTGTCTGACTCATCTACACTATCCTGTTAATTAAACCACAGCAGCCCCAGTGGCTGTAGTCACTCTGCCGTGTACCAGTGCTCACACTGTGTCCAACTGTAGATCGTCCACTCACATTCAGTACTCAGCAACATTCTCATGGGCTTTGTACACACATCAAAGCAAATATGATTTAAAAAAAAGAAATCCTATTTGTGGTGTCCAAATCCAAGTAATCAAATCTGATATGTTTGCTCAGATGGGATTTGCTTGTTCTGATTTGTTTGTTCAGTAGTTTTAAGGAAAATTCCATCCTGAACAACTTACATATCAATATTTATAACTACTTTGTGATCTTCCACTGTGTAAGGTTTATTTTATGGTGACATTCTGTACGAAATAGCCCTTGCTTCATCTTTACCTAACGAGAACCGATGCAGCAGTGCTTTAATCCTTTAGCTCTCTTGCTTCCTCATCTGTACACTCTGCTCAAATAGATAATGTTCCAAAGCTTCTAATTTCATGCTAATACCTCCTTCAATGCCATCATGCTTGTCATTTTGTAGATCTCTGCTGTAACTCCGTGCACCTGAATGGTATAACTGCATTCACATTCTTTGAGTCCAACATTTGAGTCCTTTTAAATGAGATTATTCATGGATATAATGTTGAATGTCACCGGAAAATGGTGAGTAAGTAAAGAAGCTGTTGCTCTTTTTGTTTTTTTGGAGCTATCAGTAAAATCGGACTGTTATTATTTATCACATAAAAAATATTCTCCTATTTTGTAACTGCGTGAAAAGTGTTCCTATTTGACATCGGTGTGGCAGACAAGCACTAATGTCTCACAGGACTAACAAAAATACAGCAGCAACCAACAAATTAACACTAGAATCAGTACGCAAATCCCAAATATTTCAATATGAACATATTTAATGTGTTCCAGAGTGGACTTTTTCCTTTAAGTATTGACATGGGTGTATGTGCAATGTGTAGTGCAGGACAGGTGAAAGCTAATTAGCTAGCTACCAACATACATATATTTTACATAATGCTAATGCCCATCTTTGGTTCTGAATGTATTTAACACAGACAACAGAGATGAAAACTGAACAGTTTTTAAATGGAAAAAAAGACAAGCTATGTCGTCATTGCTCTAGGCTTACATACTCTCCTAACCTGCATTCATGCTTGTTTTTGTCCTGGTTCTTGTTCTTGTTTTTGACGTCAAGAAGTGCTGCACATGGAATAACAAAAAAACTCCCACATGAAATCTGATTTGGCTGGGCAGACTGAGCCACATGCTCAGAAATCCAATGTTAATTAGATTTGACCCCTACATACAAATATGGCTAGAATCTGATTGGAAATAGTTGGGTTTTTTTTCTGTTTCAGACTAACAAGAGAGAAGAGGTTTTTTTTTTTTAAATTGGATATGCTGAAAAATCCAAAAGAAATTTGAGCAGCCCAGTGGAAGATAACCATCTGATATTCCATAGGTGTAGTTTTCAAAGTCCAGATTTTGACCCTTTTCAAAGTTATGAGTCATAATACAGACATTAGAAATAGAATTATAACATGTATTGATTGAAAAAATCTTTACAAAGCAGACCACACGATTGATGAATCAGTGGGATACGTCCATTTCCTCAGATTTACTAGGTCAGCATTTTGTGCCAAATAATGGGCTCTGAGGAGACACACATGGATTAATGCTACTGCAGTGAAGATGAAGAAGCAAAGAAATCTTTTAAATATATTCAAAACTATAAAGCAGACAAAAGAAATAAAGGAGATGCAAGCTATGTGATGGGAGGATAATCCTTTCTGTTAACACTGTTAAGTAAGGTTAGTTTACTAGTTACTAGATTTCTAGTTCTGTAGTTACAAGCAAATAAATAGTGAAATGGAGTGAGTTGGTTAGCTAATGTTAGCTGGCTTTAACATTACCACTGGCTGCTGGAAGTACTCAACATTGCATAAAATGTGTGGGTGTTGTCTAAGCTTATGTCACTTACCATTCTTTAGCACAATTGGCTTCTTTTATTACAATTGGAGCTGAGCATTAGTCAGGCACCTGCCACAATTCACGGGCCCTCACTCTCTGCTTGATGATTTCGCCACCTTTTACCCCAACCTTCCACCTCGTGCTCTCTCTTATCTACTCTCCTGTTTCTCCTCTCTTTCCCTCCCACACAGCATACAGCTGCCTGGTGCTTCTGTTATGCAGTTCATTACTGTCAATTACAATGACTCACATCTCCAGCTTGGCAGCACATTCACAGGTGGCTCCTCCCAACAAAGGCGCAGATGTCACACAGACACACACTCGCTCGAATCCCATCTCTGTCATGGATGATTACAAGTACTGGTTATAGCTGTGGATCACTAGATCATCACTAGACATCTATTTCTTCTAGTAAACGGTAATTTCTTTTCAATTTATAAATCATAACTTTATTCATTTAAATTAAATGCACATCTAAAGCACAACCTATATCAAATTAAAATTAAACATCAGAAGGAAATAGACTACTTGAAGATTGTGGACATCTACAAGCCAAAGATGGTAGGTATTGATCTGATCTGCAACCTATGGACTGTTCTTTCTTTCTTTCTTTCTTTCTTTCTTTCGACAAGTATTAATTAATTAAAAAAACTTTTTTTTTTGAGATTCTGGTCCATATTGACATGATTGCATCACATAATTGCTGCAGATTTGTCAGCTGCACATTCATGCTGCGAATCACCCGTTCAGATCCGGTGACGGGGGAAGCCACTGAAGTACACTGAACTCATTGTCATTTTCCAGGAACCAGTTTGAGATTGTGCTTTGTGATATGGCACTTTATCATCCTGGAAGTATCCATTATAAGATGGCCATAACTTGTGGCCATAAAGGCATGTGGTCATCAACAATACTCAGATTGGCTGTGGAATTCAAATCATTCTGGTATTAATGGGCCCGATGTGAGCCAAGAAAACATTCCCCACACCAGATTTGTGAGCCAAGAAAACATTCCCCACTACCAGCCTGAACTGTAGACACAAGGCAGGCTGGATCCAAGGATTCATGATGTTGAGGCCATTCTGTGTAAACTCTATAGACTTATACATGAATATCCCAAGAGTTTCTGCAGTTTCTGAAATACTTAATCTGACTGGCACCAACAACCCTACCACAGTCAAAGTCATTGAGATCACATTTCTTCTGCATTCGGATGTTTGATGTGAACATCAACTAAAGCTCATGTGCTGCTGCCACATGATTGGCTGATTGGGTAATTGCGAACATACAGGTGTTCCTAATAAAAATACACTATATGGCCAAAAGTATTTTGACACCTGCCCTTCACACTCATATGTTGGCCTTCCTACAGTTATATAAAATGACTTTGTATGCTGTTGTATTAATATTTCCCTTCACTGGAACTAAGGGGCCCAAACATGTTCTAGCATATCAGTGCCCCTCTCCGAGTGTATACTTTTCCTCATTACAAAAATTACATTAGGTCTATCAGCCAGGCAACTTTGGATGTGGGGCTGGTTGATTTCCAGGGTGTATTTCAAATGTCTTTGTCTATGAGCTCTAAGAGATGCAAAGCGTGTAGTGTTCAGTTTTTCATTCTGGCAGCTAGAGGGAGTCTGGTAAAACACTTAAGATGGCTATATGAGGACAGAAGTACAAGTTAATATCTAATGCCCTTTTAATTATTGTTGCAGAAACTGTTCCAAAAAAAAATAGTTCTTATTCAAAAACGTATGAATTAAGTTAGCTGGGGACATTACAGTCAGTAACCCAAAAACAGGATCGAACCAGGAAGCCCAGAGCTGTAATTTTGCAACGCTTTTTTTAAAATTTTTTATAATGATTCAACTTGTTTTAAGTGTAGCAAAACTTGTCTATAGCAAAATAATAGTAATATGTAAAATATATATATCCATTAAGGCCATGCTTGAAAAGCACAGTGACTGTTTAATCTGTCTGCCTGCTCAGTTCACTCTTTCCTGTTAGCCATTGCTATCTGTGCCTCTGCCTTAATTAGATCTGCTAATGAGCTCATAGAAAAGATTGAACTATGGAGACATTAGGTCCAGATAACTTTTTTTCCTCCTCCCTTGCTCAGCCTGGCTGTTCTCTCCATTTGAAGAGAATCAGGGAGCTTTCAGCTATTAGTGTGCCATTAGGACCCCTCTGTCATTTCCTAAGCAGAGCTGTAAAACTTCAGCTCTGTGATTTGTCAGGCCTAATATGGTCGATCAGCCTCAGCTCATTAAAACCCATGTGAAGTGCAAGATGCATTTGACAATACTAATTCCCTCTGATTGAGTGGAGGGTATTCAGTTGAATCTCCATAAAGCCACTACTGCAAGGGGAAATTGGCCCTCTGGCACTTTTTCAAACTTGCATATTACAGGCCGAATGTTTTAAAAGCTTTAATTATTTCATTTCATCCTCTTCAGTATACTAACGTCTTGGATGCACCAATATCAAGAGTGTTTTTTTTTTGTTGTTGTTTTTTTTTTTTTTTTACGCACATTTGAGTTGTGTTTTGCATGTGTGTTTAAACATAGGTGTACATAGGTACGCACCAGCAGGCAAATCACCAAGCATGTAAACACAGAAATGAAAGTGTTTCAATTTACACCTTGCCCATCACACACCATGGCCTATTGGGTATGCCTCATCTCTGCCTCATTGTTACCTTCAGTGCTTGTTTTTTTTAAAAATACGCTTTTTTAACAAAGCACTTAGCACTTAGATGATTCATCTGATGCATACACACAATGGTTAGGTCTGTCTGCTTGTTTATTAAAAGAGTGGTGGGGAGATAGTGGTGTCTGCAGGGGGATAAGCCTACTGAGCTGTATATTCTGATGGAGAGAAGAAACACGACATTTTCTGGAGGGCTCAAATGTCATGAGAAAACAAGGGCATTGCAGGGAGCATTTGGCTGCTCTACTGGCCTCCAGATGCAGACTAGGATTCAGCAGACAGGCAAGACAGATGACCATCCAAGTTCTCATGGACATCTAATGATCTTTAATCCTAAGATCCAACAAATGCACATTCGGTGACTCATCGTCTCTTTGCACCCGGGGTCAAGCAGTGGAGACTGAAATGGGCAAATATGGCTCTGGTTAATATTTACTAGGAATGCATTGGTACTGGTCTGATACTTACTGTGCATTTTCTTGTACTTGTAAAAAAAATATACGATACCACATTATATAGCATTATGTGACGTAAGCCTAGTGAACATTGCCATGCTAATAAAAAGATGGCACAAAATGACAGTGATCTGGAGGTATTTCATGATTAACGATGGAAATCAGAGCAAAGCAGACTGCAAACTGTTCTCCTTGAAAATATCAAGAGGACCTACTACAGATACAATACAATACAATACAATGGGATAAATATATAACGGGATAAAACATCTAATGGCATTTGAATAGTGTCAGTGAAGTGACGCGTGGCCAAGTATGGTGACCCATACTCGGAATTCGTGCTCTGCATTTAACCCATCCAAGTGCACACACACAGTAGTGA
>CM075016.1:9520192-9610073 GCA_037576675.1 Pangasius sanitwongsei | reverse complement strand
TTAGGAATGGGATGGCACTTAAGTTCATATGTGAGTCAAGGCAGGTGACCGAATACTTTTGGTAATATAGTGTACATAAAAATACATTTACTATAGTCTATAGCTGTCTTTAGAAACCAAAATAATACAGGATGTATTTTATGAATATATTAAAAATTGAAGAATTTAAGAACATTTAAGAAAAGAATGAAATAACATTCCTTCTTTTATCTTCAGTAACTGGTTTATCCAGAACCTACCCCGGGAACACTGGGGAATACACCCTGGATGGGACGTTAGTCCATCTCAGGGCACCACACACTCACTCACGCACATACACACACATTCACACATTCACACATTCAGACACTCATCACATATCAGAGGAAATGTGGACTCATTTAATAGCCAAGCAATACCTCAAGATAATTAATGTATACACATGTATATTAAAATAAAAACCTATATCTACCATTTGGGGGGAAAAAACAGTCAATGGCTGCAGGACACTGAGATCCCTGGAGTCATAGCTAAATTCTGTTGTGGCTGGGGTCATAACTAAATTCACTGTAGGTCTAGAATAACGTAGAAATGACGAACTCTACCATTAATTTCAATCTACCATGATTGTAGTGTGGATGCAACAACAACGCAATGGATATAACTAGAAGTATTTCTGTCTGTACCTGCCTGCAATACTTTCTAACAAACCTACGTGTTTCTGTTTCTCAAAATATTAATAAATTTGCAAGCCTAAACCCAAAGTCCAGCACTGTGTAATAACTCCACTGCATCCAACAGTTTCTCTGTCCCGCAATTTTGATATCTGATCACCTGCTCCTGTAATCATGAGAGTAAAAACTGCTTTTTGTATGCTTTTTGGAGGTATGTAGTAAAAGACCTGATCACAGATCTGTAAGACTCATGATCTATCCTGCTGCCCAGAACTCTGCAAAGCTTATGATTAGGTTGCACTATAGCAATTATAACTGTAAGATCAGCAAGGAAAAGCAGAATTCATTTAATTAATTCATCTCTGACTCACTCTCTACATGTTCTTTCTCTATTTGTATAACTCTGTTTTGTTCTAAGATTTCCCCATTCATGCATGATAAAGAGTTTTATATTGCTTTAGCCCGATCCAAATGGACCATCTGATATTTGAGAACTCAAAGTAACTCAAGCCTATGTTTCTGAGTTTAGAAGAAGGACATGGAGGTGTTGAGAGGTTACCTGTCTTTACATCAGACTGCTGACACGCTCACACTGAAATGGACGCCCAACCAGTTAATCAATGGCACTCTGGGAGACTGCGACCTGGAGAAGAGGTAGCTCAGCACGAGCACACACACACCAGCTTCCACACTCACATTGATTTAGCAGTATAACAGTGCAACCACATAAATCGACTCTGACACACATACTGATCCTCTGCTCACAGTATTTATTGGGACTATGCGTTGACTGTACCCTTAAGACAGATTGTCTGCATCCACTGTCACCAACGGCGTAAGTCTCTCTCGTTTCATTCTTTAATACTGGCATCACTCAGTCGAGCTTAACTTTGGCTTAACTGTGCCTCGAAGCAGGATGCTTATCCATTATGTAATGTAACATCATGTATATCACATATTGTAATTGAAAACTTGTAACGGTAATGGCTTAATGTAATAAGAAGCACATTCCTTTTAAAAATTTGCATTGTACTTCACATGGCTACCACAGAGCATTAGAGATGAACATTTCTGATCATTCTATATGCATTTCTTTTAACAAACCTGAGCTGTAGGAGGAGATGGCCATTGTTGCCAAACACAGGGTTTTCTCTTTGTGTTAGGAAAAGTGTTAATTACTACACTGTGATTCCCCTGAAGCAGTCTTGGGAAAAATTGTCTGAGTTAAACAGCCTATAAATATTAAAATTATGTTAGTTACAGTATCTTTATATTAGGAATCATGTTATCACTCCACGAATAAAGTTTAATCATTTTAATAATCCAATTAAAGACTCAGTTTATGTAAACAGCACATAAAAACCCACTCACTTGGCAGTTTATTAGTAATAGTTTCACTTTTTCCTCAGGACACCTGACCATCACACACATGTGGCCCCAAAATGTTGCCACAAAGTTTTAAGTACACAATTGTCTAGAATGTCTTTGTGTGCTGTAGCATTAAGCTTTCGCCTTTACTGGAACTAAGAGGCCCAAACCTGTTCCAGCATGACAGTGCCCCTGCTCACATAGCGAGCTCTCTGGTTTGCAAAGGTTGGTGGTGTAAGAACTTAAGTGGCCTACACAGAGTCCTGACCTCAACCCCACTGAACACCTTTGGGATGAACTAGAGATGATCTACCTGAAATCCTCTTTGAAAGGGAAATGTTTTGTTGTATGGGTCTCTTTTGAGGGATTTACAGAAGTAAACAGAAAAAAAAGTTGCATTTTAGTTGTCATTTTCCTAAGAAAGTGTTGAAATCCTTGCTTAATTAATTATGCAATATATTTCTGTTTCTTTTTTGCATTTGTTGTGCTTTCTGCATACGTATACCTTCTTTTGTGTGGACTAGTCTTTATTTATGCAATGTGCTTTAACTGCTATAAATTTCCCTCATATCAGTAAAGCTTCTATGCATTTATATGCAACATGGTGTCTTCTCTCAGCGGATTGTGGTGGGACTCTGGTGTTGGTGAGTCAGGATGGGATCCAGCGGCCTCCTCTTCACTTTCCTCCTGGAGGTCACCTGCTGGCCTTCTTGTCTTGCCTGGAGACTGGCCTGCTACCCCGGGGGCAACTGGAGCCCCCACTCTGGTCCCAAAAGGGCAAGGTGATTGTCTTCATTACATTCTGCCTACATTATTTGCAATGGGATGCAGTAAGTGCAGTTTGAGAGACAGTCCCACAGATAAAAGTGTTATTGCTAAAAAAAAAAAAAAATCAGTAGTTTACCTAGTGGTGCACATGATAGCATTCAAATTTTGCATCTAAAATCAAATGGCAAAAAAAGTCTAAAAATGTTTAGGGCCTCTCTATGCAACTTGGCACATCAAGCCCTATTTGAGTAGATAAAGCTCTTACTTGCGTTAGCCACCCACCATCAGTTCCTTTTGTTCTGCTATGTTCTAGCCGTGTGCACTTTCAGAGCGTCTTGAATTAATTAAGTTTTAAGCATTGCAAGAAGAACGCTTTTTCAGTTTTAATGTGTGTGCTTGGCTGTGTATCTGGTAGGGTAAAGTCTTCCCCAAGCTGCGTAAAAGAAACAGCACAGCTCGGTTGGTAGATCAGGACAGTGATGATGAGCCAGTTGCTGCAGACTACGTGTTCCGCATCGTTTACCCAGGACACCGTCACGACTCCAGTGAGTTAGCTCTGATATTGCTTTCTTTCTCCTCTCAGCCATTTATCTGTTCATCCACCTATCCATCCATCCATGCCTGGGAAGCCACTGCCACAGATTTTGGGGCCCTAGTGTTGTTTTTTTTATGTTCTTATTTCCTGGATATGACAGCTGCTGTGGAGGCTGCTGAAACAGATCTGAGTTCAGATATTCCCATCAGGTGTCAGAAATAATCTTGCTAAGGTGTATGTGTGTTTAGTAATGTAGTACTAAAGTCCTGGACTTTTATGACGTAACTTAATTTTGAATTAGTAACTACAGCATAAGACTTAACTTAGTCTGGATTGATGAGACTGAGGGTCAGATGTACTCAGTTTTTAGTCCTCCACACAGTCTATTTG
This sequence comes from Pangasius sanitwongsei, assembly GCA_037576675.1. Taxonomy (NCBI): domain Eukaryota; kingdom Metazoa; phylum Chordata; class Actinopteri; order Siluriformes; family Pangasiidae; genus Pangasius; species Pangasius sanitwongsei. The sequence goes on along the minus strand of CM075016.1, from coordinate 9,606,359 downwards.
CTGAGTGTCTTCATTGAATAAGAATTTCATTTATTGACAAATTTGTCACTGAAATTTAATTTCCTTGTTATTCCTGAGCTTTTTGGCAGCTATCTGATTGCCTATTTCCACTATTTCACAGTGGCTTTTATACATTAATATGTGCTTTGCACTGAGAGCATTTAGTAGGCTATCTCAGGTGCAGTTAGAATGATGAGCTGCAGCATTAATAAATGTTAAGTGTTAAGTGTTGTGAGTGCATATCGTGGTCACAATCAAGTTGTGTGCTCTTGCGTACATCAGGCCCTCAGACTTTGATTAGACTTAAAGGTTTATATTTGATTTTGCATGCACTGATATATAAACTAGGGTGTGTAATTTGCCTAAATTAATTAAGCATATACAAACCACACTACTACAGTCAACTACAGATTCAGTGAGTTCCCCTGATTAGCTACATTGATTCATCAGCAGTGTTAACACCACCCTTTTTTAGGACCTGACCTAGACTTGACATGAGTAGTCATGTCCGAAAGGTATAGTGCACAATATCCAGTGTTCACATGAAATCCTGCAATTATTATCCATTGTTATCACCAAGTTATCCAAATAATGTAGCCCAGTAGGTACTGAAGGGAATGTGAGGGCACCATTTCAGACACAGGGTTAGATTTGATTAGTAGAGCTGATGACTTGATACTCAACATGGACTTGAGGGTAAGTGATGAGTAAAACTGGGGTGTGTGTGTGTGTGTGTGTGTGCGTATGTGGTTTCTGTGTGTGCGCACATGTGGTGTGGTTTCGTGTGTGGAGGGTGCTAAACTGTGTTTTCTTATTGCCCGAGCAGTCACTATAAACTACCACCACACCACGGGCAGTCGTGCGCCCTCTCTGGACGACGATGAGGAGGAGGAAGATAGACTTCACGCAATGATCTCAATGATCTGCTCGCGGAACCTCACAGACCCTAATGTCATGAAAGGTTTTTATCACGAGTGCCACCCCCACCCCACTCACTCTCCTACTCTCTCCATCACTTGCTTTTGGCATGCCTTCTTACCTTGCTTCTGGATGCTTGCCTGATCCCCATCAAAGTCCTAGTCCAACAGTGCAGGTATTAACATGTCAGTCAGGCCAGTTGGATTTGCACTAGTCTTGCACTAGTCTCTCCAACTTCATCACGTTGACGTGTGTGATTGGCCAAGCCTGTGTGTATGGTAACCATGGCAACACCAACACGGAGAACAAAAGCTAGGTCAAATGACGAGGCCTGGGTTGCTCCAAAGCTGTCCACAACAGAGCAGAGAGAGACGGTGTCGCAAATGCAGTTGCTTTCTTCACGCAGCTTAATGTAGTCATCATCCCTTTTTTTGAATGATTCACACGTTGTCATATATTAGCCGCATTTGCCATTTTGTCATGTGGTAAAACCAACAGAATGAATGTTCTTATTCTTATCAACCTTGATAAGTCTTGCTGGTGAGCCTGGGCAGTGTGTGTGTGTGTGAGTGTATGAGTGCATGAGTGTCTGATTGTGTGGGAGGGAGAGAGAAATCAGTGCCACGTTTTCCCCCCTTCGAAACCCCCACCCCCCTTGCTGTCGTCACTTTTTCCCTTGCACTCCTCTGTTGCTGGGGGTTATCTGCAATAAACTGTCTCGCTGGCATTAGAACAGTCATCACATGGCCACGGGGATACACTACTACACCGTAGAGCTGCACAATATAGACAAAATGAGCATATTAGCGATTATATTATATTATGTATTATATTGATCATGATGTGCTTTACAATATATTTAAACTAAACTGGTGAGCCTGTGATATGCAGGATAAAAGACCATTTATTTGACATTTGAAATGGTGTTTAAAACATGTGGAACTTCAAAAAATATTGTTTTGTAGAGCTGTGGATTTACATAACGCAGGCTGTCAGGCCAGTATTGTGATACCAAGTAACAAATGGTACATTGTGCAGCCCTACTACACTCCATCTCTGCTTTTTGCATCACACCCACACACAAGTATACGGAAGCGCTATGCTGCCTTGCAAGAAATAAAATCCCCATCAGCATATCATTATTACGAGAAAAGCATCTCAATACTACAAGAAAACATCATGTTACATCAGGAAAGGCATCTTGTTACTATGAGATAAATGTTATGAAAACAACATAATTGATCTCATTTTTAGAATATAGCCTTACCAGTTGACTGGTTCTGACAAACTGGGAAGTTGAAAGAATTAGTCCAATTTTACTTCGTGATTGGTTTAAATGACAAGATTTTAATGTCACTGAGCAGTGTAGAAGGTACAGTCATTAGTATACCCACATTACAAAAGATGCTCGAATTCTAGTATTTATTGGTCTATGCTGATTATGATTGCTGGTGCCATATACAGTCAGATCCATAAATATTTGGAAAGTTATTGTTATTTTAGCTGCCTACCACAGTGTATTGGATTTGAAATAAAATAATGTATATGCGCTTAAAGTGCAGATTTTCAGCTTTAATTTGAGGGTGAGCTCAGGAACACCAAAAGGCCCGGAAGACCACGGAAAACAACTGTTTTGGATGATAGAAAAATTCTATCCTTTGTGAAGAAATACTCCTGCACAACAGTTGGACAGATTAAGAACACCCTCCAGGAGGTAGGCGTATCTGTGTCAAAGTCAACGATCATGATAGACTTCACCAGAGTAAATACAAAGGGTTTACCACAAGATGTAAACCATTGGTAAGCACTGGTTCCCTTGTATTTACTGAGGATGTGACTGCTGACAAACGCAGGAGGATGAATTCTGAAGTGTACAGGGCTATGTTATCTGCTTATATTCAGCTAAATGCTTCAACACCCATTGGACGGTGCTTCACAGTGCAGATGGACAATGACCCGAAGCATACCTCGAAAAACAACCCAAAACCTTTTAAGGCAAAGAGGGGGAATTTTCTGCAATGGCAAACTCAATCACCTGACCTGAATCCAATTGAGCATGCATTTCACTCGCTGAAGACTAAACTGAAGGGAAAACGCCCCAAGAACAAGCAGGAACTGAAGACCGTTCACCATATGTGAATATCTTCCAAATAAAGCTCAAAGTCTGCACTTTGAGCTCATGTTCATTATTTAATTTAAACTCCAATATACTGTGGTAGACAGCTAAAAGAAAAACAACTTCGTCAATGTCCAAATATTTCAGGACCTGACTGTAACAATGTACAGGCTGTGTTGCAGGCAATTCCTGCGTTTCAGCTCAATTCCACAAGGATCCAAAGTTTTTAATAAAAGCGTGTCTGCGTTTTGCGTAACAACATATCCGGGCTGTAATTTGTGACCATGAAGCTTGTTGATCAGCTAGAAATAAAACAATGTCTAAACAGTCTGCATCTGTATAAGACCCTGGGATTTGAGAATTCTTTGTAAAGTGCATACAGCGATGATAATCTCAGTGTGGTTTAAGCCAAGAATGAAGTAAAATTTGACTAATTCTGTCAACTGCACCATTTGTCAAAATCAATTCAACCTATAAATTTGTAACCATGTAGGCTATAGTGTAAAAACAAGTTCAGTTATGTTGTTTGTATATACTGTATTTATCTCATAATAACGAGATGCTTTTCTCATAGTAATGACGTGTTCTTGTAATAACGAGATGTTTCCTTGTAGTAAGATAATGAGATAATGACATGCTGATGGGGATTTATTTATTTATTTTTTTAATACGGTAGCAGTGTGTTTCCATACAAATGTAAATGGTCTCCGGGTGGTTGCAGAGTATTTATTTGGGAATGGATGCGAGTTCAGTAGGAAGAGCAGGCCAGAATCATTTTCATCCCAATTAGGGCAAGACTGCCTCTCTCCTTCCCTTTTCTCTGCACTGTTGGGCAGGCAGCAATGCTTCCAATTATTTGCTCTGTTTTCCTTTGGCACTCCTTTTGGTTGACTTGACTTGAAGAATCACCTGATTTTTGGGTTCCACTTTTCCATTTGATTTCACTGCAACATGTTTGATGACTGCATGGGAAAACTGCACCTACCAGTATCTTTTGTTTCATTATTATTTAACCAGAATGTGCACCTCTGCTGCTTTGACCAATCTATGTCTTACCCCTTATGACTTTTCTGTTTTGTTCAGTTTGATATCATTGAGTTAATGTTTATTTCCCTCCCTCTTGTTTTCAGCCAGTTTTCTGCAATGCTGTTCACTATAATTCTTCACTAACTGCGGTCACCTTTCATTACAACAGTCTGGTCCTGTGGGGTTCTGGCGTGGTAGATATGTGAATCGTTCCGTGAACACATCACCTATTTGACCATAATGTTGGCACATTTTAAAGTTTTGTAGCCCACACAAGAGACCCACCAGCAGTGAAATTCAGACATTCTGTCCTTCTGTTGTTTTTTTTTTTGTTTTTTTTTGGTCATGGCCCAACAGGAAGCTTATAGTGTTATCAGGTCACCAGCTCGGGCCTGAAGAATTAAGGTGAAGAGCATTTGCTCAGTGTGTACTTGGTGTTTTGGTTCAGTTGGCTCAAGTACATTTACATTTAATGACATGAATTTTTTCTCTCTTTAGTTATCCTTTTTGGTTTGCTCTTGTCCTCCTCTCTACTCTGTTATTTGGTTTGATGCATCCAGCATGGTGGGAGCAGTGGCTGTATGTCCCCTCTCTTCCTCTCGTAGCTATCTGAATGCCTGGCTCTGTCCGTGCAGTGGCACGCTGTGATTGGCAGGTCTTCTGGCATGGCCACCCCCCTTGCATCGTTCATGCCTTTTATCTTTTGGTTTCTGTTCCTTCACAGATGCATGCTACCTCAGGAATCCTTTTATCTCCCTGTGTCTGTATTTAAGGATCTCAGGGATCTGAAACCAAATCTGATCATATATAGATGAATCTCTACCTTAATTGATATGATGGTTGAGCTGACAGGCCTGTTATAATTATATAAAAAAATATTGTTATTTGTAACAGAACATGAAGATCAATAAAATTTATTTCTTGTAAGGGCAAGTGTGAACCTGTTTTTGTAGTGCAACATTGCTGCCACCATAATTCTTTTTTTCTAAATTAATCAGTTTAAGCAATGCCATCAGCAGTTCTTTCCAGATCTCGCAAAAAAAAAAAAAAAAGAAAGAAAAAGAAAAAGCAGACAGGCTTAAACCGATGATGCATTAAGAAACACAAAGGAATTGTGGAGGAGCAATCTTGTAATGAAGGTTACTAGGGCAGGAATCACATAGCTCATTCATCTTTCTCTCTCTTTTTCTCTCATTGTCTCCCCTCCCTCGCTCTTCTTAGACCATGGGGACATGATGGAGATGCAGGGCTTTGGAGGCAGTCCGTCGTCATGGCAGCAAGTCGAGAATGCCAGTCATGCGTCGTCATGCTTGTCCTGCTCTGTTGGGGGCGGCAGCTTGTCCGTAGAGCTTCCTGGAGCGTGCACCTGCATGCATGACCGGTGAGAATGCATGAGTTTATTTTTAACATACAGCCTTTTTATGGCTAATTCCTCACTTCCACCGGATGCTGATCTCTGCCGGTGTTTCCGTTCTGCATCCAGAATCCCCCTCAAGATGCTGTGTCATAACATGAAGAGGCAGATTGTCTCTAGGGCCTTCTATGGCTGTAAGTCTACAGCATTATATATAAAAGCACTATGTTCCAATTCAGCCATTCAGCATGCTAAAAAAAAATATGATTACTTTAGGGCTAGCCTACTGTCGGCATCTGTCCACGGTGAGAACACATCTGTCAGCACTGGTCAACCACAATATTGTCCCACCAGACAAACCTTGTGAAGCATCCGGAGGCCTCAGCAAAGACGTCTGGAGCAAATACCAAAAAGACTGCAAGGTTGGTGTGGGCTAAGCAAGGCCCATTAGTGAGCATCATGGTTTTTGACTGGAGTGTTGAGTTGTCATCTCTTCTCCTCTTACCATCATATTTCAATTTTTTCTCAGAACTACAAGGAGCTAGAGCTGTTGCGGTTGGTTTATTATGGCGGTGTGCAGCATGAGATCAGGAAAGAGGTGTGGCCATTTTTGTTGGGCCATTATAAGTTCGGCATGGGGAAAAAAGACATGGCGCAGGTAAAACAAATCCCTCAATTTTTGGGTAAAAAAAAAAAAGTTGATGAAGAAAAACTAGTGAGCTGTTTCTCTAAGCTGCTTTAGGAGCCGGTCTGACTGTGTTGCTGTCTGCAGATTGACGAGAAGATCGCAGCACGATACAAACAGGTGATGAGAGAGTGGAAGGCCTGTGAAGTGATTGTGAAGCAACGGGAGAAGGAGATGCAGTCAGCCATTTTTGCCAAACTCTCATCGGGTAGCAGCATTGACAGTCACGTCATGAAACTCATACACAGAGACTCGACTCTCAGCAATGAGGTAAGCTTCTCCCTTCTCTAAAGTAGTACTTCTATTCAGATTTGACAGTTGTGGTGTGCTTTTAAAGTTAATTACAGTGAAAAAGGTCAATCCAAAGAGACATTAACAGAATTGGATAAAGGAACCCTGTATATACTTAAGATGTAACCAAGTGTGAATACATTATAAAGAATGAACAGGTAACGTGATCTAAGCAGATACAAATACAGATACAAATAGGAGGTACACTATTTTTTAAGAAAGCTTGCCAGAAATGACTGGGACTGGGATCCCATAGTACACAGTAAGCAAAAGTAGAGTGAGTAGGGGTTTTTACATTCATATGGGTGTGGACGAGCGGTCACATATGAAGCATGCAGGACAAACAGAGACCATGTTCATTAACATAAACTTGCAGTGCTGCCTGATGCATTTACAGCATCCTTAGTAATTGCCTGGGCAGGAGAGCGGTGGTTTAGTTAGGATATTAGTCTATTCATATTAGGGGATAATAGAACCCACTTAATTTGGATAACTGTATATATATAATAACTGTATATAACTGTAACCCTTAGTATATATTCATTTCTGCTTTGATATTTTCTCTCTCACTTCCTCCTTCTTTCAGGTGTTCATGTCAGTGGATGAACCTGATGGGGTTGGTCAGGACACTCCATGTGAGAGTGATAACACCCCCACCCTGACCACTGTGGTTAATCCGGTCGCTCTGGCTCCCGATGAGAGGTCACTAGTTGAGTTTGACTCTCCAGACTCAGGCCTCCCTTCTTCTAGGAACTACTCAGTAGCGTCAGCACACTCCCAGATTCTGTCTAGCATTGATGATGGACAGAGTATGGAGGAGGAACCAGGAGATGAGGCCACACCTAGGGGTGGACTGGGAGAGCCGAGTGGGCAGGACTCACTGAGTGAGGACAGGCTGTGCAGTCAGCTGGATAAGCTGGACACTAACAGTGAGGATGTTCCACCTTCATTCTCCTCATATACGGTAAACTCAGCCCCCCTTATTAGGTCCAGACTATGACCAGTAAAATATACATTCAGTCATTTAATCTAGACACTGTTTAGTTTTTAATTTTAGTATTTTGTTTTTGTGTAATTATTTTCTCATTATAATATAATTTTAATTATTTTTAGCTTATTTATTTTGCATTTCATACGGAATATATTATATACTAAATATTTTTATTTGTGTTATAAAAAGTATTTAATGAATTTATTGAGTATGTTCTGAGCGGCACTATTATTATTATTATTATTATTATTATTATTATTATTATTATTATTATTATTATATGGGAAACAATAGAGTCTGGTAAAGTAGGGGTTTTATAATTTCTTGCAGATTGAGCTGTTGGACACTGTGGCATTGAACCTGCACAGGATAGACAAAGATGTTGCACGCTGCGACCGCAACTACTACTACTTCACCACGAGCAACCTGGAGAAACTGCGAAACATTATGTGCAGGTGAGCCAGACTTGGATCTGTGCTTTTCCCCTACCACTGTTATACAATATGCCACCTATTTGATGTGTATGTCTGCTCTGAACACTCCTTTCTACTCAGTCTGATTCGTTTTTCTCCTTTCCTGTCCTCTCAGTTACGTGTGGGAGCATCTAGAGGTGGGCTATGTGCAGGGCATGTGTGACCTCCTGGCCCCTCTCATGGTCATTTTGGATGATGGTGAGTTCATTTCTTAAACCATGTGTTTGCTGGCTGTTGGTTTAATAGAGGAGAAAAGCTCGTGCATATTCTTATCCCCCGTCGTGTGTTTTCCTGGATATTAAACACATATCAAATAACTCCTCTATTTGCTATTTATTATCTTTGTAGAGTTATAAAATAATTTTCCTGATGCTGCTCGGTTAACAGCCTTAAAATATTTGAATTAAGCCTGTTCTTATCTGTCCAAATCCATGTTTCATCTCATGTTAGAGCCACAGGGTTAAATGCGTTATTATAGCATAAAGAAACGTATCATTATGATGGAGACTAAATTTAGGTCTTTCTTACAGCTGTGTCCATGGGTTGTGCTCTCTCATTCTCTCATGCTTTCTTTCTCTCTCTCTCTCTCTCTTTCTCTCAGAGTGCCTTGCCTACAGCTGTTTCACACAGTTAATGAAGAGGATGAGTCAGAATTTCCCCAATGGAGGAGCCATGGACACTCATTTTGCCAATATGAGGTCCTTGATACAGGTGATGTGTCTTTTCCCCTCACAGAGGCCATCTGGATAGAGATTCATACAGTGAAAGACATGATTATTAATGAGCTGTCAATGTTGCTGCTTTTACAGATCCTTGACTCCGAGTTGTTTGAGCTGATGCACCAGAATGGAGATTACACTCACTTCTACTTTTGCTACCGCTGGTTCCTGTTGGACTTCAAGAGAGGTATGATGACATCTCCAATGCAAATGTTCATTACTATTCTGAAATGGTGAAAGCCTCTGCTTATTTTTGCCTGTTTGCATATGTGTGTGTTAGAGCTGCTCTATGAGGATGTATTTGCCGTGTGGGAGGTGATCTGGGTGGCACCCCGTATCTCCTCCCAGCATTTTGTACTGTTCATTGCGCTGGCTCTGGTGGAGGTGTACCGGGAAATCATTCGCGACAACAACATGGACTTTACAGACATTATCAAGTTCTTCAATGGTGAGGTTCAATTTGTTTCTGTATGCTTCTACTTAAGTAAAGCACTGATAGCCGCGTGCAGCTTCATATTCTTCGGGACAAATTCCTTAAGGGACCAGATGATCCATTCACCCTGAGGTTTTAGAGCATTGGGTCTTTATTACACTGGACCATTTTAAACATGATTGGAAATGTTTCTGTCTCTTATGTTCTTATATGTGTTTTTTCTTTTCTTTTTTGATTTTTATATAACCTGAAGTGACAGACAGTACTTAGTGGGCACCACAATGACAAGTAGTGGTTTGTACTAACATATAGGCCCTTATTCATCAAAGTTGTGTAGAAACAAGCCCATTTTTTAGTGTCAGGAATGATGTACAAACAAATTTTCGTCTGACTCATGAAACATCAAAATAAGCAGTGATTCAAGTGCAAATGATGAATCAGCTCCAGCTATATGTAAACAAGCTCCTGTCCACCAGGCCCTTATTTACAGCACACATCAATTTACCCATCAGTTAAATGTATTTGACGACATTTCATTTACACAAAACATTCCCACCGTTTACGTGGGTGTTGTGATAGTGAGTCAATAAAAGGAAAGCATTCAGCAAGCTAAGGTCATCCAAGAAAACAATTCAATCAAGAGGGGTAAAAAAAAGAAAATAAAGATGTTCTCATTGGTATCCTCTAAAATGGCACAAAATTAAATATATACCAAACATGAATTGATGAATTCTGAAACTGTTGGTGGAATTAGTGTATGCTCATTTCACGATCAGAGTTCACCATACACAACTTCAATGAATAAGGTCTGTAGTAACTATGTGCCTTTTATTCTGTCTAATAGAAATGGCTGAGCGGCATGATGTCCAGCACATCCTGAGGATAGCCCGAGAGCTGGTACACAAGGTGCAAACGCTCATAGAGAACAAGTGAAGCTCACTTGCTGCTTCATCACTCTATTTCTCATTACTCCTTCCCCTTATGGTCCAGTTGGCAATCCCTCTACTGAGAGATAGAGGGGGAAGGAAAGCACACTGGCTCTCGGTGACTCCTCCGGGGTAAAGCGATGAGACTGCTTGGGACCTGCAATTAGACTAAATGGCCTGAAATTGTCTTTTTACTGTATCCTTTGCCTGTAACGGAACGCCATTGTGTTGGCTGTTGGAGTTGTCTGCATGCATGTGGGATTTGAGCACACTGTGACTGATTTTTCTTTTTTCTTTTTTTTTCTTTTTGCCCGTACACGCCTCCAGTATACGCTGCATCCACTGGGTCCTTTCAGCGTCCACTTTCTAAAAAAAATGACTTCAGCCTCAAGATTTGCCACAATGTAGTTTTGTTTTACCAATGACTGTTTTTCCTCTCTGCCAAATGTACAGAAAGTATTCCGTACTTATCAGTGACTCTCAGGAGGATCCCTTCTTCTCTTTCTCTGCCTTTATTAGATATGGCACTGAACATTACAGTTGAGCACATTTTTCTGAATCCACAAAGCCTGACATTACAGTACTGAAGAAAAAGCAGAAGCTGCCTAATGTCAAACCCACTAAAGAACTAAGCCACGAAGAAGTCATTAAAGCATTGATTTGTGACCAAAAGGACTGTGCCAATTATATGACCTTGTCATAGTATTTGTCTACCTTGTATTCGTCTTTGACTTTGCTGGCCTTTTTTTTTCTCTCCTAGATCTTCGGGAACTTTTCTGATGGTTGATAAAAAAAAAGTGGCTACTTTTGCACTTTTGCACATCCCTCCCTTCCTCAGTCCAAAAGAGGAAAAAGGGGTGGAGGTGTAATTCCCAGGATCCTCTCTGCTCTGGTTGAGAGTCTGCTCTGAAATGAGATGGAGACACAAAGGCGAGCTGCTTCCACATGATGGCCGCAAGGCCATGTAAAAAATGGGCAATGTGATGTGTCTCAGTGTGTGCCACATCAAGAATGGTGCATGGCTTCTTTACACACTAACGAGTATGTAATTGTTCACTCGTTGCAGCTTTAGTGAGTGAGTCTTAAGTATGATCTTGGCCTGCTGATCAGTATAGACATTCCTGAATTTAGTAGAACATCTCTGCAGAAGACGGTCCTGCAGAAGAACGTCACTCTTATGTTTCAGCCAAAGCTCCTTCTCAGTACGCACAGCACTCTTGGTGCTCAGAACCTAAACCTGTCCAGCATTGCCTCTTATTGTCTTCCCCTATCCTGAGCTATTGCTGCCTAATTCCTCCAAATACCACCTCCAAATTAAATCCCCTCAGATTCTTTGTACCCCTACAAAGCTTCTGCATCTGTTATCAGGTAGCAGTTCCTTAGCTGCCCGCTATAGTTTCTGTGCCTCAGACCCTGCTGATCAGTTGTCTTCATTTTGTGAGTGTGTGTGAGGGACATGATGCATCCTATGAAAGATTACTTCCAAAAGGAGCTTGTGTACCAAAGCCTCCAGAACATCGTCCTTAGTGTCATACAGTTGTGCAACCTCCATGCATAACTCAAAGACTGTTGAATGAATATAAATCATCATCTTAATTTTAACTGTGAAACACTTAATTTATTAACTTTTTCCCCATGTCCTGCTACTGTAGTGTAAATAAAAGGAGAGAAAAAGCCCTGGAGTTCTCTGAGGCCCATAAAAGCAACTGTATTTTAAACATTATTTTTTACTTTTGGTTGTAGAGATGTGCTTCAGTGAACCCTGTATAACTGGAGAACTGTACAGTTTGAATGTGGGAAGCCTTTGTTACATGTTGACTGTTACAGTCCTTATTCATGTTGTGCCCTGGATTCTATGGATTTGAAAATTATATATTTTGTTTTTGGATGCCAAACTCTGAATGCTGAAGTATGTATTTTAATGGATGTATAATTTTACCTTGAATGTATTACTAAAAAAAAAGTTGTTCCCAACATACCTTGACACAGTCAAGTTTCATTTGTCAAAGTACATTTGCTTGTGTATGTTTGTATATTAACAGCAGTAGCAAGAGGAGACTTGCTTCCGAAGTTTTTCAGAAGACAAACCAAACCCTGTCTCCTGAAGTCACCACTAGTGGGTGCCACCAGTCAAATAAGTCAAATAAGTCAAATAAGAGTCACAATCAGAGATGGATCAATGGGTAACGTGGAGATTCTGAAAATGTAGCCATGTTTCCTTACAGAGATTAAATTATATATAAGTAGGACAGTTGTTGCAAAAAAAGATCCAAAATCTATTATTTCTATTGGATCTAATCCATGTATGTACAAGATCACTTCAGTAAAAACCACTTCCACCACCAAAAGTGAGGACCAGATGGTGAAAGGTACTAATGGCCATCCATGAGCGGTAACTTTCAGTGTCATTCCCTTTGGATGAGAAAGCTGTTCTTGTCCAATATTATTAACATCATACATGCTTGCTGTCTATATTTTACAAAGTGAACAGCATAGAGCATTCGCATTTAGCCACCAAGTTATCAAGTTAATCTTTGTTTGAAAACTTCTATATATAAAAGAACTACAGACTACATATAAAGTTCTGTCAGCTCACTGTTTTTTTGGGGCTGCTTCTCGGTCAAAGCGCTATTTAGGACTTCACCTGTGGTAAACACCGAACACTATACAGGAATTGAGCCTCTGATCACTTTTGAAGTGCGTTTAGAAAACCTCAAATCAAATTCAGCCAGAATTCTAATATTAATCATTAACAAGCTCAAAATTAATGTTTTTCAGCCTAATTTCTACCAAGCACATCTGTGTGTTTACCACAGACAACAGTTTTGCATATTTCCTGTACAGAGAAAAGAACTAAAAACTAGAACTAGAAGACTAAGGGCAGTTAAAAATCAATAAATGTTTGAAATATGTGACTAACAGGAATTCACAGCTGCAACTGTTTGAACTCAAACAAACAGTTTAAACACAGTTTAAACTAATTACTACACTTTGGGGCTTTGCGGTATCCATGCATGCTCAATTGGAAAATAAGGAAAATTAGTAGTCCTATCTCTGAAAGGACATTTTATACAGATATAGAGCTTAACTCACAAATACCTTTGACTGAAGAATTCATGATTGTGCTCTATATGTTTTGCAGATAAGTTATTATCTGTGGTAATCACACACATGCTCCAGATGCAGTAGACAGAGATTATGTTGAAAAATTGTTGGAGTACTCCAAGACACACACTAAAGATTTTTAATTGAAAATCCATGGTATTTTCTACAGTTGTTTGGATTCAGACCCAAAATTGCAAACAATAAAACACCCTTCATAAAACCACAGTTACATACGAAAAAGAGAAGACTACAACACTCACACCATTGGGAGGGCCTGTGGCAACCTGAACAACCTGGAGAAAGTGCATGGTGACATTCAGGTAGCAGAAGCACAGGCATTCTAGAGTGACATACCTTTAAATAAGGCACAGGAGGAGGTGATGCTCCTCATACAATGGCACGTCACAGTAGGGGCTTGTCATCCATTCTGTGTATAAGCCAAGTAGATGATGTCCACCACACAGTAGGCCATCCTCTGCTTAGACATGTGAGCCCACATAGCTGTTACAACTATTAACAAATGAACAGTTGGTCTGGGGATTGGAGGTCTGCCGGCAGATCCAAATAGCACTGCTGAGCATGTACTGGGAACAGCAATGAACACTCCACCAGGTCACCCTCACTGAGGGCTGCAAGGTCAATGGACTGATTCACAAAGATGAATGATATGACCATAAGCATTCCTGAGGATGCATGGCTTAAACTACATGTCACCCATAGCATTTGAAAAGGGAGAGTCTTCAGGAACTGGTTCAACCCTCTGGGATCTAGAATTTGACAGAAACCACTGCCCTTTTTATGAACAAGGAAATACGTCAAATAGAACCGCTTTGCCTTTTCTATAGCACATCTGTCTGAGAGAGAATGAATTTCCTGGGACAGGCATACGACTTTTCTGGGGTCTGAGTTAAAAAGGCATTACGTGTCAAAAGGCTGGGAGCCAGAAGTGGAACTGTAGTCTGTATCCCTGCAACACTGTCATTAGGACCCATGGTCTCATCATCAGCCGCATTGCCGGCTTTCCTACAGGCATATATTCAGCAAGAATCTTAGATCCCAGCCTTGGGCCTGTCCCATGGAGTAGATGAAGGGTACACGGACACCTATCAGAAGTCTGAGTGTGTCTCCCCCTGCCTTGGGCCTCCTGTAGGTGGTGGAACACAGAACCAGGGTGTGGCATCCTAATGGAACCTCCTATGTAGTTGATTTGAGATACAAGTGCATCCTCAGTGGGTCTGCACTCAGCACTTAGGCAGTGTACATCAGGGTATAGTGCATTTGGTTGATGAGACTGCCATTAATGCATTGCAAGCATCAACAGCAGGCATATGGCCAAAACTGACCTGCTCATGATTCATCATGTAAGTCGGAATATATGTCACAGGGCTCGGGTGCAGGTGAGCTGAGGCCTGTGTGAGGCTCCCATGAAAGCTGTCAAAAAGTCCTTTTGTGCCATAACATGGCACATGTAAACAAGTACATTAAATGTGGGTTACAGTACCATCCAAATGTACTCAGGCCATAACTGTTTTCAGAGTGGCTGTCACAACTAATAGAGTCTATTGTATGTACCTGAGCCAGCAGAGGCAGAATAAACCGCTCTTTAGATGTTGCTGACAGTGGCACTGAAAGTGGTGGCTCATCTTGTAGGTCATTACCAGCCTAGAAGAAACCTCCAGACATGGCTATAGACATAGCATCCTCCTTCAATAAGGGGCAAGAAGGATGACTGGCCACTGGAGGAGGGTTCTGTTGAGAAGTCTAAACCTCTTATATGGTCCCAGCTCCTTGATTATTGATTTCAGCTGAGCCATGTCTGTCTGACGTTGATTTGTCTAGTAATTCAGTCTGTTTTCTGGCCTTTTTGTTGTGCTTGTCGCTCACTGCTGGGCCTGTGTGTTTGTGACTAGCAAGCTGTTCAGAATGAGGGGCTTGGGCCAGATTCGACTCTAAGCCAGAACTGAAATCTGCCAGCCGAATGCACCGTGCTGACATTGACTGCGCTGAATGTTCGGCGATGCCAATGTTCAAGTCAGACACAGCATCGCTGAGATGGTCAATTCTAAAGCACAAATGTTCAGACACGACATCAGTGCAAGTCTTGTAGCAGGGCTGTCTGTGGCTACTATCAAGGAGACATCACCCAAGTGTAGAGAAAAAAATTAACACTGTGTGGAATGCCCAGTCGACAACAAGAAGCTATGAATTAGTGTCAAACCAGTCACATTAGCAGGCTTTGCAACAGACAATGTATAATATGTTGAGAGAGAACCACTCAACAATGCTAGTAAACATCTAGTAAGCTAGATGGTGGGGAATGTGTAATCCTCTAACATCAGTTCCTCCCTCACTGGGAAAAGAAATGTGCAGTAACACTCACTGTAATGTCAACAGAAACTACTCAGCACAGGCAAAGTCAGTGACACTTCAGAGAAAAATGTTCAACTCTTTCAAGCCCATAAAATGAATATCTGCATATAAGAAAAGCAATTGACTAGCTAAATGCAAGGCAGTAATGCTAATTACCAGGCTAACCAGGCTAACAGATGCTCATAATATACGAATAATGCTTGTAATATAGGAAGAAAAAAAAAACACACTCACCAAGGAATAAAGGAATAAGTGGATGCTATCCCCAGCTTTGGAGGACAGGATACCTGAAACACCCACAAGCTCCATATCATGTTCAGGCAGTCCGACATGCTAACAGGTAAGAAAGAGTAGAGGGTTGATTGCTGTATGACCTTGCTGGAAGATCTTGGTATGTGTGCGCATACACACAATGGGGTATCCAAGTGTTTGACACTGCCCCTGGCAGATGGGTAAAATGGAACCACCTCAAAGTACAGTCGTAAAACCATGGTTAACCACAGTATACCATAGTAAGCCATAGTGATTTTTCATAAATGATTATCAATGTACAAAAAAAAGGTCAGATGATACTATTGTACACTGTAGTACAAGAGCTGAGCATAATGTCTCTTGCATCCAATTTTTTCATCAATGGAAAAATTGCAAGTACATGTTTCTTGCCTTCAACACTGACAATTCATTTATTACATTTCTCTGTGTACAAAAGATCATACTTGTGAATGATGGTACAAAATGCAATTCTGTATTTACCACCGCCAATGCCTCCAAACTGTGATCTTGTACACGTGTACCCGAGGAATTGCACAATACAAAGGCATGAAAATAAAACAGAACATCAAAATAGATATTGCATCTTCAAAAGCTAAGTTTCTTCCATAAATACTTCCTTTGCTAGCCACTGTATTTTCTTATAACAGAATCACAGATTTATGTAGCCAGGAAAAAAAAGTCAGATGATTATCATATGACCAAAAAATAAAATCCAAAAAAAATAATGGAAAGAAATTCAACATAGCAATGACATTCGTAGGCCACAATTGTTACAGTACAACATCAAAGGCCAAAAGTTCTCCATATAGTGGTCCAGGCCCATGGGCCAGAGAGGGTGTGTGTGTTTGTATGCAGGTGAAACAGTCTGAGGGTATGTGTGGGTGAAAGAGCACAGAGGTCCCAGTAGGGGTTGCGTGAGCACACCATGGTACTGCTGCACCTGTTCCTGCTTTGTCCTGTAACACAGTAGGGCATAACCAGCTGAGTGAGCATATGAGGAAACAGTTTATTACTAAAACACTAGTAATAAACAAGGCTGGTGACAAAGTACTGCAACTAAAATCTTGGGAATACAGTCAATAAAACCTTTAAACATTTCAACTATGTATTGAATGGAAGACCTTAAGACAGTGCAGTGGTCCAGACCGAAGCTTTGATTACAGAAAAAGCTCCCAAAAACCTGTTGTAACCTTCATGTCAGAGTTTTCCATGTGAATCAGTTGGCTTCGATAATGAAATGGGCCACTCACTTCTATGGATGTGTCGACTCCTTCTATTCCCTCTTCTCCTAACTTGAGTTTGGCTTCTCTGAAGTCTTTTGTAGCTGTAAAAGAGAGGTGAGAAATATTTCATTGCTTAAGAAATTCAGTATCTAGGTGTACTATAGATCCGACACTATGAGGAACCCAATTTGTAAAATGAAGTGAAGACCAAGCTGATCAATCAACCTTCTTCTGGAAATCGGTCAATAATGGTGCAACATGCAGGTGAGTAAGCTTTAATGTTTAACATCAATGACGCATCTTAATAAAAGCATCACACCTGTCTGCCCTTTCAGTGTGTTAACAACATGCAGTGTTTCAGTGACAAGCATGGCTCATCACCAGTCAAATTTAATCTTATCTAATCTAATCACATTGCTGAAATGGCAGAACTCCACAGGATCTTTTCTTGGATCTTGACATTGTGTTACTTTTACAGATCAAGAGGGGGCAGTATTTATCCATCAGACAGCCAGAGAGCATCTGGCTTCCACTCCCTCTCTGTGGAACTATCAGAAACTAGAAATGAGGAATCTAAGCACATAATGTCAGAAGACGCATTTCCAAACAGGAAAATAAGGCAATAAAGAAGATCAAAGGATCACAGACTGTAGGATGGTACAAGGTAAGTAAGATAATCATCAGAATGAGTACCAACAATTTTAGAAGATGGTAAGCCCACATGAGAGAAGAGATGGAAATGAAAATCAGTACTACTGCAACCACTACTGTATTTTAAGGAAGATTAAGCAAAGAAAATTAAAAAAAAAAAGGGGGGGTGGGGGGGTGGAGATTTGTAGGGAAGTAAAAACCAAATAGACTAGTGCTGTCAAAAAAAAGCCACCATACCTGGGATTGTTCTTTAAGAAAGTCAGGTAGCTGAAATTCACCTTTAAATACCTAGAAAAAAACAAAGAACTGTTTTAGAGGCTGACATGCTGCAGTCACTACAACAGAGCTTTGTTCCTACATCTAGCGCAAACAACACAGTGACACTGAACCCATGATCTGACCTGGATCTTTCTATTCTCTCACTGTGACAGAGCTAAGACCACAGATTTTCTGTCTTTTAACATCTGTAGTCTATCAACTCTAAGCTCTACTTAGTGGTTTACCCATATAATGACAGTTAAGATTGAAATCAAATGTAGCACAACAAGCCAATTAAATGGCCACATTTTGAAATGATCTCAGAGCAAATGCAGGATTTTGTAAAAATAGGCACTGTTTAACTAAGACTATTCAGACTATTCTCTCTCAGCCAAGGTGTTGGACTCAGCTGAACCCAATGCTCATGTCTCAGTGTGTCTGCCAAGTCATAGGATGAAAGGGACGCAGGGGGGGGGTTACAGGGATGGAGCACTTGTGAATTCTGTGCACTGTTGATATCAGAGGCAGCCTCATTACTGAGTGTTTAAGGAAAGCCCGAGGCTGCAGAAAGGAACAATCTCCAATTAAAACAAGTCCAGTTCATGCCTCTCTGTGAGAGTCAGGTGAGGAGGTTGGGTGAAAAAGAGTGGGTCTGAAGGAATATTAGGTAAAAATCAAATAATGAAATGAAAGAACCAACAACAACAACAACAACAGAAAACCCAGACCAAAAGGAAACAAGTGGCAGACAGAACAGGAAGTAAGGGTGCAAGGGGGGAAATGGAAAAGGTTAAATATACGGTGCTAAAACTACAACTTCACAGTACTATCACTCTGCAAAATGTAGGACAAGCAGCTGTTTGGAAACCTGAGCGTCTCTCACTTGTTTTACTTTCCACCACTGATGCAGCCACCGCCGGGGCCCGTCAGCCATCAGAGCCCCACAGAGTCTAATTCTTTCAAATCAATCACACATCTCTTCCCTGGAGAGCGAGTTTGAAAGGAAAAGACAAGAGGAAGTGGGAGTGCTGCCGATCACATCCTTAACATAAAACTCTCATTAAACCTTTCAATGTAAAAAAGAACAATATTAAGTTATTCCCCTAAAATTGGAAGTTATAAATAACAAAAACTAAGAAAACTTGAGATGCGTCAATATCATTTTCTTAAAAACAGAGTATGAGTGCATGTTTTCTGGTACTCTCTGATATCAGTACCGCATTTGCTAACCTGCTTATTTAATAATCAATAAGAGGTGTAACGGAACCTTTTATTTAGCTCTGTTTGCTTTCCTGATTTAAAAAGAGTGGCCATGAAGAGCACACACGTGTGTGTTTATGTATGTAGGCTACGAGACTCGTTCTTTAAAATGCTACTAATTGATTTTAAATAAAATGAATTGGCTAGCTAACTAATCATTAGTTACCATGGATGGAGTAGGGTTGCAGTGAAGAGCAGGCTTTTTTTTCCAGTTCAGAAAAGCGCTTCTATACAGCTTTAAATAAAGTACGCTTTTGTTTTCATTACATCGAAATCCCTCGTTGTCAATGACTCATAGTGGCTGAGCAGCAATAACAACATACGGGGTAAGCGCTGTTATTTTCACTCACCTAAGGTTTTTTTTTTGTAGCCATTTTTCTTGCCGAGTTAGTGTATACGATGCTTTATCAGGTTGCTTCTACTGTAAAAAGATGCTGTAGTACCTCCGCTGGATATTTTCACAGAGCACTGTTTGCAGTCCCCTTTGGTTCGATTACCATCATTAATTGTGAAATATGTCCAGAGCGCTGTAATTTTGTGTTGTTTGTTCATTAAAGCGATAATGTATACTAGGGCTTATGTAACATAGTATCACATGGTATCTCGTATGAGTAAATCAGTGAAAACAATACAAAAAAACGCAAAGGGGAAAATTTTTATTCTATATTTAGTATGTCACCAGTAATCTAAGTAAATTTCATTATATAGTGCAACTTTAAACGTTTTTCTGTTCATATGCAATAGAGAACCTGAGCTGAAGAAAATCTAAACCACTTGAAGCAGTGCTGTAACTTAATATCTGCATGAGACGACAGAGAATATGACAGATGAGACGCTCAGGGAGCTGGCCCTAAACTTTTATTTGACTCGATGCTTTTTAGTGTGTTTGAGTACATGACATATTCTTTCACAGAGGAGCTGAGCAAATTAGGCTTGCTTGGCCTAGCCTGACTACAGGAGACCAGCATTACTCAAGTTTTTAGCCCTAATTAATGAGAGGAACGTCTGGAGGTGGTAGCACTGGGGGGGAGAGAGTTTCCTGGGCCAAACTGCCTCCTCCTGCTGAGAGCTGCAAGCCAGAGTGGAATGTATTTGTAATAGTTCCAACACTGATGACAATTGTGTTTCTCATTTTCCAGGGTGCCATTTCATAGCACTCCAAAACTAGAGACTGAAATAGTCTATCTACTCCTCCCATTTTAATTTTGGAAAAGGAATGGTGACTTAAAGCTGCATCAATCACAGTGATGGTTGTACATGCAGCAAGAACAACACAATCTTATCTCTGAAAAACTCCAGAGCCTAACGCCTGCCCGCATGTAGCTCATCAATGTCTGAGAGGAATGCGAGGGCCGAGAGCCAGGTACTGTTGTGGATAATCCATAGCCAGGTTCATTTGCTTCTCGTGAGGTTCTGTTGCTGCTGATTAGAGGCCAAAAGCTGTGGAAGAAGATATTCTGACAGCAGGGGCCCAGAATCACATCTCATATTTTCTCATCTTCTCTTGTGCCACCCCCTCCCTTTCCCCACATATCACTAATGTCCCCATAAATCCAGAGATGATAATCAGGATAGACAGCCCATGTGGGTTCATTATCCTTCAGACGGACACCAATCAGCCAAAACGAGGCAGCCAGAGGCTCACACGAAGCTGCCTGTTTATTACAAGGCTGATTAGTAAAAAGGAACGGACAGTAAAGGACACCTCTAGGTAAAGCCACTGTTAAGATTTTAGGTAAGAGTTGAATCCTACACTTATAGCTTGCACTTAAACCTTAATACCTTAACTTTATAGCTTGTGCTTAATCTTAAACCTTAAATAAAAATGATTTCCATTCCAGCAGTCCTGCAGATTTTGGATCAAATGGAAAATGATCAGAGAAACCTGTGCTTGTGTGTTTGTGTGTGTGTGTGTATGTGTAGTGTAATGTAAAAGTAATGTCTGCCCTTATTTGCCCATGTTTTTACCAGAAGCTCCTACGGTACTGAAACCATCAGGGGTTTGTTTGAGGCGAGGATGTAAGTCATCTCACCGCTGAAGCGCATATGGAAAAGTGGAGAGAGACAGAGGAATATGGCAGATGCTGTTTCAGCTGTACTTTCATTCTCCACAGTAATGTTTAAATTCTTTTTTTTTTTTTTTTAAATTTATGGAACTGACTACAGCTGTCATTTGAAATAAAGGCCAAATGTTTAAAAAAAAAAAAAAAAAAAAACATATGTAGAAACACTCTTCACTTGCACATGAATATTTTTGGGCCTAAAAAAACTAAGTGACTTCTGTTAGAGGATAATGTAGACTTACTAAGAAGAACCACTCATAATTCTTAATACTAGCTTCGATTATTTTCAGTGCCATTGTGTTTTCTGATCAGTTCTCTAAGAGGGGTGATGATGATGATGATGATGATGATGATGAATCAGGACATTAAAATTACTGTCTGCAAACAAATAAGAGTGCAAACAACATTAAAAACGTTGTTTAAATACTTTGTTCAAGACTTTGCTTTTGAGTTCCTCGGGCGTTCTCCTATTTTTGGTGCACCTAAATGGGTTGTCACTGTTCTCTTTTCATGATTGAAGTTGTTTATTCAAGCCTCATAAATCCAAGCAGTGGGTGGACAAGCTTCAACAGCCAGACCCTTCCTGTCCATATTTACAGCCACACAGCATTCACTCTTCACACAGGACTGAAATTAAATTAAACCTCAAATCAGACCTTTCACCTACTTTTCCCCTTTATGCTAAATAAAAACAGAGGGCATTCAAACCAATATCCAGGCTTGTATGCATACGTCCGATTGTATTTCTGCATCATCTCATCCTGCTAAATGAGACCGGGGTTAGAGCATGCCAGTCCGAGTTAAACACAAACTCATCATAATCGTCCTCAGACCAGGAACGTATTGATCTTGATATAAAATTTCTCAACATAGATCAGAGAAGCTGTAAAGCCACTTAATAGGTATTGATTGTGGCTTTGGAAAGGATTCAAGACGTGCTAATTCACAGCACGTGCTGTACAGACAAATAAAGGGGAGAATGTAAGAATTATGCTCTACAACCACAAAATGATAATTACTGTAACAGTGCACTTACAGCCACTGAGAGCTGAGACTGTGAGTAAGATAGAAAGTAGGAGCTGAACAGCAACGCTTAATTCATTCCTTTTACTGTGAAAAAACACATCACACTGCCACACAGTTTTAATCACACCGACGCCAGCGTGCCAAATAATTCAGACTGAATTACTGCAAATACGAGATCAAACAGTTCATTCAAGGCAGCTGACAGAAAAGAAGTCATAAATGACCTCTCTGGGAAACTTTTGAACTCCTCTGGTATGTGGATGATTGAACATTTGCCCTTCGCTTTCATTTAAATCATTTCCAGTATATAAAGAGTTGCAGAAAGTGGACACAGGGGCATTGATGCGTAAGGCTGCGCACAGCAGTTTGCTTAGTAACCTGATGAGCTAGCTGCATGCAATACAGTGAAGCTATTCTTTCACCCTTGTTTATATTGGAACTTAATATGTAAGTTGGATCTGCTATATTTGGAGCAAGACAAAATAAATACCAAGGTGTGTCAGTACATCACAGAACGAGACACGGGCTGCCTTTCCTGTAGTGTGTGTAGTTTCAGGGAACAACCGGTTCATTTCCTGTCTTGCTCAATATCTCACACACCTCATCTGATCTTTACAAGAAGCTCTATAAAATATAAGGCATCTATTACAACACTTTATGTTATAACTTAAAGTAATAAACTGTAATACGCGTATTTTTATCATCATCATTATAAACAGTGAGTATCAGCAGATACTGAGACCCATCCAATACCGCTTTCTTTAAAACTACTAAGCTTTAAAAATTCTTTTGACTGAAGCACTTCACAGTTAAAAACTTTAAAATCAAAAATCACTTATATTGTAAATGTAATGAATATACTAAAGTACACAGTATAAAGCCAACCAGTCTAGTCTCTTTATATATGAATACATTTCCAGTTCCAAAAATACATTTCTTTTCCAAATCCAATTCCAATCTTTGCCATTGGTTACAGGATCTGCTATCGGATATCAGATAGTTTTCCCTGATATCAGATCCACCATTTTTTTTTTTGCTGGTATCAGGACGATACAGATACTCTGTATTGGATTGGTGCCATCTCTAATATTATTATTATTATTATTATTATTATTATTATTAATTTTCACATGTTTCAATGTCATCATTACAGGTAGTCCATCCAACACTGGAAATAAACCTGGAGCATTCAGCTGCCCGTCTAGTGGAAAACTGCCGTTAGAAGTGCACTGGTCATAAAAAAAATGCATGCCAAACTACATAACATTTATCCAGCTGTCAGATTTAATAAGCTAGTAAAAAAATATTAAATAACTCTAAAATATTCTAGATATTCGAATAGTATGAGCCTCAAGATATCCTCAGTAATCACAGTGCGTTACTGCATAAAATACTACTTTATAATCGAATCAGTCAGATTTTTTATGATGCCGTAAAATAATCTATAATTTCAAAAACGGTATATAATCTTGAAAATGGAAAATGTCCTCTTCCATCCAAACAAAATCCCAATAATTAGAAATTAGAATTAGATATGGTTCCACGACCCTGCTCAGGATAAAGCAGTTATTGATTGATGGATGGATGGATGGATGGATGGATGAATGAATGAATTAGAAACAGCGTACCAGTCACCAACATGCCGATTCTGCTCTGTACATGACCACGATCCAGGGTGTCAGACCTCCTTAAATTTTTTTGAGCGCTGTAATAGTTACTTAAAAAATTTTTTTAAAATCATTTGCTGTCTGATAAGCGTGTTGCAATCACAATTAGTCATTAGTCGGCCTACAATTTGTTTACTTCTGCCTGTCGAGATCTACAACACAGATGTACAACTCCTGTACAGCCCATTTGCACACCGTGCGTCAGTGAAAACAGAGAATTTCACCATGAGCTGAAACTCTCTGCGCTTCACAACTTTGGCAGGGAAGAATGACAACTTAAAGGTCCTGGGAAGTTTAAAGTTGTCATTATCTATCACTTCAGCCAGGATGAGTCAGGGAGCTCGGGTCAGAGCCAGCTGAAAGCCTGAAGTCTATCAACAAAAATCTGAAATATACTTCCACTCTGTTCAGTCTGCTGACAGGCTCTAATTTCCACAGGTCACTGACGCCTGTGTACGTGTGCGCGCATGCGCGTGTGTGTTAGATTGGGAGAAATATCATCTCGACACACACTATGACAGTTCATTCCTCTTGTGATCTCTCACTCCTTGTTCATTATCGCATACCTGCATCCAAACACTCTCTATTATCTACTACATACAGTACTAATCACAACAGATAAACATGTAAGATAAGGAGTTTATGACAGAGTGAATAATCTTTTCTCATGAATACACTACACAACGCTGTTCTGTCAAACTCAGTCTCTGCTGGCGTCTTTGTCCTTGAGCAGAGGGGAAAAAAAAAATTGAGTAAATATTTGCGGTCAAAGTCAGAACTTTCAAGCTAAACAGTGCATAGCTACATCTGGTTCCAACTTATTTTGAATGCGAGGCTTTCTCATAAGGAGGAACTGATTTAGTCATAGGCCTAGTGGTATTGCACAGAATTAGCTACCTGAAAGAACACAGTGACACATCACATGTATGAAGTACATTTTTCCACATACGGTGGATAAGCCATTAGGGTTCTTTATGGTTCAATTGAGATTTGTTTCAGAACTAAGATTTTTGTGATATATGTGTAAACAAAGCCCAACCGCTATATGCGGATTATTGAAACCAAATGCTGTTACGTAATGCGCAAAAATTTTCAAAATAAATTATTACTTCATTTGGTAAATGGACATTTGGTTATTTTTCATATATTTATTCTTTCAATTAAATAAAATTTTTGCATAATTAAAAAAAAAAAAAAAAAAAAAAAAAAAGATGGCCAAGATGTTAACCAAATAAATCATGCAAATAAAACAAATGAAACAATTATTCACCAATATTACACACTTTTTTTTTTTTTTTTTTTTTAAATCATGCTACTTGTTTTAGAGGGAATCTTCAGTAAGCTAATGCTGATGTGAGCTGTGATGTGTAAGGCTGACACAATTCATCAAGCAGTTCACAGACAACAGTAGTCCCATATTACATAACCTCTGATGTGTGGGCGAAAAAGGACTGACAAATATCAATCCAAATGCTAATCAAATCCATGGGTTGTTTTAGTCTGTGTAATCACCTGACATGACTGTCGCTAACAGGCTGCACGGAAGAAATCAAGCCCAGCCTTGCTTCTTCATACCGTTCTGTGTATTTTTCTTACAACCAGTGATGGTGCTGTTGCGCTTGGTTGCTAACAGCAAATAATCTGATATGAATGGCAAAAATGAAACCTTACATATTTTCAGTTCTTGTTATCTTTAACAGACAGTTTGGACTCAGCCCTGCTAGCCCATTTACACCAACTGCGCCTGACTGATATATCTTTTTATTTGGGAGCAGAGGAATTATACTACCGGTTAATGTTAAGTGAGTGAATGCCAATTAAACTGAAGATGTTCGTGTTATTGGGGAGGTGTACTTCCCAGGACGAGGCATTTAGCAAAAATGTCAACATGTCTAAATGTTAATTTACTGCTTTGTTACCAGTCAACATTGACAACCACATTACCGTTCAGGGAATGTAAGGGAAATGCTGAGGATAATATAGTAAGACTAATGCTGGTAGAACTGAAAGTTTAAGTGCTTAGTCTCAATGATTATGAAAGAAGCATGACGTTAATTTCAATACTAAGGTCAATAAATTGATATACATGGTTTTGGCCACAAGTACCTCCAGCCAAACAAACAAACAAACAAAGTCAACTTGCATGACCTAGTAAATAACTGATAGACGAGGGGCGTTTGTTGGCTTTTAGGCAATCGGTTAACCTTGGTTGGACTAGTTACTCTAAGTTAGTCATTCGTGCATGTCATCATTTTTCAGCATTAGGTACTTCTTTGTCTGTGTGTGTGTGTGTGTGCTGGCATGGAACATTTTCTAACACTAAGACTAATCTAGTTGGCTTCGTTTGGGGATGTTCTCTAGGTAAAGTTAGGTACTAATGTTAGCTATCTAGTTTGTTTGTTGTGTGGACACCTGACCATCACATCCATATGTGATTTTTGAACATCCCATTACAGACTGAGTCCTGTCTTTGCTGCTATAACCACTTCCACTCTTCTGGGAAGGATTTCCACTAGATTTTGGAGCGTCAGTGTGAGGATTTGTGCTCATTCAGCCACAAGAGCGTTAGCGAGGTCAGGCACTGGTGTTGGCGAGGAGGTCTGGGATGCAGTCGGCATTCCAGTTCATCCCAAAGGTATTCAGTGGGGTTGAGGTCAGGGCTCTGTGCAGACCACTCGAGTTCTTCTGCTCCAACCTCAACAAACCAGGTCATTACTCTTGTGGCATATTTGTGATCTACTAATGCAAGGTTTTGATTAAAAAATGTATGATACAGGACTTCAGTAAAACTCCGTCCTGATTTCATTTATTATTCCTCAGGAAAAAAAAAAGACTAGCAAACAGACTCGGCAGCTATGAAATATTAGCAATTGTTTACAGAGAATGTAGCTTGTAAACAAGTGCGTAAACAAGAGTGTCAAGAGCTCAGGATATGAAAGACAGGACAAATCTTGTCAATAATGTCAACAACTTCTCATATTTTCACAAAACATTTTAAAGTAAACATTTAAACTTTATGTCAGATAGCTAGCTAGTGGCCAGCAGGTCTATGGTTTAACTAGCTTAGTGCTAAACTAAGTGATTTCTAACCTGTAAATGTGCTAGGCTACTGTTAAGAAACCTGAAAACAAGAAATCATGACATTTTTGCAACACAAATGAAAAAAGATATTGCAGGAGATTGAGGTAAATTCTTGCCAGACTGAAACTGAGAAAATTCCATACACAAATTAACAATACAAAACTATATCAATTAAACTTCTGAATAAATCTCAGTATACCAATTGCTATGGTAAACACTGCCATGAACCACATACGAGTCGCAGTCTGTTCACAACATTGCATTTACAAAGAAGCAATATAAATGTTCGAAATTCTAGGAAGTCTTATGTGCACCTGGAAATACCACCTATACCAGTATAGCACATTGCATACCCTTAACACACTAGACTGTCATACTGGTATATTGTAGTACCCCTAGTCTTCATAATAAAAGAGGAGATTCAGCCTGCTGTTGAGCGTAGCTGGAGAGGTCACCATCACAGTTGGATATCCTTCCTTGTCATTGTGGTGGTACCCTCTGTGGTACAACTTCTGGACCTTTAGTATATATCTTTACATAGAAATGAGCATATAGTGTACCTTTAAATACTAATTATGGTACACTATAACCAGGTGAAAGATACATATTACAGGTACCAAAGATGTACCCTACAGGGTACTACCCTCTGGACAAAGAAAGGTTTTATTAAAGAGGCTCCTAAAGAAAATATTTGCCTTGTTGGCTCTTGTCGCTGATCATATTGTGCATAATTCATCAGTATGAAAAACATAATAAAGAACGGAACACATTCCATTCCAATGCAGTTGGGGGAAACATATTATTAACCAAAAATATTGTGTCGTATTTCACCTCCCCCTCCCCTTACCGACAGCTATCACCGGACAAAAACACTCAGCCGAATATGATCAGAAATGCATAATGAAGAATACAGAAGAAATTTGCATTGCAGTCTCTGTTTCTCTTATCTGGTGGAAACATCCATGCAACAACACCTTAAATTTCCAATATGCCATTGTCTTCCAGTTAGGCCCTGTTACCATGGAAACCTTGCTCTTGCAGGGCCATTTGCAAGATACAGTAGAGAAAGCCCAGTGGGACATGTATTCATTGAACAAGAAAAAGACACTGGAACACAGCATGCATGTACATGCAAGCACGTAACAAAGGCTCAATCAATTAACCTGTGCACTATGTGTGTATCTGCGAGAATTCTTGCATTTTATGTAAATCACACAATTGCATCACCAAACATCGTACTGTTTTACTAAAAGGGAATAGCAATGGTTTAAAAGTGCATGAACTGGCAGAACTGCATCTTGTTTCGAGTCATGTGACATTCTGAGAAGAAAAAATAAAAAGGGAAGACACAACAACTATTGATTATATTGCTTTTGGCAGGAAAATGGGGTTGTGGAACACCACTGATGCATTTTAAATTTTTCATCACAAAGCCCTTCACACAACACGCTTTCCAAAACCCTCAGCAGCCGTTCCCCTTGAGGAAAACGACCAATTATCATCATGTCACACAGAACTGTTGAGAACATTTGCATAACCTGCATCAACTGCATAAAGATTATTGTTCATTCTAACCGAGATCTGAAATGAAATAAGAGGTTACACTGTTGGAGCTGGATGTTGCATTGGCTTATTTGTGTGGAAACCAGATTTTAGGTCTTTAGGGTTTTTGGTTTTAGGGATTTATTGGTTTCGATTTTAACACTGTGTACAGAACATCTGGCTGAAAAGTATCATCTCCCTTCATATTGAGCAATATTGAGCAAAAAAAAGAAAAGAAAAAAAGATATGACTGTGCACGTGAGCACGCATGTAACATTGTCCATGTGCGTGTCTGTAGTTGTATTATTGAAAAAAAAAGTGTTAATCTTGGTTATGTGTTAGTAATAGTTCTTGTAACAGATCTAAACATTGTCTAAAATTTCAAACAAGATATTAGTGAACATACCTCCTTTAATATTTAAATACAAAGCTAATATTGGCAAGCTGAGACTTTTCTCTTTACAGTTAAATATAAAACTGTGGTTCTGAGGCATAATAAATCAGACATGTTGCAATGGGTCAGATAGGGTGAAACAAAGTGGTAGCCTAATCTGTGTTCTTCTTAGACAAATATTCCTCTCTGTATGCATACACTGGAAAAAAAAAAAAGGAATATACGGTATGGGACATATTACGTATAGTTTACATAAAAATACTTCGTTTCTCATCAAACCGTGATTTCATTGCTTATACTAAATTTAATTAAACAAGTTTCTAATTACTAGTTTGAGTCATGTAGAGCGAGCGTGATTAATTCATGTAACATTAACATGATCCAATTACGTTATAAAATCTTGCGGGGATGTTGGCGCTGACAGGAAGAAATAGTATAACTATAGTATTAAATTAGCCTGATTAAATCATGCGTGGCACAGGAGTGACGTGGGTAACGTCGCGGCTTCACAATGCTGGAGTACTGAGTTCCATCCCGGGCGAGAGTGCAGGGTTTGATTTTATTCAGGACTTCATCAGAAAATACATGATAAATCATGTTGGATCTACAAAAACGTATTGCGTTAATGTTACTCAATTCATTCGCGTGTACACCTGATGTACACATTTGAATTAAGTAAATTCAGTGAGCTTTTTTTTTTTTCAGTGTATCGTGAGCACCAGTTCCTGTACCGCAAACCTTGGGAGCCGATGTGTGTGAGTGAGAGAGAGTGAGAGAGAGAGGGAGAGAGGGAGACAGAGAGAGTCTGTGTGTGCATGTTGTACTGCATGTAGAGGTGGAGAAGAGTCATGCAGCTGTGGGGGAACACACATTAATACTCTGCAGATGTGTAGGGCCGGTCTTGAGCACAGGCTTCACACTCAGGAAGAAAGGCAGGATCTAGCTATTGTACCACGAGAGAATTAACACTATTAAAAAGTACACTGAACCCAGAGGAAATTGTGTAACGCAGACACAAAGGCAACCATCTGCAAGCATCGGTGTTACATGCAACGTAAATACTTTCCCGTAAAGAAAGCACACACGCATACACACACACATACACACACACATACACACACACACACACACACACACACACACATACATGGATATAAGTGTCGACTTCTGGAATTAATCACTTCGACTCTTAGCTTTTCAAACCACTGGGAAATATGAAGGGTATGCGGTTTTAGCTAATGCCAAAGATTCCTTTCACCCACAAGACACATGTAAAAGTTTTTTCATAACAACAGCACATATTTCACCTAATCAAATAACTCACGGAGCTGGTAAATCTGCCAAACTGGCAACAGTCGAATGGCTAAGAACGCAGTCTTCCCAACCTCACTAACCTCATCGAGACGGTGGCGTGGGGGGGGGTTGCATTCTACAGTCTGTCCTTTTTGAGGAGCACACCCATGCTAAGTGTGTAGAAAAGTCAAGTCTCTGTTATTTTTCCATTTCTTACCTCATGGAAAAACTTTACACACTTGTTTTAAGCCTTTCGAGTGAATGACAGATCACTTCAAAGTGCCAAAACAGTTAGCTCCGTTTTAAGCTCATTGACAAAAATGAGGCAGGAAACTGAAACACAGAATTTGCCAGACATTTCCCATAGACGATGCCCTGCCCTTTAAATCTACGTACTAGTTCGCTGCCCTGGAGCCATTTTGGCATAACTTATGGATTCTTATGAAGCGTTAAACAACTTTAAATTTAATTTCCCCGAGTTCTCCACAGCACACGATTTTGTCATTAACCGCAGCACATCCAAACCTGCAGCAAGTGACCCTCAGACCAAAAACCACTGAGAGACACTTACTGTGTCAGAGTGACCAAGCACAGACACACTGAGGAGGACCTCTCAGTCCACACCCTGCTCACACACATCACTGATAGCCATTAGACATACAGCCATGCCACCAAATGTCAACTTTCCTCCTGCCTCCAAAGAGAATTAGCCCAAATGGCAGTAGCAGATTTTGACCTTTAACCTGGGAAGAATGACTGAGATGAGATGCGCTGAAGTGTGGTGTCCTCTTACACACTACATACTGAACTCCATATCCATATCTGCAAGCAACCCATCAGCAAACTCGTCCGTAATGGAGTTTGGCGAATGAGGAATAATGTTAACACTGAAATTGCCTACCAGTCTCTTCTCATTTCATAACAGAGTGTACTATTAGGTCTTGAAAGCACCAGTGGGCTTATGTCCAACAAGGCATCAAGAATTATTATGGATCAATAACAAGGAAAACAATAAAAAAAAAAAATACAGCAGCTGCGCCTTCACAACCTTCTGCAAGCTGTCAAAACACTACAACTCTTTATGCCAACTTTTTAACAAGAACAGAACATTTAAGAGACAAATTTTCATTATCATGAACGTTCTTGCATTTTAAACTAAACTGTTTTCTAAAGTAAATGGCTGTTCTGCACATGAGGTTAAAGTCAGCAGTGCATCAGTGACATAAAATCCCATCTCTAAGAGCCTGTCACCTGATACACCGCTGTTCAGATGTTTTTTTTTTTTTTTAAAGTACAGTACATATTGCAAATTTCAGTGCAAGTACAACCAAAGGGAGAAAAAAAAAAAAAAAAAACTAAGCAAAAGCATGGTGCACTAGGCATTGTATGTTTATTAAGTAGGTTTTCACCTTCGGGGTCGTGATCATGAGATGCAGATGGGGTCGCAGGAGATATTTAACAACCGTTATTTATAATGTAGACCTATGCGTAGAAATTTGATTTCTGGAATATTTAATAATAATTAGAGCTCTTCTTAATCCCGTTTCATACCAGACAGCAGTGGTGTCCTGTCCTACATGCTGTCATGTAACCAAAGTGGCCTTTAGACACTTTAGAGCACAAAGCAGCTATTTAAAATTAACATAAGCACCGTTTTGTGTTACATGCTCATGGTTTCTAATTAGAAACACTACAAGTACCACATTGCTATATTTTGTAGTGTATCCCCATAACCTGAACAGTACATGGGCGATATTTCAGTCTGTAGCCTTCTGTAGCATTGTGCACTCTGGCGTCGGTTAAAATCCAAACTTCATGAGCTTCTAACTGCCACAGTGCAAAGAATTCAATTCAATTCAATTTTATTTGTATAGCGCTTTTAACAATCAACACTGTCACAAAGCAGCTTTACAGAAATAAAGAAGTGAAAATTTCACTGGCTTAATGAACGTTATGCGATCATAAACTGTGGTAATGCACGTTTATAATATTTACAGATACTCACACATTATATTTACTAAACAAGCGTACAGAAATGAATGCTCTGCAATGCTTTGGTGCAAGATGGGCTTTATGCTCATGAAAACAGGGGTCACAAGAATTTCGGGCCCTTAAAATTGGGTCAGTGGTCAATAAATTTGAGAATCCCTGGTTTATTCATTTTCTTAGCTGGTTCTTCAAACAGCATGATACATGAATTTATTTCCTAATGAGAATTCAGATAGCACTGCTACTTTTATCAGCGATGAAATTGTAGGCACTTGCATTCACAGTAAAACTTGCTGTTGAGCGTATCCAGTATATTCTGTGTATCTCGGGCTTAAGAGTGTGCTACAAAATGATAGGAACATGCTCATGTACATGCTCATGTACATGCTCATAATTCAGTAGACAGCATGATGTTCTGTTAAGAGTTGAGCTCTGGAGACCTACTAGTAAAGTTCAGGCTCTCAAGTATTTACCAGGTTTAGCATGTAATATGAACTCTCCAACGTGGCCTGCACTCATCACTTTAATAGCACTACATCACATCATTAACGATCGTGGATATACAAGAAGGACCACTTTTTCCTCAATGATGACGTGCTCATCAGTAGGTTGTGAGTTCAAATCCTGCACTGCCAAACTGCCCCTGCTCGGCAAGGTCCGTAGCCTGATCAGCTTTTGGATAGGTATAAGCAAATGTAAAGCAAGTAAATGCAAATGCAATGGAAAATGTACAGCCTCATTAACAGGACTGAATGGCTGACTGGCATCCCATTACAATTCCACTGCCAGTCACTCGAGAGCTAGCGTTCACCGATTCGCATGTTTTACACAAAACATGTTTTACTGTTTCTGTATGTGTAGGATTAGCAAACTAGCAATGTTATTATACTTATCTGTGCATGTTGAGTATATGAGAGTATATTTGAAAGTGAACGTGCAGTCTTGTTTCATGGGTATGCACTCACCCTTCTAGTATTGTCCAGAACACGTGGGTCAGGACGACCATAGTTGGGCGGGTTAGCATGGGGGTCGTAGCCTAGTCTGGCGAGCATTGGTGCGATGACAGGCATGTCCCTCAGTACGTCCACCGGGATTTTCCCCACCCACTTGGACAATGCTTCCACGTTGACTGGCTTGATCACCTGGTCCGTGGAGCGCTCCACCCTGTGAAACACAACAAGCTCTGGGATTAGCACTTACACTTTATCATTCCTCACAATACAACTAGCTGCCTAATTAGCCCTAAATGCATCATAAAACACAATTAAATAATGCTCCAGGCCTTCGTCCATTTACAGTGGCATGTAAAATGGTTCAAATGAACAACATTTCACTCGCTGAGATCATCTCCCCATTGCCACGTATCATGTTCCATTGGCCACATAATGTTTGGATTTCATTAAGATAATGACAATGGCAGTAATGGCTCTATTAAAGACAGAGTCCCAATAACTCTCCTTAACCAACCAGTTGTAGTCCACTGATCATATGCTAACGGAGAATGCAGTGAAATAGCTGAAATAATGAAATACTAACCTGCTGGTTTTTATGGTATGGTTGCAATTTATATAGTTCACAACAAAACCCATGTTGTGTGTAGGTACGTTATTTCTGTACTTTATGTTAAAGCTTCCAAACAGCTCGAACAAAACAACATTGTTACTATGGTTACAGTGAATCATGCATTATGCCACACCCATGCTAAATTATTGATCTCTGTGAAATGAAATATTCAGCAAGTTGGGGAGAGCTGTTGTTTATTAGAGAAAACACAATATCAGGCGTACAGTTCATTTCAATACTTTTAGCACCGAGAGGACATTAAACAGTTATCCAGGCTTAAGAGATCATACAGTCACGGAACATATGCAGGGTTTTTCCTCCAGAGAATATCGCAAGCGTGCTGTCTTCCTCAAACTGTCTCTTGCAATTCTGGCAAAACTATTTTTGTGCTCATACACAGCAAACACTTTTCCTTTTTGCAATCGTACTGCAACAACTTTGCACACCATTAAGACACAAAGAAGACAAGGACAGGTATCAGTTATAGCAAAGTTATTTAGTATGTTAGTGTTCACAGATCATTACATAAATATAAAAAATGGTCATCTAGTGTATATTAAGATATTAATAATGAAAAAATATTTTTTTTAAAAATAGTGAAAAGGTTGCATGTGTGTTCCTGAATGCATTAAAAATTCTCTAATAAAGTTGCATAAACTTTTCTGAACAGCTTATGGATCCTCTTGGCTGTAATATTCTGCACTGCTGTAGCTCACTAATTTAGGATTCTTGTTTTTGGGTATTGTCTTGTTGCAGGATCTACTTTTAATTTTAAATATTTTTAAATTCAATTTTGGGTAGATAAACAGTAAAAAAAAAAAAAAAAAAAAGAGGTAATGGGGGTGCAAACTTTTACACAACTCATCAAGTTACTGCCAAAGAAGAACAAATCAAGTACATCATCTTACAGCTGGATCAAATGTTCTTATACACACAAAGACAATACATTTATTAAAAGAAAATATTTTAATAAGTTACATGCTATCATTTGCCAAATTTCTATCCATTTTTCTATATTACACTCTGGACTATTTTGAACTATTTTTTTTTTTTAATAGTTTAACAACAGGTAAAATAGGGTGATAGCATACTGTAGGGTGATTTATTTTAGTTTTATTTAATCTGAGTGTAAACTTAACAGTATCCAAATCCAACTGTTGGTCTACAATATTAGTTAATTATTTTATATCTATAACTAGTTAAAAAAAACAAAAAAAAACAGCCAATTGTCAGAATCATCAAGAAAAAAATATAATCACATACTTATAACAAAAAAAAAAAAAAAAAAACACTGTTGTCACTGTACAAATACTATAAGTTTGTCTCTTTCTTCATCTCAGTGAAATTCTTCCAGTGCATTCTGACCTTTCCATTGGCTTTGAACGGCAGGGAATGGGAAAAGCGCTTCAGAAGAATGCTATGCATTAATGCCGTCTCCCTCCCCTCTCACTTTCACTGTTTTTGGAGCAAAGACTAGTCGAGGCCACCTTTGTTATTCCCCCTGTCGAAGCAGATGGGAAACAGATTACAGCAGTCAGTCCCCGTCTGTAGTCGAGGCACTGGGAATCTCCAGCAAGCCCTGACTTTCAACATCAGAGAGCTGCATGGTTGAAATGCCAAATGTCCTCCAGGACAGGAGTGCCAATATGACATGGCCAGAAGGATTCTTTTTCTATTTTTCCGTTCTTTTATTTCCACTGAGCCTGCTGTAAGTAGGGTAAGGCCTCTAGTGTGATTCACACTGCCATGTGTGTTTGCGTGTACAAGCGTATGAGTGTATGGCCCAGGAGCAAGCGTGACTGCCTGCCTCGTCACGTCTCCTTAGGCATCTTTTACACTCTCAGAGGTGCCCAGTTGAAATTGAAGAATCAGAGTGAGTGCACATCTCTTCTCCTAGACAGTCTGTTCCTCCTCCACAAACACAGTAGTTTGTGGCTCAGACTATCAAAAACACTGGCTTTGCTTCCTCACATGACTTCATAACTACTCGGCCAGTTTCAGGCTCTCCCTTGCAGGGGAAGCAGCGAGTGTTTAGTTTTACTACGTAGATCCACACTGTGCACTTCCTAGAGTTAGAGACCCAGCCTTCTCCCCAGACACTCGGCAGTCCATTTACACTACAAACAAGTGGTGCTTTACGTGTTGGACTCCCTGGCCAATACAGTGCTTTACTTCAAATAATCCATCTACGTTTGAATTGTATGTCGGCGCTTACTACATGATTAATAGGCCTATTTCAGTCTTAAGACAGATGGAATTGCTTTCCCCCGCATTTTTTAAGAAGACTGCAGCTCCGGATATTTTCCACTAATGGAAGCTGGCACTAAGTTTCACTCTAAAGTGATGCTCTTAGAAATGAAAAAAAAAAAAAAATAGAGATGCGCAAGTGTGACGAAAAAGTAAAGCCGATCCAGGCAGCCTCTTGCTGATGAGTCATGCTATTCTCTAGAAAAAAAAAAAATCTTCTGTCATCCGCTGTTGCCATGGCCAACTAATGGAGAGCCAGCATGGCTTCAATACACTGATGCTAATTGCCATGAATATATAAAGCTACAAAGACACCCTTTGAGGTGGCATCTGAAAGCATTTGCAATTCAAAAGCTGTCACACTGGCATTATAATGGATGGCTCATAGTCAGTCAGCAGAGAACAAACTTGACTACGGACTGATCTGCAGATTAGAAATCAGTACAGATTAGAACATCTGGAACCACTAAATACAACAGTTTTATTAGAGAGGCATTAATACTAGTAATACTAGTATACTAGTAATAGGATCAGTATTAGGATTGGTATTGACTAGTACCAAAAAAACTTGTACTCGGACTGAAAAAAAGGTATTAATGCATCGGTAATAAAAACTGTTTATGTTGATTGCTGCCATGTGCTGCTAGCAATGAACTCCCCATGCTGAGTTTTATGTTTAAGATGTTTAAAGGCCATAACACTCAATATCAGTATTTGTATCGATATATCCCTATTTCTTATGGTTCAGCAGAACTGATAGCTCTGAGTCTCATATAGTCACATTCTCATGGGCTGGCCAAAGCAGGCATGATCAGTCTTCATCTTCTCCACCCATAGCCCATGTGTACAGGAGTGCTTTCAGAAAACACAAATCCCCAACGTGTCTGAGAACAGTGCTGGTAAAGAAAGAGGAATAATTTAACACAGCTAAAGATGTCCATTTCTCTAGCATAATGCCTCTTAATATGGAGATCAATATGGAGATATAGAGAATGGAGAACAAAAACAAAAACAAAAAAAACACTAAAATCTGTCAGGGGTGTTAGAGCAGGAGCAAGACTAAACTGTGCGGTGCATTTCAAAGCACCAAGCAGACTCCTTAGCCACACCAACAGCACTATAGCACTCACCTCGATCTTTTTCCAAACGTTCAATAATAAACTCAAAAAAATCTCATCTCTACAAACAAATTAAAAAAAAAAAAACGTGAAGTTCTTCCTCACTGAGCTCTGCTTAATGGCCTCTGCCTGTTTGTCAATTATTCATGATGAACTCTAGTGCTTTTCTGCAGGGTGGTGTTTTCCTAAAGTCAGATAAGAGAGATCCCCAGCTGCATCACACTAAGTAATGGCCAGAGCTCTGCCACAAGTCACCTTAAAAACATGAACATGTAATGGATCTTAATGGTCATGTCCTGGCTTTAGTGACTCTGGGCTTGGATTATGTGGTGCACCATAGTCAGAGACCTGGGCACTTTTCTGGCAGGTGCTGTGGGCCAAATTTAATGGATGGTTTTCTGTAAGTGCCCTCTGGGAGTCTGGGTGGGGTTCCGTGTTCATCATCAGCCATTAGAGCCCTGTAGGCCCCCCTCCCCGCACCTAAAATCATATCAGTGCCTCCTCTGAAAATGAGCTATGGTGCCCCAGTTCCCCTGGAGGACTGTAGCATGATTGAGGCTTGAGTAGGCATGTTCCACTGACTACCTCGTAAAAAATGGCCACCTTAGGCGCAGTGTGCAGTAGAGCTCTGCTGATGGACTTAGTATGATGCAAATTATATACCAGTAGGAAACCCAGCACACGCCATGCTTTGGCCTGCCAGACTATTCCAGACCTGGCAACCCCAAAGAGGAATGGTGAGTATTCCCACAGAAAGTTGTGGGATCTGACATGGTTCCACAGGGCTGACATTTTCACTGCTGTGTCACTCTCAACACTTTTTCTCCAAAGAATGAAAGTTTCTGAAATTCAGAGCATCCCTAATAAATACAGTAGTAGAATACATTTTATTTCACATTTGTGAACTCAAAACATTCTCCATTTATCTTGTCAGAAAGCAAAGGCGCTGTGTTAGAGCATCTTTCATGTGGAAAAGTTGAGTCGAAGATGACTAATGTGAGATGGGAAGGAAGGGAAGAGCTTCCAGAGGGTGTAAGTTAACATTTCAAAACAGCTACACAACTGTCGGTCATACCAGATTCATTTTGATTGGCTCATCTATGTTTTCTTGGGGGGAGGGGAAGGGGGGCTGTGCTTTTTGTGTATTTTTGAGTGATAATTCATAGCAGCATACGCCCATGGCAAAAAGCAGAGCTCCTACACAAAATGCAAGTGCTGCTATTCCTTGTTTCCTGTCAATCACTGGCAGCATTGTATTCAGTAAAACAACACTCCTCATGGTCTTTTTTTTTTTTTCTTTTTCCAGCAGCACTATTGACATCAGTTTGTGTTCAGGGCAAGTTTGTGGCTTGGGACACTACATTAGGTCCCTTTTTATTAATATTTGATTGGAATCAATGTGTTGAAGAACAACATGCATATGGTCAAAGAGTGGGACACCATCTGCTATCCAGAGAACTCAGAAAGCCATCTTCATCCATTCAGCTCTATCCACCATCCCTTTTTCTCCATATCCCTGAATTAACACACCTACAGGACAGGTTTAGAGTGTGGAGCTGAGGGACTGTCTGGGAATGAACAAGTGCAGCACTGTTTTGGGTGCTCACAATGGCTTTTAGTAGACCACCAAAGCTTCCATTCAGAAGCAGAAACCCTTAGAAACTAAAGGCCCTTGCTAATTTTACCAAGTCTTGAAGCATTAAAGCACGGAAACTCTTAAGACAAAGGGAAAATGAAAACATATATGCACCTGGTTGTATTCATAGTCAACATTAGTGTTTTGTTGGATTCACATGAATAGCTGGTATAGTACAGAGCAGACCAGGACAAAAATTCAACAAGAGTAGGTAAACTGAAAAAGGCACAGATAAAGAGATAAGTGAGAGCTTTAAACTTGCAACTGTTGATTTACAAGCTAATAACCAAAAAGGGAAAAAATGGTTTTTCATTCCTAGTTTATATTATATATGCTTTTTTTGGGGTCATAGCTTGATCAACAAACCCAACATTCTTCACATTAAAAAAACAAAACAAAATTATATATATATTTGTGTGTGTGTGCGCAGACTTTCTGGGGTTTGAATAAAGACAGCTGTAGAGATAAACTAATATTATATGCTCATCTATGTTGAGGTATTAACTGGCTTTTTATTTTATTCGATCAGTACTTGTAATAGACCAACGTAGGTCAAACAGGAGACAGTCCAGTCAGAGTGATCAGTGTAGTTGTGCTGCTTGTGTTTTAGTGAATTTTAAATTATTTCCAAAACATCATCCAAATGTCATTCTTGAATGGACGGTAAGTTTGTGACCGCAGTAAAGCTGCTCAGTATTTGATAATTGCTAGACATTCAGCAGCATAGCTGATTGTTAAAAATAACAGAAAATGAACACATTGGTAAAGCTGATATATTGCCTTTACTCATCGTGTGTCTTCTAATTTCCCCATATAAATTAAGATAGTCTACAAACGGCTCAGTTTAGGACATTAAAAGGAGCTTTTCCCTTTTTTTCCTGTGTATGTTTTCTTATTTATAGACTGATAAACAATTCAGATTTACCTCAATCAGTTTACAATGTTCTGACTTGAGGTGGATTTATGAACGTCTTTCATTCGAACTGAGTATAATAATAGCATATAATTAGGTTGAATGTAAGTGCACAGGTTGCACAGCTAGTGTTTCTACTGTTACAAGATAAAACAATAAATATTATATAAATAATATAATATAAATATATAATATAATATATAATATAAATATAATTAAAATAACGTGGAAAGTTCTTGCAAGTTGCTTGCATACGGTGTCCTTTTGCAATTTCCTCCAGAGGATGTTACAACACTGCAGACGAGCCACTGTTTACCCAGGCAGAAACATGAAATTCAAGGAATAAAGATCTCATTAAAGCATACTACCTTAATCTGGACAACAAGCACAAGCTACAAAGGTCAGGAATGCACATCGAGGCCAAACTACAGCACCCAAATAATATCTGAAAAAGTAACAAAGCGTGTGTGCTGCTCCTTGTTACAGTTCTCAGCTGCTCACGTCTACTTCTTTGGCTTGGTTATGCTAGGAAGGACAATCACACAGGTTCAAATGTTACTTGGCAACTTTCCCCCGAAATTCTGTCCATTTACATAAAATTATTGCAAACTTTATTTGGAAACTGCTAATGAAATTCATTCATGCACCAGTCTTGGTGTGTAAGGCAATCTACTCCACCATTAAGTGACGAATAAACAGTAACATCATTTTTTATCAAAAATCACTTCCAGGAACTTGAATATTCCTTCTTGGAATATGCTACTGGCATTGATACAAAAGACAAACAGTATGGAAAGCACACAACTGTTCTCCTAGCCTCTGTGTTATTTCCTGCCCCTTTCCAGAAGCTCTGAGAAAGAACAACTACACAAATAACTATAACATGGGCCATTAGCACGCCAATATGGGAAGTTTAAAGCACTCTGCTGGAATTATGCCTGCTCCAGTGTCCATTTCAGAAGAGGTTTCACCGGGCCACCCCAAGTAAAATGAGAAAGAAAATTTACAGTATATGAGATAAACACAAGCAAGATCAATTTTAGAATGTGTTTCACAGAGCAATTACTTTAGCCATACTGCTAAATTACCTGACTCTGACAGTGAGCGAGATGAAAGGGAGGACTAAGTGCCTCAGGAAAAAAAACGGGAAACTGAATTCTTGAGCAGTGGCCTGAGAGAAAACAGAACTGCACAGCATTTTCTGCCTGCATGCTTTTTATTAAAAACATTCTGTATTCCTTTCTACAGATGACATCCAGCCAGAAGCCAAGTTCTGCAGAGGATCTGGAGGGACTGAAGGGTTGCTATGTAGCATGACCCTTTGTAGTTTTGATTCTTTAATGAACTCTGGAATTAGCCTACAAACGTTCACAGATTTGTCGCCAGTACTTTATGGGTAGACCTTGTAGCGAGAGTTGGCCAACAGTGGCCTTTAGGTCAGCTCTGCTCTGGGCTGCCATTATTATCTGCACTGCCAAGTAACAGGAAAGTTTCTCTTGATTGACCTTTGGGACTGGTCATGCTTGCTTGGGTCATGAAGCAAATTATGCAAGTACAACTTTGGCGGACTGAAAATTATCAGGAGTTGGAGGCTGAATAGATGATATGTTTCTGTCTTCTGCAAGTTAGTTAAATAAATAGGAAGCAACTCTAGGACAGTTGGCAAGTGTAGCTTGCTAGCTAACCACCACCTGTCTATAAAAACTCCTCCATGCACAAAACCCTTCTTACACATAGGTCTTAATTTAATCCCCCTAAATTGATTCAGGAAAGCTGCAATTCTATTTACAAGCAAAATAATCTGCTCTGGTGTTTCTACAAGATCCACAGTTAAATGTTAAGCCACTGCAAACATCACACTGCAACATGATGGAGAACTTGTCCTAATCACTATTCTTCTGGTTCCACCTATTTGCCAATGACACAAGTCCAAATTCCCAACCCTTATCCCTGGTATGCTTACAGGTAAATCTACCTCAAATCCCCAGATCTTAAAACGTGGTCCGGACTGACCGTCTCAGATTTGTTTCATACCTTCTGGAAATAATGTCACTATTCCCAATAAATAGTGTGCAAAATCTCAGGCTTGTATCTGCATTAGCTTCTGAGATCTAGAGGCTTTAAAAAAGGCCTGTCCTAATTTTACTGTAAAAACGAGTGCTACAGAAAAAGTACAGATTCCCATAAGTCATTACTTTTGAACTGCTCATGCTAGAAGAATGAAATTGTCTGGAATTTTTGTCTAGTGTAAGACTTCTAAAATAGACATGTAATGAATGTGCTACAAACTCAGTATATAACAATAACTGGTGAAAAGGCTCCACACATTCCATACATGTCCAACTGATTATTAATAAGCTTATAATAAGATTTTTTTTTTTGCATAATCCAATTTGTGACAGTCTTCAGTACAACGGAGCATTTAAAGCCTCTATATCTCAGACACTGTATATCTACACTCATATACTGCAGATACAAGCCTGAAACTTTGCACATTATTTATTGGGAATAGTGATATTTCCAAAAAGTATGAAGCACATCTGAGATGTTCAGCTGCAAGGTCTCCATTGATGCATTAGCAAACACACTTAAGGTCAAAACGCTGATAAGACATTTTCGTTGTTGTGTTTAATAATGATTTTTGAAGATGAGCTGGCTATTGTAATATTCTCCAAATGTAAATACAAATTTTGTTTTTAAATCCTTAAAAATGGTAGGCTGTT
This sequence comes from Pangasius sanitwongsei, assembly GCA_037576675.1. Taxonomy (NCBI): domain Eukaryota; kingdom Metazoa; phylum Chordata; class Actinopteri; order Siluriformes; family Pangasiidae; genus Pangasius; species Pangasius sanitwongsei. The sequence goes on along the minus strand of CM075016.1, from coordinate 9,564,032 downwards.
TGCTGAAGCTTTAAGGTAGCTACAAAACCACAATGTAGGGCACAAGAAAAAGCTGTCAACATCCTGCCCTAAAATCTCTAAACAAGTATTAAAACAAATATGCTTGTCATGCCTTTTTACTTTGGTAAAAATATTACCTTCAAAACTCTGCAACCTCCTCACACCTAGTTATAAAGTGTATCCTGACATGCTATATATATACGAGTATGATACATCCGCTTAACCGCTTAATCCGCGAAAAGACGTTCCACTGAGGGCCTGTATCAACATGTTTTAACAGTGTCAGGAGCGTGAGTGTCGACCCAGCCCATTCATTTTTCCTGTCTTACACACCCAACAGTCTTTCACCAGTCATTAGCACTCACCACATCTTAATTCCCTTAACTCTTACCGCTAACAGAAAACAATCAGATAAAGTGGATCTTCTAAACAGAACTGTGCTTTCATTTTTACTTCTCAAATTTAGCAACTGAAGAACAGATACACATGCAGTCCTAAATTGGGACATGCCACAAAGACACCAGGCACATATTCAGAACTATTTAAAGAGACCAAGTGTTTAAATAAAAAAAACAGCAGCTGAGAATCTTCCCTTTAGTGAGTTAAAATGAACCAGGCAAGACAAGTCACTGTCTCGGAGGCCAGGAGAATTAAATGGGTGTTGGGCTCTGTTTTAGTAATCTGCTCTAGACTGTAATTACAACAAAACAATTAAGCCTAGTTCCCCAATTAAAACAGTGTCTAATAACACCCTTTATATGACTTCTGCAGAAGAGAAAGCCGTTTATACAAACCTGGATATGACTTCTGCAGAAGAGAAAGCCCCACCTCCCACACCTACTTGCAGCCACTTACTTGGAGAGCGATACACCTCCTGCTTTCCCAATGAGCTCCTCGTGATGCAGAACAGCTTCATTCCAAGGAATGTTCAGGAATTTCAGCAGCGTCCGCATCCATTTGTCAGGATGCAAGACAAGCTGCTCATAGTGCATGGGCAGGCACTTGTCGGCTGCCTCCAAACACTGAGTGTACATGGTCTCTATGGCCCGGTTCCACTTTGTGAGGCAGTCCCGGTAGCTGTTTAAGTCAAAGCCAGCGATGGTCACTTTGCGGGAGATCATGGAGTGGACAGAGGCTCTGCCGTCACGAATCATAAGAATAAATTTGGCGCGTGGGAAGATCTTTGCCAAGTACGAAAGGGACTTGAGGGCAAACGGGTCCTTGTTGCACAGGTAAGTGGCTGGCTCACCATGTTTCACAATGATCTCCAGCAGGAAAGCCTGCATGGCTGAATCTAGCACCTCATCTGTGACACCAGCTTCGTCCAGGCGCATTTTCTCACGTCCCGAGCGGCTCCACATCTGCTTCATGGCCAGGATGCGGGGGATCACGCGCGTCTCTTCACCGCAGCGGACATCCGGGTGTGCATCCAACATGGCCCTCATGAGTGTGGTGCCACTGCGAGGCACGCCTCCGATGAAGATGAGCGGCATGTCCTTGTTGTAGACGAAAGGGGCACTAATGTTCTGGCCAGTGCGCAGCGTAGCATGCAGGCTGCCCAGCAGTGGCAGGCTTCGCTCCTCGCGCTGGTGGCACTCCATTGCATGCCGACCCAGGTAAAACACTGTTACAGAGCTAATGACCAAGCAGGCCACCAGCAAGTTTTGCTTCAGTTTGCCAATCATTTTGGGGCCAGAGAAGGAGCCAGGGATGGGCCTGTGCCAGACAGGGTGGGATTGTAGTTGGAGAAAGGGGAGGGGAAGGGTTGAAATTGACACCCGCTTTTCAGGACTCCCTGCTGAAGGACGGGCGTAGATCAGGATCTTCTCCGTGCGGCTCTCGTCGAGTTCCCAGCTCCATCGGGCCTGCAACAACAATCAAGACCAGAAACTCATCACCAACTTTGATACGGAATTATGACATTTGTTTAGGCTTATTCATGCTGCAAATGGAACAAATGACTGAAAAAGAAAGGAAGTGGAGGAGCATACAGAACTTCAACAAACTGAACAAGCAGAATTTCAGAGAGGTGCAAGATCAAGATAGCAGTTTGATATTACACACCCATCTCATCAGGTTTTTGATGTTTGGCTCTCGTTCAAGCCACAGTTTCTGCTTGTACTCCAGCACCACTTCAGAAAATCTCCGGCAGCAAGAAAGATGCTTGAGCTTAAAGTCTTTCAACTGTTGACTGCTACATAGATTTAAAGGCCGAGTGGTAAACTGCACACAATAGGCAGCACATGTAAAAGTTTACCACACTGTGCTGGCTCACACTCAATGGTTATGTCATGAGGTTTTCTCCTGTGCTTTTCTTTGACCAAAGGGCCACACACTGCCCTGAGTAAACTCCATGCATAAACACACTTGTGGAAGTCAGGAAGAGAAGGATATAGTGGCATATAGAACAGCTGGAAATTTCCATTTTCCATAAATCTAAAGTAGATAAACATATAAGCCAATTTTTACTGCCAATTTCTCATGCACTGTTTGTCTTTTTTAAATGTCAGATAATAACATAATGACTTGATTATCAAATAACATAATGACTTGATTATCTTGACAAAGGATAATGAGTGGAATTAAAAATAACAAACATCATGCACTGACAATGTTCTCTACATGAAAAAAACCCTACACTTAAAGGATTTTAACTTAAACACCTTCCCTGTGGACATCCAAAGAAGTGAGTATATGGTAACAAATGAAATGAAAGTCATAAATACTGCTTACAGAGGCTCTTGAAAGTATAATACATTAGTCTTTCCAATGAGAAAAAGCATCATCTAAAACAGCTGGGGCAAAATATGGATTTCTGTGACTTGATGTAACTGGCGGATAAGATTTCTTTTCTTTGCCTTCCCACTTCTTTATCACAATCTTTAGCTCTGAAATACATTATATTATATCAGTACTCCCCTGTGGGGTTTTTTTTCTCAATAAAAAAATGGAAGGCTATCCAGAAAGACTGTATTAACCAGATTGAATAATGTAATACATATATTCATTCAAAATCTTGATAATGTCTTACCCAGTATGTTAAATCTAAACTTACAAGCGAATTGATACAGTCTGATGCTAAGAAGTGCCAAGCCTTCTTCGGGCTGCTGTAATGCAGCCAGCAATATATTGGGAATTTTATGGTTCCAGAAGAATCTACAAAAAAAGCTTTGTTAAAAGAATTGCTGCTACTCCACCCAGCAAGGAAAGCAGTCCATGTTTCTAGATCCCCTTGAATAAGAATATAATATATGGAGCTTCCACCAGACAAGACACCCTTGGCTTGTTTCCCTTCTGGAAATAAGTGGAAATAAGCTGAGCAAGAAATACGTTCAAGAGCCAACATATGCAATGACAGATGCAAATGGATTATCATTAGGTGCCTTAATCAGATCAATATAAGCCAAACATATCAAGAGTATGGAATAGAAAATCCCACATGACCTGACTGAGCACTTTCCTGTGCTGCACAGTGAGGAGTATGGAGAGCAAAGCAAAGAAGAATCCAAAGATTAAAGTTTCAGAATTGCATGGTTTAGCAGATTCTTAGAGTCGTCACATTTTAAAATCAACTACGAGATGAAATTTAGATGCCACCTGTGGAAGTGTCACAAACCCTTTCTGAAAACAAACCACAAAACAGCAACTGAACCTCGATAAGTGAAGGAGCTGGAATCATGTGTCATGGTCAGACGGGATCAGACACACATACACGCCATTGGCGGATCTGCGTCCAAGGAAAAAACACTCACTATAAAATATGAATGTTACTGGATGTTACAGGAAAAGGCTCTGTGCTGCAATTCTCTGCAGGGGAGTCTTCACCACAGTTTAATTGTAGAGGTGTTGGTCATATTGAAACCAGTGTTTTGCAGATAAACTGCACTACTTAAAAAACTTCTGTTTTAAAAAAAAAAAAATGATGTGTTAAAGTAAACTCCTACAGCGTCTCCATATGTTTAAGCTCAAAAATATGAGTCATGACATGTGCTGCTCATTTTCATGAAAGGTGCCAAGAATTCTGGAGTTGACTGTGTAATACTTGGAAAGACTCCAGCCTCACTGCTAAAACTTACTATGTTTTAGAGGCTGACAGGCTGATCTGAAAAGAATGCATCTCTAGGCTTATACTTGTTATATGATAAGGGTGAATATGGCTTTTGAAGTGTGATAATAGCTGCAGTGATTTAAATGTTCACTCGTGTGTTCTGTAAAGGGTCAAAATAACCCATTTGAATTTTTTTTTTTCCCAGGGTGATCTGCAAATCGAGTTCAGTCAAGAGCATGTGAGATTGGGGGCAGGGGATGCGGCTTCCAGGCATGGTCGGTTAATATCGGAGAGTCTAAATTCCAGTTCAAAGCCTTCCAGATTCACATGTTGATCAACTCATCTCCCATTTAGTTCGGGAGAAAAAGTTTTACTGATAACTCATACTCCGATGTTAAATTGCAGTGCTCCTACGCAAAATGTATAAAGGTTGGCAAGTCTGTTAATATAATATAATATAATATAATATAATATAATATAATATAATATAATATAATAGAAGTACTTGTCATAGGATATCGTGGGAGTGTAAAACTGTGTAGAGACGATTCAATCATTATATCACACAAGCCTAGATGGGAGAAACCCCTATCCAAAGTTGCAGAAGAATAAGACTGCTCATCTATATATAATTGCCAAAGAATTCGCTGATTAGTAATTAAGCCTTTTGTTGCAGTATTTTGAGAGATTAGAAAAAATCTTCAGTCACACACACACACCCCTATCATCACCTTTGTTCAACATTTGCCAATTTGGTCAGTACTTACAGACTGACATTGATGTTTGAGAAACAAAAGAGATTGCAGGCTTGACTGGCATCAATAAAAGCCAAGGAAATAGTGGAGTTCAGATATGAGGACATCAAGGACAATATGTACACTAAACATGATGATATGCTGGAACAACAACTAATTTAATTTTGTTTGTCATTTTACAAACACTAAGAGTTAGTGCAATCTATCAGGAACAGCCACTCTTCACACCGTTACTGACATCTCAGCGATTGTAATGAAAAAATGAAAAAGCTGAGAAAAACACAGCTGCTGTTGTCTATCCAAAGTGAGCAAGAGGAACACAAAGAAAGATAGCAACAATGTCAGAATCGCATGCTCCTTTTGTTTTATTCCTTTTGAAGGTGTTTATTGGGTTTGGCTCAAGGTCAGATCTGGCTTTTTCCCCCTAAATAACATCATCACCAGAGCACATCAAACACTACGGACAGGTGAGACATAAAGCCATTCATGGACCTTGTAGATATGAGAACGCCTGTGTGTGATGGAGAGAGACCATGAAGAGATTTCTTAGCCATCGGATATTCGTGCTGGAAGGAAAAAACCAGACTCCACATTCCAAAATCATGATTGTATAAATAATGTTGGATCAGAAACAGCAGGTTCTTGGCTGAAGTGATGACGCATTAACTGAAAAGCCCATTCTCAAACAACGTACTGGTACAAATTAATGCTAATCCAAGCAGAGGTAAGAAGATACAGAACAAACGATTTCCAAAATAAGTCTAATGAATAACTATGAAGCAAAAATAAAGAAGGTATTTTGAAGAGTTCCACCTCAGGGACATTCAAATGAAATCAACTTCAAACCTCGACCCACAATCAAACATATACCTATACTCAGACCAAGTCCATATCCTTATGTAGATTCAATTCTATCTGAGACGAACTAACCCAGGAGGCCTTGTAACTGATTTACTACTGTGGTCAAGCAATGTTTGCTCTCACATTTCATCCTGGTGAAACTGAAATCAAGAAAGTGTTGGTATTAAATTAACGGCGCTTCTTCACTTCTGTTACGGATATCCTCCATTGGATTTGCCATTGATCTGTTTGGTAATTCTCCATGGACCTGTGCGGCAACCAGACCACATCAACACTTAATAAGGAGTGCTTCGGGCCGACTTGATAGGCAACACGTGAAGGGGACTTCTGGTCTGTTTTACAAAAATGGGAGAGGAGAAAGGGGAAATAAAACTCAGCTCTAAAGTAGAGAGAGCAAGAGCACAACTACTATGCCTCCTGTGAATCATTTCTGGATTTGAAGGCCAATCAGGAGGCCTTCTAATGCTACATCCTTGACTAATTTCTTTGAGGTGGTCCTCTTCTCATTCTTGCAGTTTCTCAATAAGTCCTGTAACCCTGGTATATTCTCCTGTAAGGTTTGAGGGGCAGAAGAGTACTTATATTGTACTCTTTGCACTGTTGTTACTGGATTCACTTTCTAATAGAACTGTGAACTGTTCGGCGCTGCACTGGGACTTACTGTGCCCATTGTCTCTCAGTAGTCATTGTACTGCCTTGTGCTGCCTGCACGTTTGCACTTGTGCACTTTATGAATAAATTTACGTAGACCCTTGTAGTTCTGTGTTCGTCCTACGTAGCACCTTGGTCCTGGAGGAACGTTGTTTCATTTCACTATGTACTAACTGGCTGTATATGGTTGAAATGATAATAAACTCCACTTGACTTGACTTGACTTGACTTGACTGTAACACACTGACCACTTCTTTGAAGGCCTTATTGTAAGCAGGGGAGAAAAGATTTCAAGGTTCTTGAATATGATTGGTCAGAAGGTGTTGATGAATTTTCTATAACAGCAACTCTGACAGTAATTCCAGCTGTAATTTATAGTTATAATCTTCTAATACATTGTTGTTTCTGTAGTAACAGCTAATTCATAATCTAAATCTAATAATAAACATTTGCCCCTGACACCCCGCTCCACACACACAACCACACACACAACCACACACACACCACAAAATAACTCAATGCTTCTGCTGCTACCATTCTCTTGAATCATACCCCTGGTTAATGGTATCCAGGCTTTGTACAGACCATTTTAGCTTCAGCAAAAGCAAACCATTACAAACTGTGGGTTTAGCCACATTTTATCCTTAACCTTCAGCCCAGGCACAACTATAAACCCATCAGAAGTGTTACACATTGCTTCTTATCACTATGTATTATGCTCCTTTTTATACAGTCACCTCTGAAAGTATTGGAACAGCAAGGCCAGGTCTTTTGTTTTTACTATACACTGAAAAGTTCTGGAACCAAGATTAACCTCCCCCAAAGTGATGGAAAGGCCAAAGTGTGGAGAAAGAAAGGATCTGCTCATGATCCAAAACATGCCCATCAGTATCATGGCTCGGGCTTGCATGGCTGCTTCTGGAACAGGCTCACTAATCTTTATTGATGATGAATCTCATGATGGTAGCAGCAGAATAATTTCAGAAGTCTACACAAACATTCTGTCTGCCAATTTACAGAGAAATGCATCTAATCTAATTGGAAGGAACGTCATCATGCCTCAAGACAATTACCCAAAACACACTGCCAACACAACAAAGGACTTCATCGGGGGGAAAAGTGGAAGGTTTTATGCAACCTTATGAAGAATGCAACAGTTTGGTGATGTTAGTTGGTTGGAGGCTTGATGCAGATATTGCCAGCAAGGGATAAGCAACCAAATATTAAGTGTTATTAACTTTAAGACTATCTGTTCCTATACTTTTGCTCACCTAAAAATATGGTGGTTTGCCATGTTCTAAGTTGTTTAACATATCTAGATGTAAATATAAGAAAATTCCAGCTGAAATTCTGATTCTATGGTCTTATATTCATCATTTGATCTCATCTCAAATGTCTTCAGTGTACAGCAAAAACAATAGAATTGGCCTTGTCGTTCTGATACTTTCGGAGGGGACTGTATGTTATGTTTGGTCCTGAGAAACAGGTTATAATCTGTCTTACTGATTGATTTTACCCATTCAATGGGATTGCTGCATTTAACAATATTCACAGTGAATGTCATGCTCAGACATACACAGCTGTAAAGAGAGACCCCTCTACGCTGGTAAAAAAAAAAAAAAAAAAACAGCTCTGTGATGTCCTGTTGTTCTGTTAAATACTAAATCTGAAATACTGGAATAATTTAAATGTTCAGGATCAGCTTCATTACAATTTAATCCAGATGTTGGCTAAAATCATCCACTGTTGCTTAGAGAAAGGCTAGCATCTTTGTTTAATTACAGTCGGGGCATTCCTTAATGCTACAATGTCAAGAACCATAACCAACTCAGCATGATGCCATATGATTAAACTTTGGTCAGATGCATAATGTCAGAGTTGCTATTTCTCCAGTCATGACACATTTATTGACATTAATTATTGTAGTATATTATGTTAATAAATTCCCTACTATATGCATTACATTTAGCACATTCTCAAAGACCAGTTATCCAAATAGTGAGTAATGAAGTAAGGAATAAACCATAAAATAGAAAATAATTTACAACAAATGTTGTGATACAGCAATTACAATGTTGTATTCCTCTTATACCACAGCAATTTGCCAGTACTTACATTTTTATTCATTAAAAAAATGACACTTCATACTTTTTATCTGTTTATAGTTAAATTTAATGTCCACAAAACAAGTTAGTTTCTGTTATCGCTTATGTTACAGCAGCTATAAACAGTCTTTTCCTCACCGCCTCTCTTTGAAGTCAATTATTTAAAAAAAAAACAAAAAAAAAACACACACACACACAGCTTATGATGTTACAGACATAATGGTAAAGCACAAAGTCCTCTGTCCTGAAAACTTTCTTGTTGCAGAACAAGTTCTGACACCCAAGATCCCAAAATTTTACTATAATCAACAATTTTCTTTGTTAAATAATGACAAGTTTATCATTAGTTTATCATTTTGTGGCACATGTGCTACACAAGCCATGACAATTAGCTATTACTATAGAAATAAAAACATATTAGAACAAGCATATGAATATAAACCTGTGATTTGAATTTATAGCTGGAACTACAGTCAGAGCTGCCGTTACAGAAAAATTAATTACCAGCTACTGATCAATCAGATTCAACAGCACTGTGGTATAATTAAAACACATTTCATCTTTAACTGAACAACTGATTTGTACTGTCACAGACGCTCCACATACACATGTACTCTTTATCAACACCGTCAACATGAGCTAATGGTTCCCGTAGGGGCTAGAAACCCATGAAACAAAACATATCAATCACCACTGCCTTCCAGAAGCCCCGTGACCTGGTCAGCACAGCCAGCTTTAATGGGAAAATATTGATTGACTGGCCAGGCCAGGACAAAATGACCTTATCAGAATAAATCACCTACATATAATGATCAACAAATCCCCTAATTAAGATTTTTTAAAAGTTCGAAAATGCTGACACTTTCATCCAGAAGACGCTGAGATAAAAACATTGCGCGTTCAACATTACTTCTGGCCTGTACTTAGAGACTGATGTTGTAGTCTGAGAAACAATAGAGACAGCAGGCTCGACTGGCCGGGAAGTGGTGGAGTTTAGATATGACGACATCAAGGACAACACGTACGGTAAACATGATGATATCCTGGAGCAAACTAAATTGCTTCTGTTTGCTATTTACAAACATTAAAGAGTTATTGCAATCTATCAGGAACAGCCAGTCTTCCTTCACACTGCTACGGACATCTTAGCGATTGTCACAGGCCAGTAATGAAACAATGAAAAGCTGAGAACAACACAGCTGTTGCTGTCTATAACAAAGTGAACAAGAGGAACACAAAGAAAGATGGGAACAGTGTCAGCATCTCATGCTCCTTTTGTTTTATTCCTGTATAATATGTTTATTGGGCTTGGCTCGATGTCAGATCTGGCTTCTTTTTATAAGTAATATCACCTGAACAAATCAAACACTTTGGACAAGTAAGACACAAAGCAATTCATGGAACTTGCAGATATGAGAAATGAAAAATGACCTAATGGAAAGAAATCATCAGGATTCACTCACTGAGACAAAACAAGCTGAATATGAGGCTGAATATGTTACGCTATGGTGGCAGGTATACACAACTGTGTATGGAGCAGAGACATCGTGATATTGGCATGTGTTTCCTCACAGGTTTAAAGTCCAGATTTCTAAACGCTATACAAACAAATGTAACCAAGTAGAAACAGCAAAGCACAGACTTTTGGTGAAATTACCATCAAGTGCTTGCTCAACTGTGAACTGAAAGAAGTTCCTGATTCAACAAGTCAGTCAATAAATTCAACCGGAAAACTGAAGCCTGTTACAATCCTGAATAATAAACCTCCAATCACATAATTCAAGCTTTCCCGGCTGGGGGTTCTAAAAGTTTTAAATATAAATATTTTAATAAGTTTAATTTTTTTTTATTAAAAAAAGGGTCACAAACCAAATTCAGCCTTTTATTACAAAAGTAATAATTTAATTTCATGTTAGCCTACGTAAAGGCTCAAAGGGTACTAAAGACAAATAATTTACACTGAAGGGGTTCAGCTGACAAAAAAGCTGAGGAAAAAAAACCCTGATTTAATGAAATAAGAGAAAATGAGAGATTCTCCAATCCCACTTTTTCATTATCGATACAGTACAGAGATTACAGCTTTAAGAATTAGCCAATACCAATTCAATACTGACATTTTTTATTATTATCTTCTCATAAATAAATATCATATCTGACCGATAATGATCAGTCTTATATAGTAGGACAGCATCAAACTCATACAAAGTCTAGAGGCAATTTGTTATTTCAACAAAGACAGTCCTCATATTCAGTTTTTTTGACTGAATGATCACAGTTTGAGTATCAGAACGAGACACAATGTTGATTGAATATGGAGGCGGCATGACGGACGGCATAGTGGTACCATGTCTCTGGTTCAATCACGAGCTCGGGTTACTGCCTGTGTGGAGTTTCTGTGTATGTCCCTGTGTCTGCGTGGGTTTCTTCCAGGTTCTCTGGTTTCCTCCCACCTCCCATAAAACACGTCTGTGGGTGGATTGGCTATGATGAGTTGCACCTAGCTGTGAGTGTACGGTATGCGTTAACGTGGTTTACTCCCGCATTGCGCTCAGTGTTCCTGTGCCAGGCTCTGGATCCACCATGACCCTGACTATGATAAAGCGCTTACAGAAGATGAACGAACGAAAGATTGAATACACGAGTCTCTAGAAAGAGGGATAGTTGCACTCAAATGAGATAAATACGTCCTCAGGTGCGTGAAGCAAGAGAATGTTCAAAATCCAAGGCAGAGGCTGTTCACAAAATATACAGTTATTATTTTAGACTTGCATAGTAAAAAAAAAGTGATCCAGTGCCTAAAGTGACTGATGCAAGTCTAAAATAATAACTCTATATTCTGATAGACCTTTGTGGTCTGGTTTTCATTCAGTGTGTATGAGTATATGAGTCATAAACGAGTCTCTAGACCGGTCCAAAATAGCACAACTGAAAAAACAAAACAAAAACACACAAATGCAATGAATGTACACATTTAGGTTTCAGTTACACCTCCAACTAATATAAAATGCTGTCTATTCTGCATCACCTGACTTACAGACTGGTTAAGTAGGTTATGAACGGATTAAAGGTGTATAATACCAGCAAATCCATACTGCAGCCAGAATATAAACATGGCAGAGTTGAAATGAGTTGAGAGCAGCTACAGGAACACAGGATGTTCATATGGAAGCTATAAATGTCAGTGTAAATCAGCTTGGCACCTAGATATCATGGAGAGGACATCTTTAAGCAAGAATTTTTAGTAGACTCCAGAGCATGATTCACACACACACACACACACACACACAAATGCACAGCTCTGTTGATTGCTACAAGAAAACTGATGGAGACTGCAGTTAAAGCATTAAGTTAGAAAGCAAACTTAGAGAAATGGAAGATACTGCCAGCTCCATGCATCTATGTATAGGTAGAGTGAGATCAACTCGTTTTTATTACTCCCCATGGTCTGAGTAAGCCTTGTGTTGTTTACACAACGACCAGAGATCACAGCAAAGGTGATGAAAATTGTGATTTTCTGTGCAGTCTGAGTGCATTTCAGTCCACCTCGACATCCACACTGCCTGACAGCCTGCTGTGAAGCTCCTGCACGCGCTCGGAGCTGCAATCCTCCTGCACATGCACACTCAATCATCTGAAGGAAACCAGCAACTAAAAACATCAACAGGAGGAAAACCCTGGAGGTCTGGAGCCCAAGTTGCAGCCGCACCAGCAAAGGAAACACGAAAGGAGCTTTCCCATTCGCACCATTCGAGTCTAGTAACGAGTAATGAACTGGAACCCACCTAAAACACAAGCTGTGCCTGCAGAGACACGGTCAGATGTTCAGGCAGCAGATCGGAGCCATAAAACGCCGCCCGTCCAGCTTTCCATCCGTTCACCTTTCCTCTAGGCGCAGGAAAAACGCGACACTGAAACCCTCTCGCCTCTCACCATAACCGTAGCACACAGCATGCGCGTCATATTGGCTGGGTTGCCAGATCCTCTAGACATATTAATAGAGTTTTAACGGTCAAACATGTAAAACTATTTTAACAAACAAATACGTCAACTTAAAGACATTTAACAACAATATTTGTTGGTAAATTGCACAGACGCGTTAAAATCTCACCAGGATATGCAATTAAATTTAGAAAAAAGTTCATAAAATACGGGTTTACTCACAACCAGGCAACCCGAATCAGGAGGAGCCGGGCTTGCGCGATACAAAAATCTGATTGGATCACAGATCGCTGACCGTGTTTGTCTCCAAGTAGATGATTGGTTCAGATATTGAGGACAGCGCTAGGCCCCGCCCTTTGTGGTTGAATTTCAGAAGGCAGGCTGACGGTGCGTCTGGTGTTAAAGCGACAGAGATGGTAGTTTTCACGAACGTGCTGCAAAGAGAAACAGTCCGAAAAATGACAGCATAATTAGCTGTAGTAGCTGTTTCACTAAAAGCTGGTCAGTTGGAGATTAGAAAAACGTTTTTCCTGTCTTCAACTCTCCAGTTTCAGTCAGTCTGTGTTCACTGTAGCCTCAGAGTCCTGTTCTTGTCTGACAGGAGTGGATCGTGAGGAGCGTGTTGTGTTCTCGGAGTTGCTTTTCTGCTCAGCATGGTTGTTAAGAGTGGTTATTTGAGTTGCCACAGCCTTCCTGTCAGTTTGAAACACTCTGGCCATTCTCCTCTGACCTCTCTCATGAACAAGGCGTTTCTGCCTGCAGAAGTCAAGTCAAGTGGCTTTATTGTCATTTCAACCATACAGCTAGTTAGTACACAGTGAAACGAAACAACGTTCCTCCAGGACCAAGGTGCTACATAAGACAAAACACAGAACTACAGGAGACATTACATATATTTACATAAAGTGCACAGTGCAAACATGCAGACGGTACAAGGCAATACAAAACTATCAAAGACAATGGGCAAGGTGAGTTACAGTACAGTGCCGACTAGTACACAGTTCTAATGAGCAGTGACATATGACAGAACTGCTGCTCACTGGATTTTTGTTTCACACCACTGTAAACTCTAGAGGCTTGTGCATGAAAATCAGCAGTTTCTGAAATACTCAAACCAGCCTGCCTGGCCCCACAACCATGCTATTTTCAAAGTCACTGAGATCAGTGAGACACCCCCCCCACACACACACACACATTCAGATGTTTGATGTGAACATTAACTGAAGCTCTTAACCTGTATCTGCCGGAATTTATTCCATGCACTGCTGCCCCATGAGGATGGCATAAACGTGCCTATTATTTGGAGAAAAAAAAAAAAGATGCAATAGGGCATATAGCCACCCTGCCTTAATCCCTGCATATTGTCCTTCATAAAATGAAATCACACATATTCCCACAACTTTTCTACAATTTAAAGTAATTATTTGTTCTCTTGCCTTAATGTCAATAATTCTCATCTCCAAATGCTACACATTTTCACAAAAATATTTGTGACGCTCACTTCAACTCGGAGGGAAACTGGAAAGTCGTCCCGCCCAGAGGGCAGCGCCGTGGACAGGTCAATCTCAGCCCGAAGAAGCATCTAGGTTATATCTATGGCATTATAGCCTTCTGATTCTAAAAAATATATTGATTTTCTTCTTATAGGCCTGAGCACTTTCAAGCTAAAGTAACTTGTTGGCAAAATAACCAGAGTAAGCAAATAAATCCTCAACAAGGCATCTCAGAAGGGCAAATCGGCCAGCCTTAACAGGACTAATGGTGCTTAATATGGAAACCGAGTGCAAGATGAATACTAAGCTAAGACCTAGAGAAGCCATGCAACCTCACTACAGAGCATATTCTTACTTTGTTTTTGGCATTCTGCAAGCAAAACTAACATTCTTACTAGCATTCATATCAGCCATCTGTAAATTTAGAAATTATACTCATATAAAAATAAAAGTGGGATTTAGTTCTAAAAAAAAAAAACAAGCAGTATGAGGTGCAGTAACTCTTCTGTGAGAATGGTCTCTGTTAATCCTGCTTAATTTGTTAATGCAGTAAACATCTCTAGTGACGAGTTTCAGCTCTATTGCTAACACTCACTGGACCAATTTAAAATAATTTAACTAAAAATAAATAATGAAAATAACCAATTAACCAAAAACTGACTTAGTAAACCCCCACCCATTCACCCTTAACTACTCTTGCCCATGTTTTTCATTTGTTTTGCCTCTCATTTAAACTTTATAAAAGTGATTACTATTACTTCTGCAATTGTTTTTTCACCTTCAACAAACTGCACAGACAGTCAGCAGAGGCATCACAGCATATTAGCTCTGGAGGGGATACTTTCAAAAGAGGGGCTTTTCAATGAGACAGATACATACGGAAAGATAAATGATGCTTATTGTAGTGGAATTCTGTAGCAGGAAAGTGGTCACATCTGTCATCTCTGCCTCAGTTCAAGGGAGCTGTTAACAGTTCTGTGGCTTGCCGAGAGCCCTGGGCACTGGCAACTGATCTCATCACTTTCATCACAGTTCTGGGATAGCAAAGTTGGCATTTTGATCCTAACCAGAGAATCTGCTGTACTTAATCATGCTAAGCTGAGTATTATTATATAGCAAGAATCCATTCAGGGTTTCTCAGGCAGAAAATATCTCACACTCATATCTTACCTCACTCTCCCTAGGGTACGGTTTTCTATGTATTTCCTTGTCTGGGATGTCGACTATTCATATACTGAATTCTCACCACACAAAATGCGAAGCAGTGGGGTCAAGCATGGCATCTTTAACAATATGTCTCTGGAGGCTGGAGTAGAATATACCCAGACTGTACTGTAAATTGTGGGAACAGATGGGAGTCCTGGGAGAATGGGAGGAAGTCACAGCGTCCCACACCGTGTGGCCATATGGGCCAGCAGAGATGGAGTGAGATCAGGGGAAGACAGAAAAACAAAGGAGCCCTCCTGAGTGTTCTAAAGTCATCTCTCTGTTCTAAAGACTGCTGGTTGGCAGTTACATATGGGTTACAAATTAAAGGAAACTTTACTAGTGGCTCTTGTCCCCTTAGACGTAAGGGTCACTGGAAATCAATACAGCATTATTTTGACTGATCACCTTTATTCTATGATAGAATATATTTCTATCCTGATGGAAATGCTCTGGGTGGCTAGTGGTTACCTTTGCCATCTCACAGCTCCAGGGTGCCTAGTTTGAACTGGAGTTTGGCGTACTGTCCGTATGGAGTTTTGCACATTCTCCCCATGTCCTCATGGATTTCCTCCAGGTTCTCCCTCCTGGTAGGTGGATTGGCTACTCTAAATCACCCTTACATGTGAATGAGTATGTGCATCCTTGTGTGCATGGTGCCTTGCAATGGATTGGTGCCACATCCATGGTGGATTGAAGCCTTGCATCCAGTGTTCCCAGGATAAAGCAGTTACTGAAGATGAGGCATGAGGGCTCACTGAATGGTTTGATGAGCATGATGTAAATCATAAGCTATGACCTACACAGATTTCAACCTACTAAACGCTTATGAGAGATTTTGGAGGGACTTGTTCTACAGCACCTTCATTTAAATACCAATATATTTTGGAAGAATGGTGTTCTTCCCTAGTACAAGTCCAGAAATTTCTAGAATCGATGCCAAAACACACTGAAGCTGTTTTAGTGGCTTGTGTTAGCCCAACCTCTTACTAAGACACTTTATGTTGGTTGTTCCTTTGTCTTTATATGCCCTCCTCTACCCCTTCCACCAAAAGAAGGGGACCATTGTAGGGCCACCACTGCTCACATAATATTTGGGTGATGGAATATTCTGAATATTCAGGGAATATTTTAAACACATCTAGTAAGACGATTGGGCCAACACAAACCAGCAGAACATCTTTAATGTGTCTTAGCAAAAATTCTACAAGTCTCTGGAACTGTACTGGAGGGATGAGTCAAGCAACCAAAAGTGTCCAGCCAGTGGCAGTGCAGTGATCATAAACTGACAGTGATGGGCTAGGGGACAATTGACACACTATACAAGAACAAATATGAGGTACTATATTGTACATAGCAACAGACCACAGTCCATAACCATATACCTACAAAGTGCAACAGTATGGTAGGTTTATCTAAGCAGTGACTGAAGGGTCATATGAATATAATGTATGTGCATATCTGGAAGCCTTGCATGTAGGAAGGAGTCACATGGGTTACTAGGGTCGTAAACACATGTTGTGTTTGTTTTTTAGTGACATATGAATGAGTGAAGTCTTGATTTAATTAAATGTGTTTTCATGCCTGGGCAGAATCTTGATTGAATCAATCTGTTTACAAGAAGATGTGACGTGGAGTCAGGATATATTCCTGCTGTCTAGATAGCATACTGCTGTTCTCATCTGTGATGGCTGATTGCACATTCATAAACTCGCTTGGCAATTTGGTCTTCAGGGATAAAAGAATATTTTTCATATGTTGTCAGACTCTGCAACTGACGCCTCTTATGAAAAGGAAGAGTTTGGAGAATCTTGCTCTGCTTTTCAGTCAGTGAGCTCAGAGCACAGGATGAGTGCTCCAGCTGCTTTCTGACCCCTTCCTGTAAAATAATCGTTTACTGCGTAAAGCCTGCCTCTCCGATTGCCAGATCTGCAATCTGTCCTCTTCTCCTCTCTATATGTGAGAAAATACTTCCTGAAATAGAATAATAAGCGAGAAAGGCAAGTTAAAATGCTGTTCACTTTATCATTCTGTTTTCTGTCACAGCTTGTTGTGTTGGCGTGTTGGTGTGTTGGAAACCACAGTCCCTGCAGAGCCTGAGTCATACTGCTTAACAAGCAATTTGGAAATCAACAGTGATGCGACTTCTGTGAGAAACAATGCAGATTCTTTTCTAATTAAAACTACTCAGTGTTTCACTGAAGACCAAACTGGAGCCCTGAGTGCAGCTTGGTCATAATGAGGAAGCTGTTGGCTGGATTTTATTCACAGCCGTTGATAACAGGAGACAAGCAAGGGACTGCAGACATAGCCTGGGGAGAAAAAAGATTTCAGTTTATAGCTGAAATAACAAAATCCAGACAATAACTTTCAAGGGGCCAAATGTGGTCGATATAAAACATGTAAACTCTCGTCATGGGGATTTTAGGCTTTCAATGAATAATAACCCCAGGGAAGTATCAACAGAGAGCACATTCAGAGACTAGCAAACTTTGCACTTTTCTTCCTCTACACTTTGGAACAAGATCAATTTGCTAATTAGTGGTGAACTTGATTTGCTATGAAGAAAAAAGATCATATCAGATCAAACACTCTCCCATCAGGATCCAATAGTTTTCAAGAGTCCACTCATTCTTGATTCAGGTATAGATCCACGACATTTTCTGTGTGTATGAATGAATTGTAACAGCACTGTTGGTTGGCCAGAAGGTGTCAGAAAGTATCAATAAGTATTAATGAATTATCCAATTAATTAATTAATTAATATAAAATGTATTCATTGGCAAATTGCTGTGGTATAAGAGGAATAAAACATTTCAGGATGTGCTGTTATTGGAAAATAATCAACTTCGAGGTGGCATCACACCAACCAAATTATTTTTTATATCATATAACCACACATTCAGAAGTGCTTTATTTTTCTTATTTGTCAAATGTATCTTAGTCCTCACCATCAGAGGCCACCAGACTCTAATAGGACACCTTTAGAATACTGAGAAACACTTGTAGGATCAGTCACACCCCACTTGTTAGGCACTAGGTTTTTGAAACCCAAACTGACATTTTAAAGATCTTTTCCAAATTTTTTCTTAAATAGTAAATGCAAACCAAACAGTTAATGGAAAAAAGCCTCTAAAATCTGTGGAGAGGGCACAGGCCTATAAGAAGTGAACTGAGGAGAATGAATCTGTATTATGTTAATGTAGTAAAGCATCAATATACATTATATGATTAATAGCATGCTATATACAGAGGGTAAGCAGGCTAAACTCTACAGTTAAGGTTATATGCTGGTGACAGAAAGGTGTAAGTTTAAATCTGCTCAGCTCTATGCTCTGCAATATTTGAATAAAAGCAAAAATAAAAGTGTCTGCCATATGAGGAAATGTAAATTATAGCTCTACATAGCCTAAATCCCATGTCAACCAAAAGGCTTTAAACTGTATGGAGACCAGCTTTAATTATTCCCACTGAATTTGAACTAATTAGGCAAAAGCCTTGAACCTCTACCACATATCTCTCTGTATGCTCAAGGAGACCTGGAGTCAAAAGACAACATACTGTATGTACCAGCAATTTCCTTTATTAAACGCCTACTCACTTTGAGAGTAAGAACCACCCACATCTTCCAAAAATATTTCATTAATGTTTGTATCAGTTATGCTTAAACAAATTAAAAAAAAAAAAAAACATGTATATGAGAGGGGGCTTGGTGGCTTAGTGGTTAGCAGGTTTGCTTTGCAACTTCTGTAGCGTTGCCATGACTTTCCATGGTGGAAAACCTACTGACTGTTACGCAGCACACTGGAGAAACACTTCCTTATAGAAAGCTTAATCATATCAAAAATTATACATTTTTCTTTGTTTAATAACAACCACATTTTTAAATTATGTTTATTATTCATCTTAGGTTACACTGAGTGTCTGCCAAACTAGCCACTCGTTTTTTCACAGCCAGTCCATGTGATTGATTACAGCATAAGCATTAACTGCAGAGTCTCTCATTAGTTCGAAGTGCTTATCTTTAAATAAGGACAGAATTAGAAGGTGCACTGCATGTGCTGAAGGTAACTGTCAGCGTGAAAGGAAATGGCCGTATCCGCCACATGTGAAGGATAACAAACGAGCTTTCGATTTGTTTACGATTCAGCCAACCTTCACGGCTGAGCAAATGGCCCCTGGTAGAGTGAGTGCTACCATGCAGACACGAATACACCCATGTTTTTAGGTTTATGGAATTAATGAAGCTGAAATATGTTAACCATTGGTCAAGTGTGACCGAATGAACAAATATTTAAGGCACAAAGCGAAGGCTGTTGTTTAAACAATGCTCAATAGATAATAGTCATTCTGAATTCAGAAGCTCTCATCTACTGCATTAGCACACAGTTTACCATACTATGGAGATCAACTACTGTATTGTTTCATTTGTCCATTGGGCCATCTCATGATGTAAACTGAACCGTGGGCTAACACCCTATTTTTATTGTCTGCCTCATAAAGGTTTGTTTACTTTGCTCCCTCCCACAAAGTATACAGGCAGAGTATACAGCCATCTATGCTACACTCACAGAAAAGTGTACTAAACAGCAACTTCACCTGATGCTGGGGTGGTACACTTATCTTTTGTACCTGTAATATGTATTGTTACGTCCCCAGTTAGTCTAGGGGATGTGTGGGGAATAACACTTATGTAACGATTACTAATAATAGGTGTGTGTGTGTGTAATCAGTGACCAACGACAAGTATTGTGTGTACCCAAGTGATTTATTTATCTATATACAAGTGAAAACGTGTGTACCAAGTGACAGTGGTGATATTTACAATGTATTTACAAGAACACGTAACAAAACTCACGGGGAAAAGGGACGCGAGCGGCACCAAAGCAAAGAACAGAACAAAACAAAACAAGTCTACCTATTTCCGAACCCTCTAACCTAACTATAACAAAAGATAGAAAAAAAAAGTCTTCAGCGTCCCGGACGCCCTAACTACCCTACTCTATCTCTTCAATAACAAAAGTACAGAGGGTGGTGCTCGCTCCTAACCTAATGTATCTAATACAAGAAACCAGAATCCCTACGTGTTGTACTATGTATGTCACGTGACGTACTTACCTGTCCACTTTTCCCCAACACTAACAAAGTTTAACATACAAATGATTAAACAGACAGGTGACTAGAGCACAGCGGGGAAAACACGGACCAAATGACATACAAGACTAACACATACAATAAGGCAATGTAACTACAATACCAAAAGAAAACAGAGGAACAGAGTTTGTGTAAACAGCGGGAACAGAATCTTCTGAATGACTGGTGGCGGGTTTTAAATAGGCGGGGTCAGAGGTCGATTGGTCGTCACGGCCAGTGACATCAGCGGGGTTAATCAAGATGGACAGGAACGTTAACCAATGAGGGAGTGCTGCAGAGAGAGAGAGACGAGAGAGAGGCGGGCGAGAGAAAAGGGGAGAGAACAAAACACAAAAACACACGAACATAACCCATGACGTCACATATATCTTGAAATATTATGGAAATATTTAAGGTACATGATGAGGATACCACCCCAGCAACAAGGAATGTACAGTTTGGTAATGCTTTTTTATGAGAATGTACAGCACCAATTGCTCTGTTGTCTACCATTTGCTGAAATGACATTTTGCATGTTTATAACTGTTTACAGGGCAGTATGGTGGTGGAGCAGGTAGCATTGCTGATTCACAACTCTCAGGTTCAATCCTTATTATTTGTACATTTGTTTCAGGTTCCTTTTCAGGTTCTCCCAAAAAAAAAAGGTGGTAGGTAGATTAACTGTTCCACACTGATCTTTGGTGTGATTGCGTGTGTATTAACCTCTCACCCATGGTTCTAGAGTGTATTCTGTACTGTTTTCTGCCATGACCCATTTAAAGCAGGATGAAAACACAACACACACACACACACACACATAACAACAGGTTAATGCAACACTAGGTGGTGGGGGCATTATGTTTTCAGGTTGTCTGTCCATCCCTCTGTCTGTCCGTCAGGTTGTATGTCCATCCCTCTGTCTGTCCGTCTAGCCATGCATCCATCCAAGATTCTTGTTAGCACAATATGTAAGAATAAGTGGTTGAATATTTGTAGGATTTATATGGAATTATCGTTGTAACCAAGAAATGAACTGATTAGATTTTGGGATTGATCCAAATAGGGTCAAGGACACAGCAAGGTTAAATGTATGAAACAGTTTTTCTTCAATAGCTTCCTTCCTGTTTGATGTATATTTGAAGGGTATTTCAGGTATACAAATTAGTAAAAAAAAAAAAAGAAGTACTAGACTTCTTGGTGGTGGAGGTGCTGCTTTCGTCAAGTTCTACTTGTTTTTTTTTTTAATATTAGTTATTAAAGACACTGGTCATCATCACCTTATCTTTATCATCACCTTCTGGAAGGTTCATACAGAGGTGTAAGATGTGATTAGGCTTAGACTAAAGAAGTGTAAATCAGTGAGAAATGTAAGTCTACATTCTTAACACATTCATTCAGGTTCACAGTGGGGTGAGATCTGATTAGGCTGGATGATATGCTACATGGCATGTAAGTACAAGGGTCTAACACTTTCCCAGTTTTGTGTATGGAATGAGAAAGTCAGAGGCAGGCTTGGAACAGCTCAAAGGCGCTTTATATGTTATTGCTTTTCACTTTTCAGCAGTGTTTTATTTTATACCTAGACACCCACACACACGCACACACATGGCTCTGTGCTGGTTAACTCTGTCTCTCGAGGCGCTCGAGTAACGGAGGGTGAGGACCACCTATTTGATGGCCAGATACTCCTTTTCTATCGTGCTATACTTAGTCTCTCTGCAGCGAACATCCCCGCGAATGCCCAGCCAATAGAAGCGGGCCATGAGATGGTTCAGTGTTTTATCCTGTCCTAAGTGGCCCTCCATCAGATTATGATGAGCCGCCTGGAATAACAATTCCAGACGGCTCTTTGGAACCAACAATTGGGTAATTTCTTCCTGGGTTTGAGTGTCCTGTGTCACTCGATATAACCTATCCTTAATAATCGAAAAATAGGGGTGGGCTAGCGCAACATTAAACCGAATCTGTTGACCATCGATTACTCTCACCTGGTCAAAGGTGTGTCTCAGAGTCTTGTTGCATGACTGCTCCAAGGTGAAATCACCGAGGGGAATCCCCGCCAAAAGGGGAGGAGCTCTCCCCACTCCCTGTGTCCCCCTGATGTGGAGCTGACATTGACAGCCCCGGCACTGCCTTCCCAGCCAATGCTGTGCACATTCCACACCGTTTCTCATTACTCCAGGACCCATCCGCAAACAGTTCTCTCACTAATGCTCAAAACTCTGCCCAATTTGTCCCCAGGATTAGTGGATGGGTGAGGCAAGGACTAACCGCCACCTCCACTATGTGTTTTTGCCCCTGATATTTAATTAACGTTATTCGTTAACGTTCCTGTGCACATAGCTTGCCTTCATCAAACGTGCACTTCCCAATGCCTCACCTTGAACCAAGCATTGGTGGATTGAGGTCTGGTTACAGCCTGAATCCACTAATGCATGGTTTGTACCCCCTTGAACACTCACCAGTATATGATACGCCAGTCGGCGGCAATGGACACCTCCATGGAGTGCTCATACAGCTACAAGACTCATCTTGCAGTCCCATCTTAGCTAAGATGAGGTGGAGCATGGCCCCAGCAGCTGTGGAGCTGCGGCTGGAATACCTGCCTGCTGGACCAAGCCCTGGCGTTCCTGTCGATCCACCGCCTGGTCATCTAGCACATCTTTGATGCGCTGCTCCTGGTCACGGCGCAGCTGGAGGAGGGCCTGATGTGGGTCTGGTGGAGGTTGGTGAGGGATGTAATGATTTAGGCCAGGGGTGATGTCTCCATGACGGCATCTCTTCCTCAGTCCTGGGTTTCGGCACCAGTTTAACACTTTCCCAGTTTTGGATATGGAATGAGGAAGTCGGAAGCAGGCTTGGAACAACTTGGAACAACTCAAAGGCACTTTATTCGTTATCTTTCACTTTTGCTTTTCAGCAGCGTTTTATTTTATAACTAGACACACACACGCAAACACACACGGCTCTGTGCTGGTTAACTCTCTCTCTCGAGGTGCTTGTCTCTCCCCTTTTTTTATCCTTGCCACTCACCTTCTCCAGCTCTGCCCTTCACGAACTAGCACTCGACTGCGCCTCTGCTCCCATAAAGGGAAACCGTTTATGTTGTACAGATTCTTACTATTCAGCACTGGAAGTTGATCAGAAATAAACAATCCATTCTGTTACCACATATAGAAGAGTAAAAGTTGATGGGGTGAAAAAAAGCTATGAAACTTCATATCTAGATTACAAAAAGAAAGCATCAGTGAGTGTCAGTGTGGCTGTGGAGTGAGAACTGAATTCTGTAGCAGACCGGTAATGAAAATGCTACAAAAATGAAGCATGAGTCATTGTAAAATTGGGGTGGTGTGATGACCACGTTCTTGGTGCTTTCTGTTTGGACACGAGCCTTGTGGATTCCATTAGACTGAGATGTGTGGAACATCTGACTCTATTAGATAGTCCTGCAGTGTAGGTCTTTAGGAAGACAGCCTGGCTGAGATTTACAAAGGACAGGAGTCAAATGACACAGACACGCAGGCTGTCTGCAGTGTTGCACTGCGTCCAATGCTGAGACATCATAATCACACAGCTCTCCAAGAGGCACTGCAGGATGATAGCCATCTGAGCTACTGGCCAGCTAGGCTGAGTTGGCCTACCCAATAAGTGTGTGTATGTGTTTCATAATTTCTATTAAGCTTTTCTTGGCATTGATATTTATTCTCAGAGATCCAAAATGGGGAAAAATTGGAGAACGAGAGCCATCACATTATATAATCACCACTCTTAGCATTGTAGCCACTACTAAGTAAATGTCTGACAGCATTTGTCTCTGACATGCACTGCACTCAAACAGCTTAAATAAGATTTGGCGTCATTGCATTCACTGACCCTGCAGATTTGAAGGCCTCTAAACACCACTAAAAAAACCTGCCTTTTTAAGTGGAGCTTATAATTTCTTTAACTATATCATAACCCATTATAAATATTGATAGAGCAGCCATGTGAACTTTCACATATTTCACTTTTTGCTTGCCACATCAGCAGACACAGCATAATAAATCCCGGCTGCTCATAAAGTGAACAAACACAGTAATTGGCAGTGTGTGGCAGTACTTTCAAGTTAATACAGCGGCTGGCTCCAAAACTGCTGTCTGAGCTTTTAAAGATATTTCTCACTCTCCCCTCTTTTCTCACTCTCCCCCTTTTCCCTCCCTGTTAAGCACGCAAGAGGGCCATTCTTTATGCAGCTGAGTCCTTAACCTGCACATTCATAATCCAGCAGCTGATTGAAAAGGAATGGTTTGAGCCTGAGTTGATTAGTGAGACCATCATAAAGACAATTGTGGTGTTGCTGTGTTTGCTAAGTCAGGAGGTGTCCACTGGCAACAGTGCTGTAGTTAATCCACTTTCCGAATGCTAATGGGTCATGGTGAGGGCAAGGTTTGTTGATGTAATACTAAAACTCTATCATCCACCCACACTTGCAACTAACAATTTGCGGCTAGCAGAAAGTTTTCTAAACATTATGGTTCTTGTATCAAGCTTTCTGTTTTGAGAACGAGAAGGTTTATAAACTTTCCTACAAAATATGTATTTATAGGAACAATAGCATAAGCATTTCCCTACTGCTAGTTGTGGTTATAATTAATTTTGTGAAATGAATCATTATTAAAGTAGATAGCTTTCATAGCATTGCAGGAACAATACTTTTGAAGCGTGACAGTCTAACCCACAGTCTAAACTTTTTCAATTTACTTTTTCAACTTTTGTAGTCAATACATTCCAGTAACCTCCTCAGTACAGATGTACTCTACAAATATAATCCATCCATCCATTCATCCATTTTCCATGCTGCTTATCCTACACAGGGTAACAGGGGAGCCTGGAGCCTGTCACAGAGAACATTGGGCACAAGGCGGGGGACAAACTCGAAACAGGGTGCCAACCCATCGCAGGGCACAATCACACAAACATCCACCATGAACAATTTAGAAATGCCAATCAGCCTACCACAACACGTCTTTGGACTGGGGGAAGAAACCCCCAAAGCACGGGGAGAACATGCAAACTCCGCGCACACAGGGTGGAGGTGGAACTCCCAACCTTGGAGGTGCAAAGCAACCACTAAGCCACCATGCCCCCACAAATATAATCCAACTATTCAAATATTAATCTCATTATTTAAATACAGTATACACATTAATATTTTGGAGCCATAGAGCTTTTTTCCCCTGAACTTTCCACCCACAGGATACATTAAATCCAAGTTTACTTTATTTATAGCCCTACTTGTTTTTGAGTTATTTTTGAGTTAAGTTTGGATTAAATACATTTAATTCAAGTGACCGGTAAAATAGGCTAATATTTAATTGAACTTAAACATAAATATAATACCATTCATAATAGTGGTTCATAAAAAAAATCATGGACCCCCTTGACTATGCTTCACAGACCCCCCAGACCCCAATTTGATAACCAAAATACTTACAAAGTTATTGCTTAAATCTTCAACCTGGCATTTAAAACAAGTACATAATATCCAAATTTAAATAGTATTTTGAGTGATAATCCCCTAGAGACTTTTCATTCCAATCAAGCAGGAGCCACACCTGATTCCACCTGTTTAATCAGTTAACCTTAGCTTTCAATAGACTCAGGTGTGGCTTCTGCTTGGTTGGAATGAAAACCTGCACCCACACCAGCCCTTTCCGTATAAGACCTGGTGTCATCTAGAAGAGGGTGGATTTCCTTATGAGTCTGGTTCCTCTCAAGGTTTCTTCCTTATGTTTCTCAAGGAATTTCTCTTAGCTCATTAAGGATCTAGACCTATATCCAGATTTCTATAAAGCTGCTTTGTGAGAGTGTCTATTGAATTGTATTGAATAGTCCTTTTCCGTTGCACACAATACACTGAATCCTAGAGGCAGCTTAACCAGATTGTTAGCACTAATGATACAAGGCTCCTCCACGACCCCACCCTATGTGGCTAATCAGACATAACAGATTCGCTCTGGAATACTATTCAACACTTTGCTATCTTCCAACCCCACTCTTCTAAAGCCCAGAGGATTAATGGCCTCAGCCACTGCCTGTGTGGCGAAATATGAGCCCAATCAAGAGTTCTGGAGACTCCATAAATGTGCAAGGTCAGAGATTCTGCAAGATGAAGAGGACAATAGTGCTGTCTACTCCAATAGCACTGCAGTCTTTTAGTGCTTACTCTCTTCCTCCAAAGTCTAGTTCCGGGAGAAGTCACCAAGGTGAGGGGGATTCATCATGGTATGAAGAAGCCTGTCAGTGAGCTACTCCATCAGGCTCGGTTTACACTTCTCTCTATCCATATGCTCCAAGGCAAGACCCAGTAGGGTTCCTGATCTACAGTACTAAACACACTTACCAACAGGCAAGAGGTGATCCTAATGGAAGGAAATGGCCGGAGGGAATTGTTATCAGTATGTAAGACTTATTTACTGCTTTTTCATTTGAACCAAGTGCCAGATTGCATTAATTCTGGATAGGTTTCATGGATCACTAGTTAGATTCCACTTAGTAGAAGAAAAGTACTGGGTTCTGTCTCTGCTTGTGAAAAAGTTTTCATCAGATTTTTTAAGGGTCCTTTAAGGGTTCTCGTGGTCCTGCAGAGGGACAACCTCATGATACTTGTCAAGGTTGAGATGGATCAGGAGCCAGTCCTGGGGACACTGGGCTACTTAATCAGGAATACAATGAATGATTACTTTATTTAGGCTAAAATTTCAGAATATTCTCAGAACTTTGTCACTGAAAATACAAAAATAAATAAATAAATAATAATAATAAAAAAAGAGATCACAGGAAAATGGAAATAAAAAGAAATACTCAGTCCAGCAAAGTCGTGGCTCTCCTGTGGGAACTGTCTGCAGTTTCCAGAGATAGTCATTTAATGTCAGGCTGACCTGAATGAACTATGACAGAGGATGTGAAAAGTTATTTTTAAATGAATCGTGATTAGTGCAGCCATGAGTCATGCTCTGAGTGTACTGCAACAACAGACAACAAACAGCTTGATATATAAAAATATGCTGGTCTTACGGTGCAGCTTGCTGAGCTTATCCTCATGCTGGCTTAGACCTTAATAACCACCCAGTCAAAAACCTCTCATAATTGCATTTATGTTACAGTAAGTCATGTCCTATCCAAACAATGACAAGATCACTGTCCAAATGTAACACGCAGAGAAGCAAGCCTAATCTTAGTGTTGTTCAGGATTAAGGGCACATTCTACTGAATGTTTTGTGAAAGCTTTTGTTGAGTGCAAAACTGTGTAACAGTGTATCACTGCAAATACTACCAGTGCAGCAGTTTTATTGGCAAATACACATTTTAAAAGGTATAAAATGTGTTTAATAAAGCAACCATTCAGTGCACATGAGAACAAAGATAAGATTACACAATAAGAACTTGAGAACAGTGAGAACAACTTTGACAGAATCAAACGAAAAACAAGAAGAAAGTAAACTATAGGTGTCATCTATTTAAAACATCAGGCAGCTAGTGAACCTTAGTTACCTAGCTAGGCAAAAAATAATCTTTACCTCCAGTTTAAATTTAGTGTACTTACCTTGCTACACTCAAATATGAGAAGCTATACAAGCCTTAGGATGACAAAATAATGGACAAAGTGAGAGATTTTTATGCTTTTGGTGCATAGTTTTACAGTATGGTTAATGATACTTTATGTTTACTGTGTTATTACAATATGGTAATAAGACATATATAAGACGTATAGTAATAACACAGTAATATATACAATGCAGTGTTACAGTAGCTGTACATTAAGGTGCTTAGATGATCTGCCTACTGTAAACATTTTCCCAGAATACCAGATGGGTTAAAGTATCAGAATGTAACACATTTACAAATGTGAAATTAGTTGCAAAGTGATATGGTAGAAAGACTAAAGGCAACATTTTCCCTTCTATTCCAAAATCATCAGTTTAACTGAATGCTAGTTTGTTTGATGGGTAAAGTAAATAACATTCAATTACTGAACTGGCTGTTTATCTATTCTAATGACTTTTGACATTTCAGTGTCCTAGAAACCTCTGCGTATGAAAAATACATTGAGAGCTACAATGTGTTTTTTGAGGTTTCTAAGACACTGAGATGTCAAAAGTCACTAGAATAAATAAACAGTCAGTTCAAAACTCTGAACACTTTATATATGACAATATGAACACTTTATACTGTATATGAATAAAGCTCTCCAGTATAAACTATATGTTTTGAATCTTAATGTGCAAGTAGCACATTAAGAATAATGAGTATATATGTGCTCACAAATGTTCAACAAGATTGTTCTAACAGAGACAGGATGTAAATAAGTCCAGTGTAATCGACACTTTGCTGTTTGCAGCCACCCACAAAGCTAATCTGTTAACCAAACAAAATGCACACATGGCATCCACCCACACTGCCTGTGTATCAGTTGATATGATTGAAATGGACAGCCTTAGATAGAAACCAGAGATCAATGGTGTCTGGAAATGTCAACATGTGGGTTTGGGTCATAATTGCTCCGGCAAAAGGCTTTTAGTTATCTGCAAGTCCATGTCTCAATCTTATCTTTGATGTGGAGCCATCGTAAAAAAAAAAAAAAAAAAAAAAGACCATTACATACCCATGGAAACGGAGGCTAAATGTGGAAAAAGGTCTACGTCTGTGGTGATCAATTGATTTTTGTCAAAGCGGGACAAAATGTCAGCAGGAACCGGGATTACAAGGGGTGTAGTGCGTAACCTGGGATCAAATATTGTCAGTAATGGTTTTTACCGATTAAAAGAGAGAAGTCCTTCAAAAGCATTCAGATGGTCAGAGCAGTGAGAAAGAACAGACTTTGAGTCGTATAAGACCAAAAGTAGAACACAGAAGAAAGTAGGACACATTTGTCTGGCTAGATATGGAAGCTGGAGATGGAGCTGAAATACAGCATCCCCAAAAGACTTCACTCTGCTGTGGTGTCCTGCTGTTACCTCAGATGCTTCAGAGCATAAGGTAGTGACAGACAGAAGTAGAATAATGAGATCACACACACACACACACACACACACACAAACACACCCAGTGGCTGCTGCAGCTTTGTTATAAGGGCACAGAATACTTTAGACCAAACCCACTGCAGTTTAATTGAAGCCACTTATCCTGATGTTTGAGAGGGTTAGGCACCAACAGAAATTTACATCTCAAACTGGAACTTCTAATGGCATTAATGGCAGGACAGCTTAGTCATTTACTGTAATACGCTATTTATGTTAATTCATGTAACATGAACTGGGGGCTAGTGCATGTTCTGTTAAGTAGAAGCAGCAAAAATAATAGACTGAATGTAATATTCTGGCTGCAAAATTGGGTTATCCACACAGCTGTTCAAACATGCGAACAAGCCACAGCTCAGTGATGATTCAGCCCAAATGGACTTGTATTACTATCACTTTCAGGCTATATGGCTATGTTCAGACAGGCAGCTCTTATCACATTTTTGCCATTTCTAATCAGCATTCCCCACCCTCTTTTGTCTGGGTCACTGTCATCTGCACCAAATATATTCAGAATCACTACTGGACATTACCATTTTGTAAAACATAATCCACAGAGAAATGACCATATTGGCAGCTATGCTGACTAGCTAACATACTCCTGCACTGCACTAATCAGCATACAGTATATGCTACTGTGTTGTACTATAGCGATTAATGTGGATATGTAAGCAAATGCGGTTACATGCTGAATAATCGAATCAGATTTGATCACTTGACATCTTCAAATTTAAGAAATCAAAATATTTCCTCTGTGTAAACAAAGTTTTCCTGGGTTGTTGGAATACAAACCTGGAGCGATATCGAGTCCTTGTGAATAACATTGTACATTCACTTTCTAGACAATTTGTGCTGTTCATAAATCAGAAAATCCCAGGTGGCCCTGTTAATATCTTTTCCCTGCACTTCTTTTAAATAGATTTCACCTTCCAGCTGGCTGACACTGGGGAGTCCTCACAGTGTAAAATTAGAGTATTGTTTGTGGGATTTTTCTTATCTTTCCCTGGTTATGTGATGATGATTCATAATGTAATCACTTAAGATCAATTCAATGTGATTTTTGCTTACTCCTGATACATACATGTCTGTTCTTTGTTCACTCATAATGGACACTTATCTGTTTTTTGGGTCACAATGTTTTTGTCCTTGATTATGTTTTTCTCTTATGTTTTCCTCTTACTAGCCTTGGGTATTATCTATATGGTCTTGAGTTTGTCCTTTGCACGTATGCATTAGTATAAACGTTGACAGTGTCCAACTTATTTTTTAGACTATACGGCGCCCAGGTTGTCTTCCTGCACGAGATAAACCATCTCTTTTATTATAACCTGGCTCTTAGTCTCCTGATTCTTCAGTCATCTCACTTCTGGTGAAACTGCGGTATTTTTGACCCTCCAGAAAGATTTACAGATGTTCCTTGCCTAAATGACTAAGTGCCTTTTACAATTATCCTAGATGTTGTGTGCACAAAACTGCCAAAGACACTGATCTTTTCCCCTTTGATGCATATTCAAATAGAATTTTCACTCAACAGGGGAAAAAAAAAAGAAGCAAAACTCTGTCAGGAGAAGTGTGTTCAACTTGTTAAGACACTCTTGACCTCAGCACAGAGGGGCAGACAGCTGAACTCTCAGTGGTTAAAACAAAGCAGTGAGAATATGAGTGGAGTGGAACAGCAACAGAGCACTCAGTGAGCGCTGGAGCACGCGACAAGGGGCTCTCTGCCATGCTTCATCCTCTGTTGCCTCCTGTCACTAGAGTATTTGTGATGAAACTTCGACCTCTGTAACATGAAGTGGAGCCTTTTCCACAGAGGAGTGGGCTAGGCGTGAAGGATTCAGATATGCATGAGAGGAACGGGTCCACTTTTCTGGAACGGTGGCGAGAACGGTAATATCTTTTACCTCCTGTTAAGTTTTAAAAAACAAGGATGTTTAAATGGAGCATAGCAAGAGCATTGGAGTGGAGAATTATCACCAAGAAATGGGAGCGATTCAAGGAAAACACTGAATTTTCCACTCTGTCTCTCATGAGAGTAGTGCAGACCAAGCCAAAAAGAGAAGGCCCCACAGTCATAATTCCTTCAGATGGGTTTAGCACATACTTAGGCAACACAGATCGTGATACAGTCGCCGAAAACTTCTGTAGAAAAAGAACACTCTTTTGTTAAAGGAAACGCAGCTTTGTTGCAAAACGCACTAACGATTTCCTAACTCTAGTGGTTAACTATAGCCTATTGTAGCTCTTGTGGTCTGGCGACATCATTATTTGCAGCAGGTCTCCTGGCCTCACTGTGTCGTATATTATAAATGTCTCAAGACTGAATCAGAGGAAGGAAGGCAGAGGGAAGGGGAGGTGAAGTGGAAGTAAGTTGAACATGCCGGCTGCAGCACTCTGGATCTTGCTTTTGCAGTAGGTGTCCCAATTCCAACACCATTTGGGGGTTTACGACAAACTTGAGCTCTTCTAAGAATAACCAACTAACTAAGAATAATAAAGGATTTGTGCAATAACTAATATATAAGCAGATGGGTAGGATGTGGGGAGGGTAGGATGTGGGCATTTATCTTCTCTTGCATGTTTGCAACATATAATATGTTAGATGTCAATATCTTTGGAGATGCAACTGCAATTTTGTTGCCATTGACAATGACAAGCGACCTTCTGATAAACAAGCACTAACTATCAGTCTCCGCATAGCAAGCTAGAAAGCTATGTAAAATGGAAACCTTTTTAAAGTTGTTAGATGGTAACAATATTTATAGGCAGTAACACACTACACGTGAGATCCATTATGTAACCCGATTCTACTTCTATTCAGAATAGGATACGTTTCAAAACACATGACAAACACGGATTACCTTTAATATTTTGCTGATTACTTTTCCCGAGTACATTGTTTTACCTGGATAAGTCATAGTCTATTAATTCATAATGTAGTGCATACATTATTCCCATTTACCGCATAATAACTGTCACTACACCTGAGACAATGTTACTGGTGTGTAGAGGCAGTAGAGCTGGTCATCCAACCTAAGTGTTAATACTGGATGGCGATAGCACTATTAACTAGATATACAGCTAACTAACTAGGGAAGATTGAGACAGCTGGAAAATATGCTCTGATTTCTTACTGAAATATAAGATACGTTACATAACACTTCTCTGAGACATGCATAACTACATGATTATTTTTGCTATGTCAAAGTCTGGTTCCAATAAGCAGCCTAAATAAGGAGCAGGTCTTTGTGTCTCCCTTAATTTGAGAGATTTAATCTCATGTTAACATAAAAAAAAATTCTGGTCTAATCTTTTATTATATTTACCGCACATAGAAATCTACTTATATTTATCTTATTTTTGTGAGATATATGAGATATATGTTTTTCTTTTTATACTAGGAAGGAAGTAAGGAATAAAGCACTTGAGGGCGTGCTATTATAGGAAAATAATCAATGACGGGGTGATGTGATGTGACTTGATGCGAAGCAAAATTACTCTTACCACCTCAGAGTTGATTATTTTCCAAACACCGCAGGTCCTGAAGTATTTTTATTCCTCTTATACCACAGCTATTTGCTAATGATTACATTTTTTTTTTAAATTAATTAAAGACACACCATACTTTTTATTTGTTTATAGGTATAGATAATACTGTGGAATGTCCATGAAACAACATTAGTTGCTGTTATGACTTACATTCCCTCACCAGCATTTCTCTTTTTTTTCCTCTTGAAATTGATCGTACAAAAAACAAACAAAACAAAAAAAAACCAGAGAAACAGCAAAGCTCTCTGTCCTGAGGAATTCCCCATGTCAAAAAAACCTATAGTTACAATTTCACCTCTGACTGTTATGAAGTGCTCACACTGGAAGCTCCACCCAAAAGCGATAAATAAACAGCTCCTCACAGAAAACAGCGCCATATCAACGATTATACACATTTTTAAATCCTTTTGTGTGGAGCGTCCACCATAAAAGTCCCTGTGTAGGTTGTTACTATAGAAACAAATGAGCATGTTAATATAAACTATTGCCAGAGCTGCTGTTATAGAAGATGAATCAACAGCTTCTGACCAATCAGAATCAAGCATTCAACAGAGCTGTGATATAAAACAGGATAAGATTATTTTACACAGAAGTATAATTCAATGGAAGAAAAACATTCCAAAAGCAACACCAGGCTTACTCAGATTAGGTTGCATTTAAGTAACCAAAAGATCACATTACTGATTACATCTTTAGTTGTGTAATTTGTAATCAGTACAGGATTACACTTCCTCAGTAATTTACCCAACTGTGTTTATAGGCAGTAGGAGGAGAGAATTTGGAAGACAGAGCAGAACCACATGGGAAGCTGAGAGGAAGGTGTGTGTAGCGGAGAGAGAGACGTGTGGGCCTAGCGTGGGAGGTACAGTCACTTAGTCAGCACACACACATTCATAAATGCTGTGTGTGGCAAGGTTAGCAGGGTTAATATGTAGTCATGGAAACTGCAACAGTGGAGCTGTAAGACGGAGATGTGCCTCTTTTTTTTTTTGGAAAAAGAACAAGATGAGAGGACAGATAATGGCTAGCCAGAGAAAACCAGCTAACCACAAAAGAAGCTTCTCTGTAGCATTCTAATCACTTAAACACAGTATGAGATTAGGTGTTATGCTTTATATGAAACGGAAAAAATAAGATAAAGAGATTGCAAAGACAGTTTGAGAAGAGCTTCTTTAGTTAACTTTAGGTAGTGCAGTGCTAAGGTTCTCAAAGTGCGATCAAGGGGTTTTTAATGTTTTTAACGTCACAGTGGTGGAAGTCACAACCTGTAATCACAATCGCAAATATGGTTATTAACCATTTTTGTCTGGTTGCTTACATTCTGTGTGTCTTCAGTAACTCAAGAACAAGCAATGCCAACTTGGCCCTAATGTTTCTGTCCGTGGAAAGTTCAGGAATAAAAATCTCGACGGCTCCAATGAATAGTCAGAATATTATTGTACATATTCCAATAATGAGAACCTATGAACTAATATATATGAGATATTAGTTTCTTAGTTTGTTTAATGTCTTTATGCCTCTTGTGTGCATGTGTGCACAGGTGTTTGTATGTATGTGTGTGTGTGTGTGTGTGTGTGTGTGCGCTGCTCAACTCTGTCTGCCCTTCCCTATCTCTACATATTTCTTGCTAATGATAAAGGTTATCCTGGCACCCAGGGAAGTTACCAGTTCTGTTTTCTCCTTTGTTTTTGTTTTTTTTCTTCTGTCACATCTATCAGCCATGTTATGACTGTGCACTTTGTGTGTAAAACCTCTTTATCTGAGAACTCTGCATCTATATCTCTGACACAGCGGTATCGCTTGTTTTATCTTTTTGTTCAAGTGCACAGAATTTAAAGATCAACCTATATCTGTGTCCCGCCTCAAAAAGCTACACTCAAGAAATGAACTACAATGCCCATTAAATAGTGTGTTCATCTTGGTTTGGCTAGAAATAATGAAAAAATATGCTCATTATGTGCTCAGAATCATTAGATACAAGCGGATCAACAAAAAGACAACTGATGACATATGGTAAGTTCAATAAAACTAAAAATTAAAAAAAAATAATAATAATAATTGTGAAAGCGTCAGCAGCATGCATCAATTCAGTGGCATTGTAGCCCATTAAGACTGTAGGCCACACCAATGGCTATAATCCAAAGTAAACAGACACTACAGCTCTGAGCTTGTGCTGGAATGCATGAACTCACTGAAATACGTGAGGGTAAAGCTGTACCACAGTGGGGTCATCGCTTCGGGGGTTAACTAGACGCTGTGAGTCATGGTAGAATTGCGGTCTGATGAAATACAGAATGTGATATTCATGAATCACATATGGAAAAGACAGGACATCCACAAGCAGAGTCATATGTGTATAAAATATTTGTATTCCCAGCATGTGGTATACAGAATGTGGAAACCTAGATGATATTTGAGAAGAGCAATGTGTATTGAATTGGAACTATTTTGACTTGGGTGTTGGAGGGGGAATTAGTGTTACTCAAAGGTCTTTCTCAGAATAAATCTAAACCAGAAATGTAAAGGAGATTTTCATCAGTAAGAAATTCATAGCACTTCCAAAAGAGTAATAGCAAAATTAAAGCTCTGATTCAAGAGCCAGTGTGGGTGCGGTGTGCAGTTTCGCTTCATTGTGAACATTATTTGACATAACATTTTTTTTTTATTTTATTAACTTTCAGATGAATTCCACAATTACGGATAACACTTCCAAGTGGAGATTATTGCTAAAAATAGAAGAGCTCATATTATTCTGTAGCAACATTACGCCACCTGGTGGAAGATGTTTGTCACCATTCAATAACGCCAAATCCTTCCTGAGATTCTCACTGTCTGGCTTGAGCATCAAAGCACAAAGCGGAAAGAACAAGCTCTTTGCTGCTTGCTTCACTGAACAGTGAAAAAAGGATTATCCCAAAACATTGGCAATTCAAATTCCCTGTCCAAAGCTCAGGAAATTCGGGTAATGCTGACAAGTCTGTGTTTGTCGTACCCCATCTTTACAGAGCGCACACTCTTCAAACCACACAGGGTTTGAAAACAAACAAAGGAAACATGTAATGTACATGGGAAGTGTACATTAAAAAGTTACAGTAGATTATAGTTCAAATACTATTTGGCAGGCTTTGCTTCAATTCAACTGCAGCATCTGTAGCATCTGTCTTGAGGTGTAGATCTTTAGGCATGATGATCAGAGTCTTCAAATCACAATTCCCTGTGTGTAGAAACAAAATGAAACACTCATTATAAATAAAATTACCATCTTCAACAAGCTTTCCATTTCCTCCTTCTGAAAAGCTACCACAGGACATCATGCTGCCTACACAATGGTGTTATCTGTGTATTTTTGGTTGTGACAGACAGTGCTTTGCCTTCAGGCCAAAAAATATCATTTTGTCATATAAAAGTGTTTCAGGTTTTGTCAGATGGCTTCGAGCGAACTCCAGGTGTGACTTAATCTTGGCGCTTCTCACAAGTGGTTGAAGTGAGTGTGAAGTGCTGAAGAGGTTGTTGATGTCTAGGAAGCTCTGTAAAGAGCTCTGTAACTAAGTCGGTGTTGTACCTGGCTTCTTGTTCACTTCTCTACTGATTGACTGTTCAGTTTACTAGAACGGTCTGATCTTACTATTATCTGTGTTGTACCATGCTTTTTTACATTGAAACTTTTGTTACAATAGAGCTTACACTGCTAGAATTTTCAAACCAATATTTTTGTATACTTTCTCAAACTTAGTATCCAGGGCAGCTATGTGTCTTCACAGCAGCAGCACTGGCTGTCTTTTATTTGTGTCCTCAAAAAAGTGATATTTATTGTGTAATCAAGCAACTGAACACAGCTGTATTTGAAATGAACACTGTTTTACCTTAATAATGTATTTAGATGCAATTCAATACCTCACACAGTGCAGGCAGTGAATATCAATTTAGTAATTTTAAGATTTGTAGATTCTGAAGACATTAAAACACTTACAAATTTAGCATTATGTCTGACTTTTTCAAGCAACAGACTGAGAACTAATAATTGGGGGGTGAATACTTTTCGAAGGCACCGTACACTAGATCCTTGATTTGGGAAAGATTATTATAGCTGTTAAAATAGTTTGTTGAGACTGTATTTATTGTGTATCAAATCATATGAAAGTATTGTAAAGTTGGTCATCAGTATAGGTGTACAGAGGTGCAATATCATCTGATAGGACAGAGTAATGAGCTATAAAATAAGAGTAATGAGAGGACAAAGAGACTCTTTTATTGATTACTGATTACATGATGCCACATCATGGTTCATTTTTACGTTTATTTAATAATGCAACTGAAAAAAATATTCACAACCTTTATTAGTTAAATAAGTGTCCCCCTACTGATGGAAAGAAAGGACAGCTAACCTTGAGCAGGACAACCAGTAAGGCGATGAACAGACCCAAGGCCAGCATGGTGGAGATGATGGCCCAGGAAAAGGTGAGATGGGTGCAGCTGCATAAGCGGCTCAGCATGAAGAA
The DNA here is from genome assembly GCA_037576675.1 of Pangasius sanitwongsei. NCBI lineage: Eukaryota > Metazoa > Chordata > Actinopteri > Siluriformes > Pangasiidae > Pangasius > Pangasius sanitwongsei. Next base: position 9,526,734 of record CM075016.1, on the reverse strand, counting down.
CCGGGCTCTGCGCAGACGCGACGCTGTTTGTGGAGGGTAGCGTGCTTTGTTCAGACTCTCCATACCTATAGACTTGATGAGGCAAGCACGTTTGTGACTAAGCTGGTCAAATGTATGCTTGCCATGGTATCTGCCCATCCCACTATTTCCTGAGAGAGAGAGAGAGAGAGAGAGAGAGAGGGAGGTAGGGTTTCCACTTCTTTTGTGCACATTTTGAATTTGTGAAACTGAATGGATCCTATAAAAATGAAAAGAAAATGGCTAAAAGGTTTGTCTGACCTAAAAGCTACACCATTAATAAACAAGGATGTAATAAATAAATGATTCATATAAATGATAGATACATGTTTCCGGTAGATGACTGTGTGTTTGGTTTATACTCTTTGATCCTCAGCAGTTTTGTATTTTCTTTTGCTGGCTTTTTGGAAATTGGCTATGTATTTGTGAAGCATGCAGACAAAGACATACCTATTACTACAAACATTTTCTCAACATCAAACCTCTTTACAGTAAAGTAGGCACTAGACAGATAACCAGGCCTGTTTGTTGCTGTGCCGCACTTGTAATAATTAGAGAAAAACAGCTAGGGAACTCAGATGAGGGATGGGCATTAAGCCAGCTAATTATATACGTTTTTTAATAGGGAATTTGGTCAACGTGTAACATGCTTTTGGGCTTATTTTGATAATAACAACCTCTGGTAAATTATGATGTGCTATTTCATTGCAAACAGTAACATTTCATAGCCTGTGTGTTTCCTTATCAATATGAACAGATGTCAAGATTCATAACTTTCAAAACCTACTATTTTATTATACTAGGTGTGCATACAGCCTATGTAAAAACAGAATTAACCATTTCTTCATTTTTTTCTAACTGGTTTAGGAAAGTTATATTAGAGGTTGGAACACAAGAACATTAAAAAAAAAGGTTAAAATTTTGGTTCTGCTCGGAGCAAACAGATGATTTGTTTATTCTTTTTCTGAGCCCTGATCACTGTGCCTAACACAGAATGATAGCATAGCATGAAAATGAAATACGTTTGTACAGATGATATTATACCATTTTGTGTTTTTGCTGATTGTTAAGATGGCTAAGAGCATGAGCTCATATACGTTACTCAGGCCTGAGCACATTGATATGTTTATGCACAAACAACAAGCTTGGATTTCTAGCAGGCTGACGTACCTACTCCGCCGAAGGGTAAGGAGCTGACTGTGTAGTGGATCATTACATCATTAACCACCACTCCTCCACTAGTCGTCTCACTCAGCATTCGCTTGATCACCTCCACAGAAAGAAAAAGAAATTTTTCACCCCAACTCCCAACCTCCTGATAACAGGGCAAACCCTCTGAAATTAAAAGTTTTTTAAAAAAAAACTGTTTCCACAACACATATTGTGTATTATAAAATATTATCAGCAGCTTAGAAAAATACCTTCTTATCAGAAGAAAAGATGTAAAGAGCCAAAGGTTTTTCTCTATCATTAATGAAGCGAATGGCCTCATTGACATCACTGACAGTGAGGATTGGCAGCACGGGTCCGAAGATCTCTTCCTGCATTATCCTGGCGTGAGGCAAAACATCCTTCAGAACGGTAGGAGCTGGCAGAAACCAGGAAATACACACACACTAATACTGTACACAAATCCATCAAGGAACAAGCAACTAATCTGCTGATTGAGCCAACACATTATATTTCATCACAAGTCATTCTCATACCGATATAACACTGTGATTTATCGCTCTCTCCCCCCACAGCCACACTGCATCCCTCCATCAGGGCCAGCACACGCTCAAAGTGATTCTGGTTGATGATGCGGCCGTAATCTGGAGAGCTTTTTGGGTTCTCACCATAGAACTCCTGGAGTTAGCACAGACATTGGCTCATTTACAGTCTTTATATTCAAGTGCACTATTCCCATATAAATAACAATATGAGTTCCTTGAAAAAATATCAGAGTACAGACCTGTAATGCCTGGCGAATCTCTTCAATCAGTCTGTTCTGGATGCTGGCGTTACAGAGGATGTAGTCTGGTGCGATGCATGTCTGGCCACAGTTAGAAAACTTCCCCCAGGTGATTCGACTGGAGACAAAAACAGCAAAAATTAAGCGAATATGGAAAGTAGATGGAGCCATAATACTACATTATACAGTATACTGCCAGTCAAATGTTTTTGAAAAAAACCTATATTTTAGCATTTTGGTTTAAATGACTTCTTTTTAGATATAAAAATTTAACATTTGAAAAACTAACCATGGAATAGGTATAAACTGGAAATTGGAAAAAGCCAAAATCCTCATCCCTCTAATTAGACTTGCAAGCACACCACATATTTATGCTTTACAGTTAACACTTGTGCTGTGTATGAGGCTTTTGCCTATAGGCATAACGGGTTTCACCTTCAAGGGTGCCTGCCTTTAATAAAGCAACTTTAATAAAGGTCCTAATCTAAAGTCACGTTAGGATTTGAGAGTCAGCAGTTAATTAGTTCCACAAAGAATTAGGCTTTCACTGCACCATATAACAGTATATACGTAGTTTCACCACCTACAGCCTCAGACGCACTTTGCTTACACAGCTGATTAAGGACAGTTAATAATGTGTTACCGGCAAGCAACTGCAAGATCACAGTTCTGATCGATATAGCAGGGACTTTTCCCCCCCAGCTCCAGAGTGACTGGTGTGAGGTGGTGTGCAGCTGCTTCCATAACCAGTTTCCCCACTGTGCTGTTTCCTGTGTAGAAGATGTGATCGAAACGCTGCTTCAGCAACTCCTGGGTTTCAGGAACTCCTCCAGTCACTACATGGTACATCTCCTTAAAGATTCAAACAAACATTATATTACACAACAGTCATGCTTATGTAGGTTCATAACTAAGAACTGAGCACAAACACAAAGATGGATGAGTAAAATGAAGGGAGCCTCTGGTTTGGGCTCTGGCTAAAATGTCATGTGCTGATGCTGGACAGTCTGTCCTATCCCAACTAATTAGAAAAATCACCATAGTAACAAGGCAGGCAAGGACAGGTCACAAGCCTGAAGTCATTTCATGTTCAGGCTATTCATAGTTGACCAGAGGACAAGTAGGCGTAGTAGGCTAGAGGTCACCAGTGTTTTTTCCTTCTCTTGTTCAACAACCAGAGAAAGTAAGATCCTAATTTCTATTAACTTCCAGAAATCAAAAGTTGTTTTGTAATGTATATTGAAACAAAATGTGCTGGATGCTGGTGTGTTGCCCCTCAATGCTGTAACTATAATGTGCTACTCATTCTGAATCAGCTTTCACTAGGCTGATTAATTAGCATGCATGGACATCATGCAACCTTTTCAGAAATAGCAACATGCACGTATGACAAAGCCAAGCAAAATAAAGTCTATTACACAACAGTTAGTTCCGGCTCACTAATTGGCTTGGACGAGTGGGCTTCCAAGAGTGCTTATATATGGTTTGTATCACTCCGCTCATCTGTGTTCGCCACGTAAAATTCTAGCTAATGGATTTATGATTTGAACACCTCTGCAAAATGAAAACTCACTGGAACTCACAGACCTGATCCAAATACTGAGGAAGTAGTTCTTTCAGTAGGCTGGCTGAATTCTTACTCAGTTCTGAAGGCTTCACCACAGCAGCATTGCCTTACAAGAGAAGTTTCAGAGTGATTAGATGTTTCTGAACACGAGAGTGAATTTTACAGTACAATGCAAAAAGATGACACTTCTTAGTAAGATACCGTTTACAGTTCTTAATTAACCCCTAAAGTCCCACTTTATTATAATCTTAAAGCATATTATTCAGTGGCTACTATGAACTGATCAGTAATGGCAGTGAAACTAAGATACAGATATGTAGTTCGTTGCAAGGTTGAGGAATAGACGTATGATAGCTCCTAAGCCCTAGCTGCTGTACCTGCTGCAATTGCTCCAATGAGCGGCCCCAAGGTCAGACCCCATGGGTAGTTCCAGGCTCCAATGATCAACACCACACCCAAAGGTTCAGCTTTAATGAAAACATCATCTCTCAGGGTGAGGAGGTTTTTTTGAACAGGCTGAGGTTTCGTCCAGTCACTGAGTTCACGTTCAGCCAGCTTGATCTCATTTTCAAGCCCAATGAGCTCCAAAAGTGGTGTGTTGAACTCATTCTGCAGCCAAAAGCACAGCACACAATGCATTTTTTTCATTGAATACATTTCCTGACATGTAATTCACTATTTGAAAAAAATACTTCATTTGATATAAGATGCATTAATCCATGCATGTCTATACCAGCAGTCTGACTTTACAGTCATCATGAAGAAGAAAGTGAGAGTCTGTGGTCCACAATGACAAACCTTTCTATTTAAAGTATTTCTGGCAATCCAGAAATATGTTACGATTAAGATCAGCAAACGTAATCCATTCCAATTATGTTTGATCTAAAGTGAAATATAGTGCATAATTCTGCAAAATGCCTAGAAAGTGTTTTGCTAGTTTACGTTTAAGCCTATTTAATGTCCATCATAATAATAATTGTTTCTCGGTGTGTCAGATGGTTGCCATTTTATGGTTTGTGAGTTTAAATAAAGTTTAAATAATCACAATAACTCATGGATAAGGAGAGAAGAGTTTCCCGAGAAACATGAGTAGGACTGTTAGTATTACTTTTGACAAAATTCTCACAGCCAAGGAACATCTTACTCTAAAATAAATTCCACAGATTCAGACACAGTACAGATATGTTCTGATCCATCTATTCAAATATTAGACTCAAATATTAGAATATTAACCCTCTACTGCACTCATTATGATACTCTCATGGGAAAATATTTTATCCTGTTTAATCAGTTTCAATACATTTCAATATGTTTTTATTTTATTTTATTTTAAGGGTACAACTATTATTTTAGGGTCTACAACTATTATTCTATTATTCATGTCACTGCTGAAGCAATGATACACACTGCCTTGGAACTTGTTAACTCTGTGCAACCAAGCTTTTGCTTTTTCCTTTGTTAAAATAAACGTTCTACTTTAAAACTGGTCTATGCTTACTTTCTATCAAAATCAATTACTCCCTCTCATTAAGATATTAATATTATATATTAATTAGCGCTAGGAATTTACACTAAACATTCCTCAAAGCACATTCCTGTCTCCGGTACCTGTATCTACTAAAACTGACTCTTCCTCACTTCCTGCATTATTGGTCCACTCCCCGATATGGTCGAACTCATCCTCTCTGTTATGTACAAGAACAGACAATGCCATCCTGTTCATACACCGGCCATAGAACATTTCCCTGTCCGTGTCCTAAACAAAATACACATAAATGTTTATTATGAAAACTTCATAAAATAAAAAAATTAATAATACATTTCCTCTTTACAAAAATGTACAATGTTGCTGTATGGCCAGACCCCTGGAGGTCCCTGAACCCCACTTTGAGAACCATTTCTGACAAATATAGTTGGTACTATTTGCCAAAATATAAACAAATTAGTCAACGTGGTCTTTCTTTGTCCTGTGAGCCACATATCTGACCGCTCTCTCCTGCTTGAAATCCCAGTCCCAGTGCACACCTCTACACTGTACTCTACTTTGACATCCACTGTTCTATGTGATCAGATCATTTTACATAAAAAAGCGTTTTAATTCTTGCAAAAAAGGTACTTAACTGTACCATTCCTTGTTGCTGGGGTGATATCCTCAAATGTAAACCTTTTTGTACCTTTAGTATCTATCTTTTATCTAAAAAGGTGTATATACATCATACCTTAAAAATCTAGGTAATAAAAGGTAATTATGGTCGAATATTGCTTAAATCTTTTTAAAGGTACACTATAGCAACATTTCCATGTGAAAGGTACATATTAAAAGTACAAAGCAAAAGAGTGCAGACCCAGCAACAAGGAAACCTATAGTTTAGTATCTTTTTTTCCTAAGAGTCCAAAGTATTCAGTGTTAAGATCGCAATACTTTTTTCCTTTTCAGTGTAGGGCAGTATTGTGGTACTGATGAGAAGCCTGATGTACTGCAGCTCGTACACTGTGCAGCTCGTACACTGTGCAGCTCGTACACTGTGCAGCTCTTACTCTGTGCAGCTCTTACTCTGTGCAGCTCTTACTCTGTGCAGCTCTTACTCTGTGCAGCTCTTACTCTGTGCAGCTCGTACACTGTGCAGCTCTTACTCTGTGCAGCTCGTACACTGTGCAGCTCGTACACTGTGCAGCTCTTACTCTGTGCAGCTCTTACTCTGTGCAGCAGCTCTTACTCTGTGCAGCTCTTACTCTGTGCAGCTCTTACTCTGTGCAGCTCTTACTCTGTGCAGCTCTTACACTGTGCAGCTCTTACTCTGTGCAGCTCGTACACTGTGCAGCTCTTACTCTGTGCAGCTCTTACACTGTGCAGCTCTTACTCTGTGCAGCTCTTACACTGTGCAGCTCTTACACTGTGCAGCTCTTACACTGTGCAGCTCTTGCTCTGTGCAGCTCTTACCCTGTGCAGCTCTTTTACCCCGTGCAGCTGCTCTTACTCTGTGCAGCTCTTACACTGTGCAG
>CM075016.1:9466981-9510890 GCA_037576675.1 Pangasius sanitwongsei | reverse complement strand
TCCCAATAACCAATCACTGATCACCATTGTTCCCAATAACCAATCACTGATCACCATTGTTCCCAATAACCAATCACAGATCACCATAGTTTTTCCCACCTGCGCACTTACTTCTTCATTTTAAACTCTCGTCTTGGTTATATTTATATGTAATACAAGTGGGTTATTAGATCTACTTCTTGTCTGCTCACTACCAGGGCTTCATTTTGACTGCATTCTTGATAGAAATCATAGTATTTTGTAAATATGTAAACAGTTAATTTGTGGCATCATGACCAAAGACTTCTTTTCTCTATAAGAGATCAATTATAATCTGTTCTTTTTCCATTCTGATAAAACTCTATCCTCTTCTGTTCTGATAAAACTCTATTCAACTCTTCCATTCCAAGTGCCTTCAGAAAACCTTCCTTCATTTGATAGGCAAATAATCATAATAACTCAATGAATATGCAAATTAGCCCGTGACATCATCAGGTGACGAGCTGGGAAAACTAGTGTTGAATTTACCACACAGCCCAGGCAGCCCTAAGCACCACTTAAATAACTTTCAGCTGAAATGTTGGTGTTGTACTACTGGCTATAATTAGGTCGTTTCTTTTAAATCAGTGCCGAGGTCATAAAACTGAGACATTAACATAACACAGTTCTAATTTTAATATCACAACATATTCTGACAAGTAAAATATGTAAATATAATATAGAAATTCTAAGTTTCTAACATATAAAAAGTAGGCAAATCATGTCGCTGTGCATCCTAATACGCATTGCTGTGCGTCCATTTACACCTGTACGTATGATGGACGCCAATGGAAAACTATGCCTGGGAAGAGACAGCAGGAGTCCTGCACTGAGAAGCGAAAGAAAGAAAAAAAAAAAAAAGCTCAGGATGAAGCACGTGCAGATCATAAACCTCCCCCAACTGCCACCACACACACCGGCTCTGGAGACGCTTTCATTTCTTCATCACGGCCACCTGCAAGAGCTGAACCCAAATCTCTGGATTGCTCTGCACATAGCAATGACACTCCGTGTGACAGCTGCCTCTGAGCCAAGCTTTTCTAAAATGAAGCTCATTAAAACGTCGTGCTCATCTATGGCCCAAGAGCGCTTGAGTGGTCTTAGCACTGTCGCCTCGCACCGCAGGGGTTGGGGGTTCGAATCCCGCCTCCGCCCTGTGTGTATGGAGTTTGCATGTTCTTTCTGTGTTTTTGGGGGTTTCCTCCACCAGTAGGCTGACAGGCATTTCCAAATTGTCCAGAGTGTGTGAGTGTGTGTGTGCGATTGTGCCCTGTGATAGGCTGGCACCCTGTCCAGGGTGTCCCCTGGGATAGTCTCCAGGCTCCCTGTGACCCTGTGTAGGATAAGCGATACAGAAAATGGATGGATTTATAGATGGATGGATGGATGGCATTTGGAGGGGATGGGGGCACCACAATACAATTCCGAATAACATATTGAAATCATTCTCACGGCTGGATCAGGAAGCTGTCACAAGGTTGCAATGGACTTTAACAGGAAACATGGCAAACACATCACACACAACACTCTTGCTAAACTTCTTAACAAATTCAACAAGGCTGGAAGTGTTGCAGACCAACTGAGAAGTGGACGTCCATGAACATCCACTGATGAAGACCCAACAGACATGGTGCTGGCTTACACAGTCCCTTATGCATAGAGACATCTGAGACACTCTGTACTGTAGTAAACGAATAAATGTTATTTTCCTGTCAGTCAGCAGTCTTCACTAACCTGGCTAACTAGGCAGCTAACAAGCAATGAAACAGACTTATAGGCTGGTGGCCAGATAATAACTTAATATCCTGTACTGTACAAGTGAGCTACGTTTACCTTAATAAGCAGTAACAGATTTATCTTGATAAAAGAAGCTCCGTTTGCTCGCTAACAGTCACACTGTACCTTATTACTGCCTGAGCTGCTGTTGTTCCATTAGCGTTAATGACACTTCTTCACTTATCAACACTGTGTAAAGAGAGTGGGCATATTTACCACAGCGCCATCTGCTGGTTCGCCATATTACAGCAACACAGCCATGCTGCAAAACTACTCTATAATCATAAATTTAAAAAAATGTTTTAAAAATTAAATAAACAAATAAGTATATAATTTATTTTGTTTGTTTGTTTTAGTTATTTTTCATCATTCAAGGCCATAATTTAAAAAATGTCCTTATGTTTTGAATTACACCATTTCATTATACATTATACATTATACATAATTCAATTCATAGTATCATACAAATACATTTGATTGGCCAATTTTGGTTGACACATTGATATTTTTTCTTATTCATAACACAATATAGTTTCAGGCTTTCAGATAACTTGTGAATTGTCAATTAAAACGATTGGGTGCTTTGAAATGTACCCCCCTGTCTAGAGCTTTTACTGTAATCTTTATGTTTATAGATTGATTATAGCTGAGCTTGTGAATATCAGTATAATGCTATTTTCTATTATTTCTTTATTCTATATGTTGTATTTTTCCACTAGGCAAGCATATTGTTTCACTGTGGGTGTGTTGTGCAGAGTTAAAATTTAACATCCTTTAAAGGGAATGTAAAATAAACCACAAATCTACAAAGTAACACAATTACAATTATGATTAAGTCTTTTTTTTTTTAGGAAAAATAACCCGAAGAAGGTACAATATTTTTTTTAAAAAAATGTCTTTGACTCTGTGCCACTAATTATATAAATCTTTTGGCAATGTTTTAACCAGAGTAACCAGTTTTGTTACAAAGCACCTGACCAAATTTTGGAGGCAACAGTAACACACTGGATGCAGAGACATGGTTAAAACCAGTTTAAGAAGGTGTTATAAGGTTCAGTTAACACACTTATTACATACATTACATGTATATAATAATATTTATGAAACATACAACTACCTGGGTTGCTCATAGGGTCATTGGTATTTATCTGTGGAGCAGTAACTTTTGCTTTTTGTAGTTGGTGTGTTTGCATATATTAATGTTCCTAGTCATTAATTGTTGGCCTTGTATTATTGTGCTCAAAAATGATTCCTCTGGTGCTGTTCTGTCATGCTCCAGCATGCTTTGTGCACATTATACTTTAGTTCAAGTTTATTGTCATGTGCACAAGCACAGTGTACAATATGCAATCAAATACTTACCTGCATGTTATTCTGCAGCAGCATTAGACACAATCATAATTATCTACATGAGTGGTGAGTACCACAGTGTTTGGATAAATTGCACAGTTAAAAGTTATATTTTCAGTGTTAGGATGATAACAGTTGTGTAAAGCTACCATGGCCAAAAGTTTATGGACACCTGACCATCACACCCATATGTGCGTCTTCTCCAAACTGCTGCCACAAAGTTGGAAGCAAAGAGTTGTCTAGAATGTCTATGTGTGCTCTAGCATTACAATTTCCCTTCACTGGAACTAAGAGGCTGAAACCTGTTTCAGCATGACAATGCCCCTGTGCACAAAGCGAGCTCCATGAAGACATGCTTATTATGTGTCCACAAACTTCTGGCCATATAGTGTACTGTATGTATATTAAGTGCAGCTTTGTTTTCATTTTTTTGGTGAAATGTGTAACACTATAATTTGTGGAGCTGGTCTCGTGCACTTGTGCACCCTCAGTGTTGTGGGGTAGCCTACCCTTAAAGGGGGGTGAAATATATATTTAGTCTACTCAGAATGTCTCTTGTTGTGCCCTGCTGAAAAATCCAGTGTAGTCTGATCAGCTACCATCTGCCAAAACACAGGATGGGCTGGTCACTCAGGTAGACTGTCTCCGCGAGGTGGCAAGTGCTGGTAGAGAGGAAACAGTTTCTGAATTACAGATAATATAATTGTTCTTAGGAAATGAGGAGTAAAGCAATTAGAAGATCTCAAACATTTTTGATCAATATAGCCAAGTAATAAGGAAGCTGGAAAATAATTTACTAGCTGATAAAGATGATCTAGCAGCTTGACCTACTCGGCTTATGTTTTGACAGCTGGTCAGATCAAGCTGGATTTCATGGATTTGGCCGTAATTGTGTGTCTCATAATGAAGGAATTATATCATAAATTAAAGGTGCACTTTAATGACACGTTCCTCTCTTCACCAGCTGCTGTATAAACATCCACCAGCAGGTGGAGCACCTGAAGCATCACCTGGTTTACTGCATTGGTGCATGGGCCTCGATATTAAGCAGCCAATGGAGAGTTGGTCAGATTCATTCACCCACCGCATTAATTCATTCACTGATGTGCTCATTATATAAACTCGATATAAATGCGAAACCCTTCCTAGGATTTTAGAAACAGCTGGGCACCACTGAAAACCTCACGCATGCTATTAGGTCATATCAACCATATTAAACCCAGAAATAAATAAATAAATAAATAAATAAATCTCTTAATAAAAGTGAATTTTCATGTTAGGTGTGTATACAAATGATATTTGCAGTCTTGATAACAATAAGACTATATAATAATAATAATAATAAAAAGAAGAAGAAGAAGAACAATAATAACAATATTAATGATAATAGTAAAAGCAACAATAACAAAAACAACAACAATAATAATAGTAATAATAATAATAATAATAATAATAAAAAGAAGAAGAAGTAGAAGAACAATAATAACATTATTAGTGTCAATAGCAACAACAACAACAACAACAATAATAATAATACTACTACTAATAATAATAATAATAACAACAGCATGAGCACTATTGCTTGTGGCGGAGGGCGACGCGCAGGCGCACATCGGCTCGCGGATGAACACTTTATTATGATGTAGGGCAGCTCTGCAGTTACGTCAAGTCTCGCGCACAGGAAGAGTGGGTCAGTGTGGTGATGCTGGAGCGCGAGGGACATCAACACCCTGATTAATGCCTTCTTTAGTTTATGCATTATTGTTCAAGAATAAGGAAAGGCGCTTGGTTAAAGATAGATAAGAATAATCTTGTCTTGAAAGGACTGAGGAAACTGAAAAGGAAAAACACACCCGAGCTGAATAAACACCTAGCCAGTTTTGTGTGTGTGTGTGTGTGTGTGGATGTTGAGGAGCATCAGCGTTTTTCCGTTATTTCCTGGAACTGTGCAGAATTCGGATTATAATCGATGAAATCTGCATTGCATTTTGTTGTTTTGCGGATAGACCGTTCATTTATCCGCTCTCACACGGACATGCTCTTGCACGCCTAGTCCATCGAGCATTATTAACATTAGATTCAGTGTACTTGTTCACATGCTTTGCTTGGTTTGTTGGTTTTGCCCTTTGGACGCTGTGTGAATGCTGCTATGGGTTTCAGCCTGAGCTCCAGCACTGACTCTCAGCTCTCCGGCACACGGCTTTTATCCGGAGACAAACTCCACTGACAACATGTAGGTAGTCGTGTTTGACGACTGCTTCCAACGGAAACACAAAGCAGCGCTAGCTGAAGTGCTAACTGGGTCAGAAAATGACAGCTTAGGCCAGCCAGGGGAACTAGCTAGCTCCTTCAGCTTTCCATCTCTTATTACCGCAGCCTGCGCTTAGCTAACGCCTCGGAGCACTCGGCTAGCTGGTTGTCAGTATAGCACATAAGATTAGCCAGCTAGCTAGCTGTATAGCGCTATAACTATGCTTTAACCTTATATATATGTATATATGTGTCGTTATTAATGCGAGCTCTTATGTGTGGTATGGGTAAGAGGAATGCCCGTCAGGTTCAAGTGCTTAGCTAGTGCTTAGAATTGTCCCTCGTCCATTGCTCTGTATTGTCCCCGGCCACACTGTGGACAGACATGGAGACGGTTGGAGACTTCGAGTACAGCCGAAAAGACCTGATAGGACACGGAGCCTTCGCGGTGGTCTTCAAGGGGAGACATAAAAAGGTGAGTGAACGAAGCTCAGGTCTCTGAGGTTCTGCACTGATCATCTCTCTCCATTCACTCAGGACTGGGAAACGGATTTCCTTTGGTTTTAATGGTGTTATGGACAAACATCTGTAATGCAACTATTTGTGTTTATTATCACAACCACTGTAAGCTAATGTGTTTTTCTCACTGGTGTGTCCAACCAGTGGAGAGACACCTGCATCATTCATTCAGAAAAAAACAGCTCCATTGAGACTGCTGGCAAGTGGCAGAAGAGAAGCACTGATTTAATACATATATATATATATATACGAACAGCATCAGATAGTTTATTTCTGATTACATTTCATGATGCAACAAAATGGAGCTGTGATATCTAATGTGATGTTCTTGATATGTCACTAGATGGTTACTCAAATGTTACATCAGCATCATTTTAGTTGACTAATGCCTGTGTGTGTGTGTGTGTGTGTGTGTGTGTGTGTGAGAGTAAGGAGTCAATCATTGCTTTAAAGCTTATCTGTCAGCGCGTGGTTGTGATCAATTGCATCAGGGCAAATTTGGCAGGTTTGTTCCTTGTGCTCTGATATCAGACTTGTTCCTTGTGCAGTGATATTGGACTTGTTCCTTGTGCTCTGATATCGGACTTGTTCCTTGTGCAATGGTATTGGACTTGTTCCTTGTGCTCTGATATCGGACTTGTTCCTTGTGCTCTGATATCGGACTTGTTCCTTGTGCTCTGATATCGGACTTGTTCCTTGTGCAATGGTATCGGACTTGTTCCTTGTGCTCTGATATCAGACTTGTTCCTTGTGCAGTGGTATTGGACTTGTTCCTTGTGCTCTGATATCAGACTTGTTCCTTGTGCAATGGTATTGGACTTGTTCCTTGTGCTCTGATATCAGACTTGTTCCTTGTGCTCTGATATCAGACTTGTTCCTTGTGCTCTGATATCGGACTTGTTCCTTGTGCTCTGATATCGGACTAGGGATGCTCCGATTCGATAATGAGCATCAGTGGCTACATTTACATGCATATCAATATTCCAATATTAATAGGAATTTGGAAATATTCTAATTAGAATTGAGTCATGTAAACATCGCAATCCGATTGCCCGATTCAGATTAAGGCAACATTCCGATTCCCACCCCGGAATATGCCTGTTTTAATTGGAAATTTGTTGCATGTAAACACCTCATTCAGAAAACCCTCTGAAAGGAGATATATGTGCATGCTCAGTCCGCAAGGAATTGCTAACAGATGCTTGGCTGTAGGCTGGGTATTTAGGAATGGCAACTCAGGCACACTTACAACAGCCATGTATACAGGAATATTCCGATGCCTATATGCATATAAACATCATATTCGGAAAATGGCTGCAACCCGAATATAGACCTTAAATGGAATTGGATGTGCATGTAAACGTAGTCAGTATCGAGGCATTGGCATTGGATCAGATAAATCAGATAAAGAAGTATTTTCTTCTCCAAACTGTTGCCACAAAGTTAGAAGCACACAATTGTACAGCATGAAGACATGGTTCGTTGAGGCTGGAGCAGAAGAACTCGAGTGGCCTGCACAGAGCCCTGACCTCAACCCCACTGAACACCTTTAGGATGAACTGGAACACTGACTGCACCCCAGACCTCCTCGCTCAACATCAGTGCCTGACCTCACTAACGCTCTTGTAGCTGAATGAGCACAAATCCTCACACTGACGCTCCAAATTCTAGTGGCGAGCCTTCCCAGAAGAGTGGAGGTTATTATAACAGTAAAGGGGGACTAAATCTGGAATGGGATGTTCAGTAAGCACATACGACTGTCATGGTCAGGTTTCCGGAAAAAAACTTTTGGCCGTATAGAGTTCATGAATGTCTGTGAACGCACGTGTTGACTAGTACACAACATAGGTCTTGCACTTGGACATAGGACACAGCTTGTCCTTCTGCATGTCACTACTGCACCTGTAAGTTGAGGACAGAAGCATGAAGAGGGCAGGCTCAGTTTCTGTGTCTGTGTTCACACGGTAATGTGAGCAGTTGTGCCGTGTATTTCATCAGACAGTCATGAATAGGCCCTGAATAAATGAACGGAGCATGCATGACTCGTAACGTAATGATTAAGAGGAGTGTGATAAAGGTTTAACTTTTTAGTGAGATAATTGCAGTTATGATTCTGTTATTAGCCATTTATAGTCCTAATGGATTTACACCGCAATTCCACAACAACCACAGTCGTTATGCTGGAAGAGGAACTAACAGAGCTGTTAGCAATATTTGTTAAATTGTGTAGATCAAGGGACTGAATCCCCAATCTAAGATATTTACTGCTTTTGGATGCTGCTTATGTTCTTGATTAACTGGATTTGTTACTAAACTATACAGAGTTAGGCCATGATTCAAGCCAATAAAGACGGAGAGGAAACCTGACACTTGCTTGGTTCATGGCCTGTCGTACTCTAAAAAAAAAAAAAATCCTAAACTTACTAACTGAGCCACTTATTTTGTCAGAAGTGTGTTGTGAAACCACTGACAGAGAACAATTTTCCCTAGTTTATACCCATAACATGACCGATGAGGAGGATTGTGCACGGAATATGGCTTATTGTAAATTTACACTGTAATGAAAATGCCGTGTCAGATCGACCCTGAACCAGGCCTGGAGTGTGACTGATTTAACGTCATCACCTGATCATTGCACGTTTGGGAAGCGTGATTGACGTTCTTTCTCTTGATTTCCTCTATAGTAAGCTCGCTTATTGGCAGGAGTGCAGGAATCAGTTTTTTATGACGAGAGAGAAATTGGCTGATAGATTCGCTTGTACATTTAACTGAGTAATTATTTAGAAAGCCTGTACTGCCACACCAATGATCTAATTTACAGACCTGTCTGTATGATGTGTAGATCAGTGGCGAGGTTACATAAGGGCCAGGGTGGCACTGGCCCACTCAGATTGACGGCTGGTCCACCCAATCAAATGAGGAAAATATTTTTTGTGGGAAAGGAGAAAAAAAAATCACACATACATTACAATAATAATCGCTCAAACACGCTTTGATATCATAATTAATATGCATATCAAGTTTCAGAAATAAATTATTATTTTAGTGTGAAAATGTGTGTTTTTTTTTTTTTTTTTTTTAACAACAGCCAATCGATAAACTGTTATTACTGTTTCAGCCAATCACGGAATGTTGGGGGATGGGTCGGTGAGTTTACTTATGCTAGTGAAATATAAACATCGTGTCATTAAAATGACGACACATCTTGCAGTACACAGCATCGTTTTTTATGCAACACTCTAGAAACGGGAACTTTGTGTACCACTTGGCAGCAAAATTTCTGGACTTGCCGTTTTCTATTGTGCGTGGAAACTCGCGTAAACGGGGCCGAGCAGGTGGTTCATTAAGTGCGGATAAATCAGCCGGTGGATTGCTTCCCCAGGTTGAGAGGAGGTGCTGGTAGACGGGAGAGATGACGCTGTTGGCTGCATGTCATCAGTTGACGACGTGTCTGTATTGTGCACTTGTTTTTGTTTTTTGTTTTTTCTCTGTATACTGTTTTCAGTGTTTCTATTACTGTTGTGAGTTGTATATGTTTGTATTAATATGTACATAATTGCATTTAAAAAAAAAAAAAAAGAAGGAAAAGATGTGTCTGTGTTGTCAGCATCATCGAGTGTAGTTTCAGACTCCATTCTCCACTCACTTTAAAATTTCTGGCCTCGCCACTGGTGTAGATGGTGTTGTACTGGATGTTAGGGCTGTGTTTAAGCTGAAGCTTGGGCGAGGCTAAATGAGCTCTTTGCTAGATTAGCTGAAGTGTAAATGATTTGACCCCAAAAAAAAGCTCTTTCTGCTGAGGAGGCTGAGTCTGTGTAGCAATGGCTTGTCTATGCCTTTTTGCTTCCATGCTTTGCTGAGCAGCCTTTCATTGAAATGATCTGACTGTCATTCCTGCGTGTAGGCAATGACACAGGGCTCACAGAGACATCTCCTGTTAATGCCCTCTACTCGTAGATTTCCACTCAGCGGCTCTGCTTCGGTCACACAATTCTTGCCTAAGTTTCCTTCCTGGGTTAAATGTATCTCCAAGTGTCTAAAATCACTTTATACCCCAGCGTTGTTGAATTCCCAGATCTGCCAGACCATAAGGTGTTGATGAATAGGCTTATATTAACACACTTATTTTTATACATTGTTGTTTCTATAGTAACAGCAAATTCACAGGAGCTTGCATTGTAGACGCCTAATAATAAACACATTTATTGCTGTTTTTTAACAAAACCAAAAAAATCTGTAAATGTCTAATAGTTTCTAATAGATTTGGTGATGTTTTCTGTAAGGAAATGTTTATTTACCTTTTATGGAAGGAGTCTCCAGTGTCAGAGCTTTGCAACAGTCAGTCCGTTTTCCACCGCAGGAGAGTCTTCAGGACGTTGTGCTTTCTCAGAAACATGACAAGCTGTGTTTTCTTTATTAACTAACTTGAGGAAATGATGGAACGACTGTTTATAGCTGCTATATTTAAGTGATAACAGGAAATGACTTGTTTTTTGCAGGTGTTCCACAGCACTCAGTGTAACTCTAAATGGTTAAAAAGTACAATGTGTCATTGATTAATAACTCAAAAATGGTAAACTTCAGCAGATTGCTGTGGTATCAGCAGAATAAAAGCTTTTGGGACATACTTTGGGTGGTAAGAGAACATAATGATCATTATTTGTTGTTGATTATTTTCCTATAACAGCATGTGCCGCTGGATGAAGTGTCCTCTGCACAGGCTAGAATGCCAAATCAGAAGAAAATTAGCCATGAGCTATAAGAGGCCTGACTGAAGGACCTATCAGTGTAGTTTGCCTGTGTGAATGAAAAAGGCTTCAATTAAATAATCCCGTCCATGCCATCGTTCAACCTGTCTTTGTTCTCATTTCCTGCACAGCACAGAAGTGTAATCAATGGCTGTCTCTCTTTTTCATATCAATCCATTGTCAGAAGACAGATTGGGAGGTGGCCATCAAGAGCATTAACAAAAAGAACCTCTCCAAGTCTCAGATTCTGCTTGGGAAGGAGATCAAAATTTTGAAGGTGAGTTGCTGTTTGAGGCTATGTTACAGAGTTTCATCATGTCCAAATTGTCCTGATCAGCGTTTTGAGAAGCTCAGCTGTTGGGGTTTGTTACATACGATATCCGATTTCTTCTCTCTAGGAACTGCAGCACGAGAACATCGTGGCGCTCTATGATGTCCAGGTAGGCAAACATCACATTCAGATTTGTTTTGCTGTTTATTCAAAACTGTATTTCTGTATTTCTGTACTTGTGCATAAAGGTGGCTGCCAAGTTTCATAATGCCTCTCTTGTGTGCTAAAAGCTGTCTCTCCTCTCTGACTTGGAATAAGAAAGTCCCGGGACACAACCGTTAACTAAAACTATACCACGGCGCTGCTGAATCCTTGAATCTGAAGCTGTGGATTTTAAAAAAAAAACAGCAGCTCTGACAGTAGTTCCAGCTGTAATATAAATTACTGTAAGGCTGAAAGTAACATTATACTCTATACACCGGTTTACTATATTATTAGCAAGTGCCAAAGGTGAATCAATCCCGTTAACTAGTTAGGCCAGTTTCCCCATTCAGTACCCTCACCGCCTTTAGCTGTCCCACAATGGTTTATTCTAGAAATGTTTAGTCTTTTGTGGTATGGTCTAGGATGGATATGTGTCGCTCCACTGGCTCTAAGCCTCAGCTGAAAGATTCATGTGTGCACCGATGTCTACGGCTAGATGAATACGAGTGGATGCTGAGAAGCAGCCCGGGGTATAAAAGCCAGCACTGTTGGTTTAATTGGGCTCATCTGGATTCAGTAGCGTGATGTCGTCTGGCTTTGAAGAGAAAATAGACCCAGATTTCCACACACTTGGGAGAGGAGAGTTGTTCCCTGCTCATCCCACATACACATCCTTACGTAACCCTCCCACTCCAGAACAGCAGTGCTGACAGTGGCCCTTAAGCTACGCTTTTCATCCTTTAACTTAAGCATCAGTCACTCTGTCTTGTATGCCTCCATCACCTCTCCCACTCCATCATCTGCTGGAAATGGAGTCTTTGTGCCACTTTTTTATTGTAGTCCATATTATAGTCAGAAGTAGGACGTCAACTATATAATTCCTGACTTGCACAAAGATGCAGGAGGGCAGATGTTGTATTGGTGTGAGAAATGAGGCGGCTGTGACTTGTTATTGCCGTGCCAGCTGACTGGTTTTAATGCTTTTCCTCCACATTGGAAATGGAGAAGTGGGGACCTGCAACAGCGTGCAGCAGTTCATTAGTTGTTTGTCAGGATACCACATGCTGTGATATTAGGCTGGGAGCTATAAATATACACGCTCGGTCAACTGATAGACAGTTTATTAAAAGAGCAGTGCCGGTTATTACGTGTAAGTAATGAGCACTGATCATTTGTTGAATGTAATTGTTCAGTGGAAAATACTAACAATATAACACATGCTACAAATTCATTGTATGTACCAGCAGAACTATTATGAGCCTTTTTATTATTGAAACCTGCATTCCAGTGCATTACTGTGTGTTTTAATGTGAGTTTTAGTATTTGATACACAAAGTCAAACGTGCAATACTGGGGACCAGGGAAGGCCCAGCAGTCTTGCTGTGCTTTGAAAGAGCTCTATTATGTCCGTTCTTTGCTACGGCTTTGTTCACAGCTCATCTATGTCACAATTTATGAGCACTGTCATTGAGAGATCAGGGTTAACCTTCTTCTCCTGCCAGAGATGCTTTATTACAGGCATGCGTGTAGTGTCTCTGTCTTATTGTGCATTCTTTTCCCTTTAAATTGGACCGATGTAAGCCACTTGTGAGTTTATAGTCGAGTGTGAACACCAAACCTGCTCTAGAGCTACTGAAATCAACTTATTTCTGTTGTAAGGCAGTGTGGATGAGCAGCTTGGATTATGGTTGTCAACAAGAA
This sequence comes from Pangasius sanitwongsei, assembly GCA_037576675.1. NCBI lineage: Eukaryota > Metazoa > Chordata > Actinopteri > Siluriformes > Pangasiidae > Pangasius > Pangasius sanitwongsei. Next base: position 9,498,053 of record CM075016.1, on the reverse strand, counting down.
GTCTAATTGAATATGCTGTTAAAAAAATAACTAAAAAAATAAAATAATAATAATATTTCTATACCTATGACACAGGTTTGCTCGGAGTTAAGATTTAAGAGCTAATGGTACCGTTCTCTGCTGTATTTTTTTCTGAATGGGGCTGTCTGCACAGCGGTCTTAATTATAGCCCTGTAGTAAGAGCTGTATAGCTGCTATCAAAGCTCTGCACGGTGTGGAGGGGGCTTGATGCTCTGTAATAACAGGAACAGGGAGGTGACTGCCTATATTAAGCCTACATATTCCTCTAATAGAGCAGTTAAAACGTTCAGATGTAATTTTATATCTGAACCCCATAATATGTCGATTGGAATGTTCACCTCACAGGCACACTGTGTGATAGAAATGAAAAGGACACATGGGACTGATAAAGAGGGAAGGATCTTTATCAAAAAAAAAAGGATAAGGATAGAATGCAAGTAACCGGTTCAAAGTTTGTTTATTGTAAAGTTGAGGAGTCGCAGTCCTCCTACAGGCTCATCAAAACAGAACCTGAACTTCCTGTTGTGGAACACAGTGTCCCTTCTGTAAGGGTTTGCTTCATTATTTTTTTTCTCCAGTTCCTGGAAAGCAATGGGAGGGGTTTGTATGTACAAACAGGCTGTGAAAAAGAGGAGCAGGAGGGGCTTGGGCTTGTGCTTTTCAGGAATGGTACTAAAGTCACATAGTTTAGCACAATCTTATGTCTGTCCTGTTTTGCCATCTCTTCATGATTATTGTTTAACTACAGGTTGACATCACAAGCCCTTTGTTTTGGTCTGTCATATGCTCCCTTCCCTGAAACTGCTTGCTGAGAATCGATACACAGCGAAGACTGTGTATGTGTTTATTGGCTCCATATGGGAAATAGAGATGAAAGCTCAGGGTTTGAGATGTGTATTGGTATGTGTGTGTGTGTGTGTGTTCCTCACAGCTGACAAAGATGTCGTTCTAGCACTTTTTTTCAACTGTATCTGCTTGTTTTATTCAGTTCAACAACTCATCCTGTGAATTCAACCACACGTTAAGCTCAAAGGCTCTTCTCTTAATGCTGTTCTGAAAAGGTATATAACTAGAAGTTATAGTTATTTATACCACAGCACTCAAATCTGATTGGTCAGAAGGTATTGATTAATTTTCTGTAACAGCATAGCTCTGACAGCAGTGTTGGCTGTAATTCAAATTATGGGTTTATATTAGGTCCGAATACATTATCATTTCTATAGGAACAGCTCATTCACAGGGACTTGGATGCTCCACGGTAATCTGCACATAGTCAAAAACCTGCAAAATGCATAATGATTTATATGGGGAATTTCTTCTGTAGGGAGATTTGGTGGAGGTTTTCTGTAGGGAGATGTGGTGGAGGTTTTCCACCACAGGAGAGTCTTCAGGACAGATGGTTTCTCAGCAACATGACAAGCTGCATTTTTCTTTTGTCTTACTAACTTTGAGAGAGAAGAAGAGAGAAGCTGGTGAGGGAATGCCTCTTTATAGCTGCTGTCATATAAGTCATAACAGAAATGAACTTGTTCAGCGGAATGTACTAGAACATTAAACTAAAAAAAAATGTCATTCTTTTATATAAAAAAAAATCATTGGAAAATTGCTGCTGTACAAGAGGAATAAAACACTTTGGGACTGGAAAATACAATTTGAGGTGGTAACAGTAACTCCACTTTACTTCAGGCTGCCTCAAAACACACTGTCCTTGATCATTTTCCCATAACAGAATGTCCAGAAGTGTTTTATTCCTTGCATCCACCCTCACTTTTAGTAATACACTATATGGCCAAACGTATGTGGACACCTTACCATCACAGCCATATGTAGTTCTTCCACAAACTGTTGCCACAAAGTTGGAAGCACACAACTGTATAGTTGTCTTTTTATGCTGTAGCTTTACAATTTCCCTTCACTGGAACTAAGAGGCCCAAACCTGTTTTCATGACAATGCCCCAGTGCACAAAGCAAGCTCCATGAAGACATGGTGGCCTGCACCGAGCCCTGACCACAACCCCACTGAACACCTTGGGGATGACCTGGAATGCTGACTGCACACCAGGCTTCCTCCTGACCTCACTGATGCTCTGTTGCTGAATGGGCAAATCCCCACAGCCACACTCCAAAAGCTAGTGGAAAGCGTTCCCAGAAGAGTGGAGGTTATTATAACAGCAAACGGGCAACCAACACCCATGGTTTTGCAATGAGATGTTCAACAAGCCCATATCAATAGAGTGTCTATTGATAAAAGAAGACGGCGTTGTCATGAAAAGCTTCCAAGTTTGTAGTCGTTACACAGTCTTGTACTTCACTATCTTGTACCCCATGTAGCTCCTTTTTCAAGTTCTTACAAGTATAGTAAAAATGTGGTTTTGGTTTGTTTTGTTGATCCTCATCTTACGATTAGCTAAGAGATTATAAGGGAATATTTTTTACTGATCTGTTCTGTATATCAGATGGAGGTTCCTGCAGTCTTGTCCATGTTTATATAATAATAGCTACTACCACTATGAGTCCTAGTCACACATCATGTATTAGGCAGGAGACCAAGTGCAATCTCTTGCCAATAGAAATAGAAGAAATGCCTGGGAGATCATGGCAGTGCTGTGTGTGTGTGTGTGTGTGTGTGTGTGTGTGTGTGGTTTTGGACTTAGTGCTGTTTGTTTTTAATTTTTTCCCAACCCACACTTGATCACGAGGTCTCATCAGGCGTATCACACCAAACCTTATGCGTGTCTGCTGTCTGAAAGCACTTGGCAGGCATGCTGAGGAGTCCAGAATGAAAAGTTAGCCAGTTCCACATTATCCTAATAACAAACAGTCTGCCTCTGTCCAGAGGTGAACTGATTAGACATGTTCACCCAGCTCTTCCTTTTTCCCCATTACCACGGGTCACGCCTAACAACTCTTTATGTAATCACTGATGGATGTAATGTACAGTCAGTTATTGGTTGTCACGTTTCCCTGGTCAGTGTTAATCCCACCCGACGCCCCATTACTGGAACCACAGTGGAGGAAGCAGGAAGGACACTCATCCTCATCATCAGTGTGAGGAAGTGTGGGGGAAGATGGACCAAACCATTTAGACTTACATAAAGTGAACCTCAGCTGGTTTAGAGCCAGGCTTGTCTGAGGAGTCATTAGCAGAGAACAATGGCATTTTTCCCCCCCTCTGCTGCTGAGATGAATAGTGGGTTCTATAGGTACTGTTGCCCTGAGCCAAATTGAATAGTCTCGAGTTCAGCTTCAGCATACAAATGTGTGTGAGAAAATCAGCCTGTGTGAGAGAGTTAATGAGATTTCTGGGGAGGAGCTAAAGCCAAGATGGCAGCTGGAGCATTAATTGCTGGTCCTGCACTCTTTACTGTAAATTCCTACCTCACACACAGCACCCGTCACATTTCCCTGTATAATGGACCACCAGGTCAGAGTATAAATGGAAACCATAAAGTGTCTAAATAAAACTGAGTAATCACTGTAGGAAAGATAGACATTGGTGAACATATGATATTCATATCATTGCTTTCCATCCTGCTGCCATGCATTTCTTTATCAGCCTCAGTCATCTGGCTTTGAATTGTGTCATGCATTCAACCATTTAAGCATGAATAAATGTCAGGTCTCGTAGTGGAAAATATAGGCCATAGGGACAAAGCGTTTGACGGCCTATATGTAATAAAACATCTGTGTTCTCGCGATAGCTATCGGATCATAATATGGATTTTTGACCTTTGGCAAAACTTCAGGTCTGCGCTCATCAACTCAGTAGGATCAGAGACAGTGTGTTTATGGTAACACCATCCCTGATTTTAATTTATATGCTGTACCTGCCCTCCCTTTCTATGCGCCACTAAATGCGTCTGAGTAAAGGTAAATGATGTCTGATTTGCAAATAGAGGTATAAAATGCTGTTTTCTCTTTTCTTCCAGGAAACACCTAATTTTGTTTTTCTTGTAATGGAGGTGAGTACATCATCATCATCATTATATATATGTTCATCATCTATCCCCTCTCCTCTTTTTCGGTCTGTCTTGTTTCCTCATGCCCTTGATGTTCATGTCGAACCAAGTCACATGGCTCAGTAACTGGTGTTGCTCAACACAGGAATGGTTGCAGGAAAAACAAACTGTCTACCAAACTAAAAATACCTTCCCAGGGAAGCCTATTCTGAAAAACAAATTCATCGACTTTGATATCAGCTCTGTCCTGCTGATAAAATAAGCGAGTGGCCACCTGATTCATGTTTATTGGAACAGAGTCAGTATGACCACAGAGATTACTCAGCTGAGTCGAGTGTTTGGTTAAAGTGGTTGTTGCAGGTAGATGTTTATATTCTAGTCTCTACATTACTTAAGGTTTATCAGACTGTATACCACAGTGCTGTTTAACAGCACAGCTCTGACAGTAATGTCGTATTTTGTTAACACCTTACTGTTTTGATGTTATAAATACAGCGATGTGTATGTGCTGAAGCTCCCCATAATCTAAGCCTTTATATAAACAGATAAATAAACATGATTATATAACATTTATGGATGGAGTCTTGAGTGTCAGCAGGTTGTATCTGTCAGTAAGTTTTTCCACCATAGGAAAGTCTTCCGGACTGAGGACTTTGTGTTTACTTGGTAACATAAAAAGCTGCATTGTTTTTGTCATTTTAACTTCAAGAGGGAGAAAAAAATGAGAGGCTTACATAAGTAATAACAGCAGCGAACTTGTTACCGTTAACTTTAAACAACATTAAACTATTAATGGTTAAAATGAAAATGCCTTGTTCTTTAGTAAATGAAAAATTGTAATCACGATTTCACACGATTTTCACGATTTGCCGTGGTATAAGAGGAATAACACACTTCAGGATGTGCTGTTATTGGAAAGCAGTCAAGGTGGGCTTCGTGTCAGGTCGCATCTCACCACCCCAGCATTGATTATTTTCTTAGAACAGCACATCACCAAGTGTTTTATCCCTTATTTAGTCAACACAGTTCTGTAATACTGGAACAGATCTTATTAAACAAGGAACAGTCTGATCAGCATGTCATTTGAGTAGCTACTATCAATGACCCTTGCTGGAAAAAAAAAGAAAAAAAAAAAAAAAAAAAGAGTACACTTCTTTGAAACCTTTTGGCTTTTGGCGTAATGCTGATCTGTATGGAGAACTCAGTATGCATGTCCTTTCTTCTCATTCCACTCTTCCTGTCGTAAGGGGATTAACTACCCCTGCGTAAAGGGAGCTGTAACACTGCATCACTTCAGATCCGATTAATTGACGATCCCATCGTTATGCCTGCCTTGTTCTCCACCCTTCATACTTTGAAATCCTTGTCTCACCACACTAATGTATGTGATTATGTATTTTTTTGTATACTGATATGCTGAGAATGAGAATGCACAAGAATTTCTTGTGTGTGTGTTACAGTTTTGTAATGGAGGAGATCTGGCAGACTATTTACAAGGTAAGCACTTCAAATTAATATTGCTTGTAGCCTCACAGGTTTCACCTACGGTAGAACTGGTAAAGATTACGCACTGTCCTGTAGTGTACTACAGTGTGTAGTGCTAATGCGTGTGCAGAGCAGGTATGCGTCTGACTCCAGCAGTCAGTCCTAAAGGTCAGCTAGCAGTGACGTCTCTCTCACCCAGAGGTACCATTATGTTGTATATTTAGAGCACAGCATTCTTTACTAATGTACTAAATATTAACAGGGTTATATGATTTGCTTTCTGTTTCTTAGTAATCAGTGTGATGTCCATAGTTGCATTTGTACCATTTTTGAACTGGCCATCTTTCAAAAGGTTCTTCATGTTCTATTGTGACATGAGTCAAGGTGACGTTGTACTGCCTTGTTTTGATGAGTCAGGTGACCTCCACCAAGCTCCTAAAGCGTTTGTTTGTGTGAGTGTGCACAAGACAAAGAGCAGCTGAACTCTAGCCTCTAACTCTAGTGCTTTGGAGTTTATTATCACTACGTAACAGTTTTGTCCAGGTAAACGCTACAGCGTCAGATGGCATGGTGCAGCATGTCTCAGCCTTGCACCCTCACTCCTGCGAATTATGCAACTGTTCCTCAGTTATAAAAGTCCTCTGTTGTTGACAGTGGGATTTGCTTGTGATAAACACTCATAGCGGGATCCACCGTGGTTATTGTTGCTTTTGTTTACTGAGTAGACTGGAGGGAATCAGATCCTCTTAACAGCTCAGTGTTTTAGTGATGCTTTGCTGTAACAGGGGACCAACAACCAAATCAGCACTGTGTCAAACTGCATCTCACACAGCAGCTGCACTAATGTCAGCAATATGTATGTTCCTCGGTCTAGATGTTAATGGACATTAAATGCTACAGGGTATATTTGTGGATATGTTGCCTATAGCTGTAGCGCTCACACGTGTTTCTTCAGCTGTCAGAGCAAGCGGATGTTGTAGTGTGTGTGTGTTTGTGTTTGTGTGTGTGGAAGTGGCTTTCTCAGCACCAGCGCCTCTCTGTTGTTCCAGCTAAGGGCACGTTGCGGGAGGACACCCTGAGGGTCTTTCTCCAGCAGATAGCAGCAGCCATGCGCATCCTCAACAACAAGGGTATCATTCACCGAGACCTCAAACCCCAGAACATCCTCCTGTCCTACACTGGCCGCAAGAAATCCAGCATCAGTGGCATCCGCATTAAAATTGGTAATTGGATATGCCTCACATATACGCTGTGCACATATAGCTAGGCTGTAGTAATAACTAGATGCATTACATAGGGCATCTATATGTTAGGGATTTCTGTCTGTAAAATGCATAATATGAAGGAAATAGTGGTATTATTAAACACAGGTATACTAACGGTCACTTTCTGTGTTCTACAGCTGACTTTGGCTTCGCACGATATCTTCAAAGTAACATGATGGCAGCCACTCTGTGTGGTTCGCCTATGTACATGGTGAGCAGCCTTAGGTGTCTAATCACACCGCACCGCTGTTTGACACTTTGGCATATATTGTTTGTGTCGGTTCATTGATTATGCCCCTTTTCTCCGCTCCAGGCTCCAGAAGTAATAATGTCGCAGAACTATGATGCCAAAGCAGACCTGTGGAGCATCGGGACTGTTATTTATCAGTGTCTTGTGGGGAAGCCACCCTTTCAGGTCAGAGTCTGGTTATAGATGTTCGTCAGCCAGCTGTAGTTCCTGTTTAACCCGAAACAGGCGTCTGTTGTATTTCTTAGTAGCATTATGAAGACCACAGTCTTGGTGCATTCTCATATCAAGTCATTGTGGTGGAACAGATTATGTGGTAATAGTGTTGTGCCATTTATGTCCTAGTATCCTTTTTCTGCTCTCTTTCCCATAGGCAAACAGCCCACAGGACCTGAGGATGTTCTATGAGAAAAACAAGACACTGGTGCCAAAGTAAGAAGAAGCATTACTCACAGGGCTGTTACTGGAGGAGATGCAACTCATAACTCTCAAAGCTAGACTGTAATACATCTTCTATTTACATCATAACTAAAGAGCTCTTCCTTCCTGCTCTCAGCATCCCGAGGGATACATCTCCTCCCCTTGCTGATCTGCTGCTGGGTTTACTACAGAGGAATCAGAAGGACCGGATGGATTTTGGTCAGTGCAGCTTTTCTATATTGGGCTGTGATGAATGCATTGCTTATTATCATTAACTTCAATGAAATATGTATTTTTTAATATCTAGGCCTATTTCCACCTTTTATGGAACGCGGGAACTTTTTCAGGAACTTAGTAACTTTGGCCATGTTTCTACCAGAGGCAACAGATCTGATTTTGGTTCATGGGCTGCATTTCCAAAAAGCATTTTTATTTCCTACAAGCTTCATAAAATAACTGAGACTCTTCCCCAGCATTTGAAAAACTTGTTTCGCTAATGAACAATTACTAAAGCTTGTTTTATATTAGAGGCAGAACTGCATGAATGGTAAAGTGGGATGTTTCAGTGCACCTTTGCTTTTACACAAATTCAAAATGTGGTGAATTTTGTGTATGCTTTTAATGACACCATGAGCTCATCACACCTGCAAAAAAAAAAAAAAAAAAAGACTTGAAGCGTGAAATTGATCTCTGTAGGTAAGAAAGCTACATTACTGTTAACATCACATTTACACAGCAAAGTAAAACAGTTGAGAAAATTGTGAAAATTCATTCTCGACCTCCTTTATGTCCACCGTGTTGTGGATGTTATATTGTGATTCTGGTCCCTACAGTGTAGTGGAAACTCGGAATCAGCAGGAACTGATCCAGGAACTGTGTAGTTCTTGTTTAGGAGTTTGGGAAATGCATGTTGTTACTCACTGCACTCTGCTCTCTTTACTCTTTGTAGATACATTCTTCAGCCATCCCTTCCTGGATCAAACATCTAACATCAAAAAATGTGAGAATAATGATCACATATTTTCATGTTTTAGAGCCAGAGAGAGGTTGACCTGATAACTAAGCGAGTGCTTTCTTTCTTTTCTCTCAGCTTGCCCTGTGCCAGTGCCTGCATGCCCTAGCTCAGTGTCGGAGAGCACTTGCGGCAGCTCGCCCTCCTGCCGTTACGTCTCACCTCCGGTGAGTTAATCACTTTATCCCATCTAAACTGTCATGCCAGTGCAGCTGTTCTGCACTGTTAGGTGAATGCCTTCATATTATGATGCATGAGAGGATTAACAGTGTTGTCGCTGACTCAACTCCAGGTAATCCATTGTTTTCCTTCCCCTCCTCTGTCTCTTTCTTTGCTGCAGTCGTTGCCGGACATGCAGACTCTGCCCGAAGACGTGCTCTCCTCTCCACCTCTCGGCCCTCCCAACTACCTGCAGCTGTCTAAAGAGTCCGGTGGCAGCACCAGCAGTAAGAACTCCTCCTGCGATACAGACGACTTTGTGCTGGTGCCGCACCTCTCTGGAGAGCAGTCCTGTGAGTTAGACCTACACCAATACACACACTTGGTACATCTGGCCAGCTGTTTGTGTGTACCGGGAGTCACTCAGTTACTCCCGTTCTCTTCTCAGATGACCTGCCGATGGGGGCCACTGGCCGTAGACCGTCCAGTGAGTTTCTGCTCTGTGGAGGGTGAGTGTGACCTCAACTGCCATGAAAAAATTACACACACACTCTCTAACCAAGTGATACAAGCAATCTGAACTGCCACACACTGTCACTTTCGCTGGGTGATAAGACCATGATAAAAAAATGAACTGGTTATAAATACGGCTCGTCAGTTTAAAGTGGTTAAGTTGTGCATCGTGATTGTGACATTTAATTTAGCGCACCAAGAAGATTTGCATTGGATTTGCATGTTCTTCTGTTGGCCTCTCAGTGAAGATATGTTCAGTCCTCTGCTCCTCCTAAGTTACATGGTCATGAAGGTGAAAGAGACAGCAGATTCCATTATGGGAACATGACCTAGCGTGATGCAGCTGCTATTTTCTGCACTGAAGGTAGCTGATGTAGCTCAGCCAGGGTGTGAATCACAAGGCTGTAAAAGAGAGCGTTTGTGGTGACAACCTACCCTTTTATGAATGTTAGCAGAATGAAAAGCATTTAGTCATAAATGACCGTTATTTTTTTACTGTGCTAAATATGGAAAAAAGTACCAATAAAAATCACTGAGCTGAATTGTCTGGCTATGAGGACAGAGTGATAGAGATAAAAGACCTGTATTGTAGTGATTCAGGAAAAAATATTGTTTTTGCAGTACGAAAAAAATATGTGAATCTATTTTTTTATGAGCATTTTCATTAGCTTACATTTAAGGGTATAGTCAACAGTTTCGGTGGAAGTTCACCAAAGCTACCTGTTTTGAAAATTTTAAAACCAGTTGCATGCTATCGAGACGAGAACACCTGAATGCAAGTGCAAGAGGATCAGCTTTCTGATGTGACGCACAACAAGACACCGGTCCAATCTGGTTACCCCCAAAAGTGAAAAGGCAGAAAAATCACATTTCGTTTCAATTCCGCTGAAAGAACGCTAATTATGGAAAAACATTACTGCCACATTAACATGTCACAAACTGATTATCAGCATTATCCTCATCAGTCTCTGTCTCCTCACCTGTGGTAAAAATCACTCTCAGCGTGTAAGTACGAGCCTCATCACTGACTCATCCCTCGACATCGGAGGGAAAATAATTGCAAACTAATTCAGTCAGTTCTGTTAATGAATTCAATCAGTTTCTTATTAATGTATTTTTATCGGTATTTTATTTTTTATTCAGACATTTTTAAAACTTGCTTTCGCCGTCATCTGTACAGAGTGTGTAAGCGCTCTTCTCCGCATCGCGGGCTTGTTGACAGCCCGTATCTGAACACAAACTTACTTGCTGTGGCACGAAACTATCTAAAAACTTGATCAAATTGTGTGAGGTTACCAAGGCAAAGTTTAAAAAGTAACCTCAGTGACAGCATTTACTTGTCATTGTGCTAAAATATAAAGCAGAGATGTCAATGCATATTATTGACAGAAACAATAATATGAGAGTCAATGCATCTAGTGAAAGCTACTTCTCCTCTGCCTCAAGTTAAACCCTTTTAGCCATGTTTTTCTTCTTTGACACACACACACACACACACACACACTGTTTTGCTTGTCCCCCTCCTCTGTTTTTATTCTTCTATCACATGTCCTCTGAGTGCAGCATGAGACACTGTGTATATGTGGGTGAGCTGGTTGAGCAGCAGGCCATGCAGTGTTTCTCAACACACTTGTGAAGTCTCATGCAATACTTTGGGGGAGTGCCAGCTCCTCCAGGAGAGCTGCTGATTTTTCCTGGAGTTGAGAGCTACAGTTCAACACAGTGTTCCCATGTAGTACACTCTGTAACACCTCATGTTCATTGTTTGTGTGTTGACTCGGGAGAGTGCGGCTCACTGGGGCAGGCAGCCCAGTGCTTCCTCCAGGCAGGTATACAAAACTAGGTGTTTGTCCACACCAATTTGCAAAAACATGCACAAGTAGGACATAGATAAGTAGGCTTTAAAACATAACGAGTGAAAACAGGCAAGCAGGCTTTTATTGAAAACGTGATGATAAAAAAAAATTCTGATGCTGCCTGTCTGTCTTGTAGTGGTTTCTTTATGCCCTGGGGTATTTACAAAAGGAATTTTTACATTTAATTTTTTTTTTCCAGTATCCTTTGTGAAATAACTGTTGTGGTTTTTTTTTTTTTTTTTAAACCAGTTTGAGCTACTTTTTCTCCTGAGATTTTTTATGTGTTTGTGCCGTGCCATGCTGAACCGACTTTAGATCAAACAAAGAGACTGTCTTTGTGTAGCTGCCTGACCTTGTGTGGCTCACATGTACCGTTGGTATTGCTCCTCCCTTTATGAGCCTCCCCTGCTCTCCAAAACACATTTGACGTTTTAGCTGTTCTTTATAAGTAACACATAGTCACAATCACACCTCATGTGACCCACACATGACTTCTGTCCAAAGACATTTTGTACCCTATAGAAAACAAAAGAGTGCAAATGAGCTTTTTCTTTGCCTCTCAGTGTGACTGGTGGAAGTGGGAGGCCCTGGCACGAGCCATTGGCTTGAAAGCTCAGCCCTCATTTGCACATGGCCAGACCCTAAGCCCCTCCCTTCTTTCTGATAGGCTGGAGATGCATGTGTTTACATGGTTTCTCTTCCCTCTGCTGCTTGGCCAGGCCCTTTATACAGGAAAAGGTTTTTCATACTGTATGAAAACAAGCTCACTGTCAGCACTCTGTGAAACAAAGACCTAAGAGTTCTTACTTCTGTTAGTTTTGGCTTTATTTTAGTTCTGTTGTTGTTATAAATATATAAATGCACGTTTTTTTTTTGTTGTTAAAGGTATTTTTTAAACAATTGAACAGCCACCATGGTTGAATTCAGGCTGAAACATGCTGAATAGATCACTGGATTTTCTTCTGCTTTATCCAGGCAGCCGCAGCCCTCTTCAGGCCAGAACCCTGTGGTGTCCCCTCGAACGGAGACCACCCCGATCCCTGTGCCCACTCAGGTGCGCAACTACCAGCGGATCAAGCAGAACCTCTCCAGCAGCCCCAGCACCACCCTCTACGGCTCACCCAGGTGAGACACTTTGCACTAGGGATCGGAATTTGGGTTAAAAATCAGTAGCTTGACTACCAGTCAGGCCGTATCCTTTCTTCTGCCACTCGTGAATCGCTGACACTTAAAAGGCTTAGTATCCAGGGTTCATCAGCTTCATGTCTTTGCAGTGGTAAATGCGTGTATAGAATTTGCAACCAACCGGAAAGTACAAAAGCTGGGTGGTGGAGCAGAGGGGGTGAGATATAATAGTCAATAGTGGTTAAAAAGAGGAAGAGAAAGAAAGATGCAGCTTTTGTTTGCAGGTCGATTGTCCCAGCATGTGGCTGGTTTGGTTTAGGCAGGTGGCCAGAGGGAGCTTAGAGAATAATCCTGCTCCACCTCCACCACCTCCCCAACAGCCCCAACTCAGCGCCTGCTGCCAGGCTACAGCTGCTGCCCCACTTCTGTTCTCCTGACTGTGTCTCAGACAAGGATTAAACACACCACCCTTGACTCCTGTGAGCACGGCTTCACACTCGTCATTAGGCCACACCGCTGGTGGCTGTGGTAAAGAGAAATGCATACCAGTGTGTATGAGACGACTGCCACCGGGATTTCATGAGTCATGTTTGTTTTCCAGTGTTACTGGGATACCTGGACAGAAATTTCCAACAAGTTTTAGCAGGACAGGTTACAAGAGCATTGCATTGCTTTCAGGAAGGAGCTGGCACTCAGTGCCGGTGTAAGGATTTTGATATTAGTTGTGGTAAGTCAAAGAAAAGGCAAAGGAAAGATGGCTTAGGAATGTGGACCACTGAGCTTTTCATGTGCTTGTGTGCTTTGGTTTTAGTGCCTGCCATTTTTGCCTGCCAATTGCAGTGTGATTAATGGATGGTAAGGAAGACAAATATAACCAACTCATGAATTTCGGATGGTAATTGTACATATGACACATTTATGGAAATGTGCACTAAAAAAGACTGAAGATGTCAATTTTTGTCCCTGATTTTGGATCGCCATTATCGTTCATGTGACAGTATGTGCTCAGCGTATAAAACCAGAATTAAATTTCGAAAAATTGAAACTGTACGTTGAAAATCTGTACTGGTTGTATTCAGCTTACCGCTAATCTACAGTATGATGTTTGATTGTACTGTAATATCATAATCATGTTCGGCTGTGTGGCTGCAGGTCTGGTACAGTACGGCGCTCCAACACCAGTCCTATGGGATTTCCAAAAGCTGCCTCCGGCTCCCCCAGCCCTGCTGATGCTGCCCAGACTGTGGGTCGAAGACTCTCCACTGGCAGCTCCCGTCCCTACTCGCCTTCTCCACTGGGTACCAATATCCCTCTCTTTCTTCATTTCTCTCTCCTTTTCTTTTTTTCTTATCATTTCCAGTCTTCTTTTTCTTTCCTGTCCTCTTCCTTTCAATTATTTTTTTCACCCCTGTCACTATTTGATCTATCTCTCACTCTCTCTAGCTCTCTCCAGTGTTTGTAGAGGTTACCAGGGAGCTGTCCACTTCATGTCCTGACATATCTGTCTGTGTTTTTTTTTTTTTTTTTTTTTTTTTTCAGTGGCTACTATTCCTGAGCAGCTGGGCCACTGCTGTTGTGGACATCCCCACAGCCACGAGGCACGCAGCCGCAGCTCGTCTGGTGGTAAGTGGACCTCGTGCTGTGTGATCGAGAGGCACTCCTTTCTCCCAAAGCCTGTTAAGATTCCCATGAGACTTTATGTTTCCTCTGAATTCTACGCCGGGTCAAAGTGTGTCTGTGGAATGGTTCTTATAGAAATCACCCTTTCTTTAATGACTACAATGTTTAGGTGCAGCTATAGTTCAGACCGAACATACAAGACATTAGTCTTAGGCTCATTTCCACCACAATAACCAAGGCAGTTTAGTTTCTGGGCCGTAGTGCTTAGAACCACGTTATTTTCCTGTGAACTTTGCTGTAAACCAGGAACTACAGGGTGGAGGTTGCCGTAATGATACAGTATATACAGTGTATCAGTGTACAGTGTAAATACAGTGTATTTACCATCAATTTAGCTTTTTGCTGTTTTAAAAAGTTACACTATATGCTTGTTTTAAAAAGTTACACTATATGTGCTTTTTTGAACATCCCATTCCAGATTTAGTCCCCTTTCCTGTTATAACAACTTCCACTCTTCTGGGAAGGCTTTCCACTAGATTTTGGAGCATGGCTGTGGGGATTTGCTCATTCAGCCACAAGAGCATTATTGAGGTCATTTGTTTGTATTTAAGTTCAATGCCATACCAGCTTCAATGGCTATTTCATGGCAAATAAAGATATTAATCAAACATTCAATGAAATTCAAAAATCAAACATTTCTGTGCAACTCTATGAAAGATTCTTTAAAGTTATGTTAGTGAGGTTGAGGTGTTTCACTTCATCCCAGAGGTATTCGGGGGGAGGGGGGGGAGGGGGGTTGAGGTCAGGGCTCTGTGCAGGCCACTCGAGTTCTTCCACTCCAACCTTGGCAAACCATGACTTAATAGATCTCCCTTTGTTCACAGGGACATTGTCATCCTGGAACATGTTTGGGCTCCTTAGCTCCAGTGAAGGGAAATTGTAATGCTACAATATACAGCAGTATACATCCTGAACAACTGTGTGCTTCCACCTTTGTGGCAACAGTTTGGTGAAGAACCACATATGGGTGTGATGGTCAGGTGTCCACAAACTTACAGCCATATAGTATACCTTGATGTTTACATTATACTCACAGCACAAAGCAAAATTGATGTTAGTCATTGGATCCGTTAAACAGTATACATGAATCTTGCAGTTGTACGTAATGACCATGGTCTTTGCAGTGCAATGGAAATGCAACCCAGAAACTCTTCCAGGAACTGTGTATTTCTGGGTTACGACATTTCTTTATTCCACCTGTTCTCTAAACCATCAGTGTGTGTCAAGGAGTGTGTGTTTATAGTAGTGGTCGTGAACTCTACTTGGTGGAATATAGGTCATAGTTTGAAGTCAAGTTAAAATGAACTCAGTAGCCTCTTCTGCTGCAGTGTCATTGAAGCGCAGAGATCTCATATGGACGGTGGTGCCATCTAATGGGCATAGCATGCAATGTGTCAGTCAGAACTGCTGGAAAATGGAAAATCACTTCAATATTAACAGACATTTATATGACTGAGATTAATTTTAATGTTAAATAGATGCCTGATTTTTTTTTTAAATACAGGTTCCCCTGTGCCCTCATCTCAATTGCTGGGTGCCCGTCTCCAGAGCGCACCCACCCTGACTGACGTCTACCAAAACAAGCAGAAGTTATACAAGCAGCTGTCTGATCCTGTGCAGCCTACTGCCTTAGCCTATCCCCCTACCCACTCACCACAGCTGGGACGCCCTGGCAACCTGGGGACCTCTCCCACCAAGCACCTTGGCTCCTCCCCCCGCACCTCTGATTGGCTACAGAAGTCCCCCCTGCCCACCATCATTGGCTCACCAACCAAGGTAGTCTTGATGAAAACTTAACATATAGAGTAGATTTGTACTTGTTGCTAGGCTCACCATGTTTTGACCTATCCATCGTTTTACAGACAACCGCTCCATTTAAAATCCCTAAAACTCAGGCCTCGTGCAACCTCATGGCCTTGGCTTCTCAACAGGGCATAGTGGACAGCCCCAATTCCAGTAAGATGTCTACTGATGCCCGGGAGATCTGCCCCCACCACTGGTCACCGTACCCCAGCGGGCGACACTCGGCTTCCGAGAGCTCCAAAACTACCTTTGGCAGGTACAAAGAACACAAATTCTGTTTCCTATTCTTTATTCACGTTTATTCCTTTCTTTGATACATTAACTGATATTCTAATAGATGCTTTCATGGATCCTCCAGGTGAAATACTCTGCGCTTACTAGAGTGTGCATGGGTTTTCTAATGGGTTAACCATTACTGAATTTGATATTTGGGCATTCATTATACACTATGTCCATGAACCACGGGTTTGCAGATTAGTCTCGTTTTACATCAGAATTACTGCTGCATGCCGTAGCACGTCACAGCCTCTCGGTGACACCTTTCCTTTTACACCAGGCACTGCTCTCATGTAGAGCATTTAATCCTGTGTGCTACAGAACATGCATTCCTGACCAAAGTGTGCTTCTTCTCCTCAGGTCGGTGAGTACAGGGCGTTTGTCAGAGCAGCCTGTGAGGATCACCCTGGGAGGACAGACGTACCAGGGCAGTACGGACAGCCTCAACACAGAGAGACCTATGGACACAGGTAACTCTTCAGTGCCATTACATAACAGCATGGATTTATTGCGGTTATATAGCAAGTAATCACTGATGTTATATAATAATTGGCCAGTCAAGCTCTGCCTACTCTGACGCTGTGTAGTTCCAGCTTCTAAAAAAAAAAAAAGTCTGGAGTCAATATGATAAACAGCTATCACAAAAACAAAGTAGATCTGGATTGCGAATCAGGATGGGTTTTTAGGTAGAATCTGACAGCAAAACCTTTATTAAGCATTAAAAAAAATAAATAAACATTGAATTACTGCAACAAATGAATGATGGCAAAAAAATGCTACCACTTCCTTCTTGAGATTGGGTGACTAGCTAGCTTCCTTCGTCTATTGTGCTAATGTTTATTTTGTTAAGGCTGATGTCCAAGACTATTTTTTTTTTTTAAAGCACACAGCTTATTAAGTCAGACTCGCTCATATTACAAACTGAACAGCAGATGAAAGTTCGTCCTTAAGCAGACAAACCTTACAGGTGTGTTGACCATATCAGGAACTTTAAATTCAAATTACGCTCACAGGAAAAACACTGGTGCACCTGCTTAAGTGGTGAATGTTAGACTGAGGTAATAGATATCAGTGGTTGCTAAGCAGTCATTGAATGGCCAAGAAAATAAGGCATGGCACGGAATCTCTGCTGTTGTACATTGTTATCTTTTATGTAGGTATGCATTGTTCTTTTATCCTAAATCTCATTCAGTATGTTTCCACATCTAAAAGCTCCTGTTCAGCTTATGCTCTGCATGGGCCTCTTTGATTGGCTTTTGGTGTGTGTAACGCTGCCCTTGGTCTTGGCGTGGGTTTGTGAGTGACCCCTGTGTTGTGTTTGTGTGTTTTTGTGTGTGTGTGTGTGTGTGTGTGTGTGCGTGTGTGTGTATGGTGTGTGTATATATTTGTGTGTGCCACCCTCAGCCCCTACAGGGTCATGTGGTTTGGCAGTGGGCGGTGCGAGTCCCCGTACTGTAGTGTTCACAGTAGGCTCGCCCCCCAACAGCATCACCCCTCCCACTTGCAGCCACCTGAGCACACGCCCTCGCACCACATCAGGTGAGAGCTTCACCTTGCTACTGCCGACCAGGCCACCACCACCACCATCACCAACACCAGACTAGGCTTCATAAACAGCAATAGTGCTTGGGTTTGGTACTGGACATCAGTGGATGTGTGCTATCTGTCTGCTGCACAGATTGCAAATACAGTTACAAATAAATAAGCCATTACATCATCTTTAACTTATCCAAAAGCTTATTTGGGCCATACTTGTGTGGCATTGATGTAAGTTTTCAAGTCTTCAGGGGATCACTGACTACTAAATTAGTAGTAGTGAGTTAAGGCAGCTGGGTTTGTGGTATAATCTTGGTGAAGCCTCTAATACCACCAGCCCATGCCCATTCACTTAGACATATTGTTCATGTAGGTGTAATCCTTGATATATTTGTGTGTGTGTTTGTGTGTGTGTGTGTGTCTGTTTCCGCAGTGGGGTCCAACAGTTCAGCAGGCTCGCTGTACTCCACCAGTGGAAAGGTATGCATGGGTTCTCCTCCTGCTATGGCCATGGGTAGTTCTCCCCCCGGGGCAGAAGCGGCCCCCAGCAGCCTACGCTATGTCCCCTACGGCACCTCTCCACCCAGCCTTGAGGGGTTTATCACTTTTGAGGCCCCCGAGCTCCCAGAGGAGACACTGATGGAGGTGAGAGGCTAACATTTGTGTAACACTAAAGCAAAGCAAGGCAAGTTCATTCTAAAGCAGTATCAGCTACAGTCCTATGGACTCACTGGACTAAAGAGTTTCATTCGTTTCTTACTATCAGCACACATGATCAAGTTCATGATGGACCTGATAATTAGCTGATCACGTAGGGAAAATTATAGGCTCTGTAGGGAAGTGGGACTGGAGATGAGAATCCCTGCTTTAAAAGAGTTACGCGTTAAATAGTTTAGTCTGTTATATAGTTCACATTATATCCATTAAAACAGAGGAGGGTATAGTGAATAAAGAGCGACCCTACAGATACACTGACGTGTGTGTGTGTGTGTTTTTGGCAGAGAGAGCACACAGACACACTAATGCACCTGCGGATGATGCTGTCCTTTACGGACTGTGTGTTGGAGATGGCTGCTGTGAGAGCAGGAGGAGCAGACCTTGGCATTTCTGCAGCCTCGCTTTACCCTCCTCAGGAGAGTGTGGTGGTGGACCAGATCAGCCAGCTCAGCAAGGAGTGGGGGTGAGATACACACACACTAACACACACACACACACACTCACTCACACACACTCACTCACATGCATGCACACACACACACAATAGCACCGACAATATGTTATTTCATCAGTTATCAAAAATGAATTCTGAATTTTACTTAACTTAATCTGTTTTTCAACAAAACTGAGCCAGTTGAGTTTATATTTGAATATCTCATTTTTTAAAACTTGCCCTATGTATTTTATTCAAATGGTAATAAATGTATTCTAATAACATACAGTGTTAATTTGAGTACAGTGTTAACAGAAGGTCTAAAGCACATGTATATGCAAAACTACACACCACACATATTCAGGCTCTCGTTTATACTCCATGTAGGCAAGTGGAGCAGCTGGTGTTGTATATGAAGGCTGCTCAGCTGCTCGCGTCCTCTCTGCATCTGGCCAAAGCGCAGATCAAGTCTGCCAAGCTGAACCCCTCAACTGCTGTCAAACAAGGTGAGCACACGGTGTGTGTGTGTGTGTGTGTGTGTTTGTGTATAAGAAGGTTGGTATATCTTGGTGGGCCAAATGTCCCCACAAGAACAAGAATATCTGATAATAAAGCATCACCTATATGCAGTTTCAAATAAACTAACTTAAAACATAAATAAAACATCTCTACTGTGCTATATAGCCCACTATAACTACACTTTACCTTGAAATATAATTATTAAAACACTTTAAAATCATATTATTTTTGCATCAATGTGCGAATCCATTTAATATCCAATGAAGCATCCATTATAAGTTATGAAACATACAATTTAGTCCCACAACATTCAGTCAAACCTGTTACCTGAACATGTTCACCCCTATGAAATATTTGGAACATTTCACAACTCACATGTTCAGTATGACATTGCATCATCTGAATTACCTGAAGATCACGGGAACAAGAAAAGTAGTTTCTCTCATTCTTTTTTCTTTACTTTCAGTATATTTAATGTTGACTGACAAGGTCATAAATCTGCGATGCTGCATGAACAGCAGTTCAGAAAGATATGGTCACCCAGAGTGTATTTGAACACGTGTTGGTGTGTGTTTCTCAGATTCATTTGTTAGTCTCTGATACATTTGTCAGTCTTTGCGCCTCTGCGGGAAACATAATGCTCTCACTGGGGCACTTTTTGAACCTGATACTGATCTGTGGCTTATTGCTTGGTAACCTCTGCCCTATTCCAAAAGAGTGTAGTGACAATAAGTCCTGACATTTGACAAAAATAATTAATGTCATTTACCAGGAAAAGACACATGAAACAGCCGAATGTCCTCAATCTCTGCTCCTCTGTTCTGCAGTGGTGAAAAGCCTGAACGAGCGCTACAAGAGCTGCATCTCTCTGTGCCGCCAGCTCACGGACAAACTCAACCACTTCTTCTCAGACAAGCAGCGCTTTGTGGATGAGATCAACAGCGTGACTGCTGAGAAGCTAATATACAACCACGCTGTGGAGATGGTGAGCGAGACGGACAATAGCATGCACTCATACACGTGTCTGTGTCTCTGTGTGTAAAGGATTGACACGGGCTGTGTGTTTGGGACAGGTCCAGGCGGCAGCGCTGGATGAGATGTTCCAGCAGACCGAGGACATCGCGTACCGCTATAACAAAGCCGCCATGCTGTTGGAGGGCCTCGCTAAGATCCTGCAGGATCCAGCAGATGTGGAGAACGTCACCAAGTGTGAGTGTAACAGCAAGCACTGTACACCTTTAATCATCACTTTGAGACGTTGTTCTCAGAATGGGCTCTGTGGATTTTCAAAGGTCTGTTAAGCATTCTTTGTTAAATGTTAGATTTATTATTAAGTTCTTGTAGCTATTAGCTTGTTAGACTGGCCACTTCTGAATGGATTTAATCCAAAATGTGTTTTGTTGATGGGAAGTTCAGGAATAAAAAGATCTATGTTTATGAAATAAATCTGTCCTGAGGCAGTCTATGAAATTGATTTTTACAGTTAAAGGAGTCTCTGGCTACAAATCTTTGAGAGCCTCTTCTACAGGAGGAACTCGGACACTGTCTGTTCTCTTTGTTCCCGCCCTCTCCTTGCTTACAATGTGTCTTTCCTGTGTGTGTGTGTGTGTGTGTGTGTAAACAGATAAGGCGAGTGTGGACCGGAGGATCTCTGCGTTGTGTTACTGCACTGTCACGCTGTATGAATAGATCCCTGACGCGCACACACACACACACACACCACTGGCCACAGGGACCATCCTCCTTCCAACCTGCTCAGACTAGAGGATCCCCTCACTCCCACTTCTCCGACTTCGTAGCAGCCAGAGCACTTTTCCTTTGTAATTATTATTATTTTTCACAAAATCACCAGAACCAACAGAGCAAGTATTATTATTTTCATAAAGGACCTCTTCCACCAAGTCACTACCAAAGATCAAATGCAGCAACGATACAGATTCTGTTCTCAAGAAAGAGGCACTGGACTCAGCGAGCTGTCTCCTGTTTGTTTCAGCAGTTCTCCTCGGAACACCTCTTTTAGCTTTTTCCTCTTTTTACACTGAGGACTGGTCTTTTTTTTTTTTTTTTAAATGACTTTTTTAAATACTGTATTCTGTGATAGTGTTGCAATTATTTATTGGTTATAGGAGGATATTAGTGTTGTCATGTTATGTTTGGATGCTTTTCTTGAGTCAGACTCACGTTGGACTGTAATTAGCACACACACGCACACATTTACTCGGCTGTCTTTAGCACGGTAGCCTGAGATTTGTAACATAATCATTTTTTTTTTTTTTTTTTTTTTTTAAATCAAATGCACTTTATTGACACAGACGTGGAAAAGACTTCTGCTAGAACCCACACTGAGCTATTGTCTATGGCTTGACTTGCTGCCTGGCTCAGCAGGCTGTAAAGAGAAATTAAAATGCTCGTCACGTGCAGGGAAAAGAGTTTTCCCGGCGTTCCTAGCTTTCTCGGCGATCAGGATCAGTCGTGACGTTCATCAACAATAATGGTCAAGATACTTGAGTAGTTACTTTTTCATTTCATTTGTTAATATAGAAACAAGCATTATGTTTATATTAATACTGGATTTTTTTTTTTTTTTATAAACTGACATTTGCATTGTGTAAATATTTGAATGTGCATGTGCGCTGTTTTGTGTTTTGTTCGTTTCGGAGTGAAGGCAGTTGTAGGAGCTGTCATGGGAGTCCCTGCCACTCAATCCAAGAGCACAAGTCATTTTTTTTTAGCAGTTTGATACTTACCCACTACTGCCATTCAGACTCTTATGCAGCCCTCAAGGAAGAGACCTCATGTTTGTCTTTGCATGGCAGCTCAGAATTCAGAAGACCTGTGCTCTATGAAGTACATTCCTTTTGGAGTGCAGTCGGATAAGGATACGAAGCAGAAATGCTAATGTGAACTCTCTCTGCCAGGCAGTAAGCAGCCAAGCTGGCTCTGCCTTTCCCTGGCTCTGTGTGAGTGTGTGTGTTTGTGTGTGTGTTGGCACTGCTGAAGTGCGCTAAAGGCCAGTTTAAGAAAACTGAACTGAAAGCACTGTAAAGTAGCCTGCTTTCACCTGTACATGTGTTAATAACAACCTCCCGGTGTTATAGAGCTGCACTGGCACTGATGCTGTTTCCAGTCTGTTCTTTTTTGCTATCATTTTGTGGTTTGTACATTTTATTCTCAGACTTTACCTTCACAAATCTATATTGTGTAGGGGGGGGGGAGGCCAGAAAGATGGCTCCTTTTATAAGATCCTATCAAATCCATGTATGTATGTAGCCTGTAGATGTCACCCCATTTTCAGGCTCTGAGCACCGTGTACACGGGATGTTTCTTACAACTGACTGGTGCATTGAGGAAGTCGTACCTGTGGGAAGTTTGAATGTATATTCCCTGTTCCTGAAGTAAATAACCCATCTGACCCGTCTCGTATAATACAGCCAGTGCAATGGGAAACCTCAATGGAAACCATTTTTATTTTTTACTGACACGATGTTGTAATCAGTTCACCATCAACTCTGTTCTGTGTGGACTCAAAAATCCACTCAGGTTCATCAGAGCCACCTGCAGCACGGCTCTCTTTCTGCATTGTACCAGGTTCATTGTTCATTTTGCATGGACATGAAATATAGATTTTATAACTTGGGACTTGTTACAGGACAACCAATAAGAACAGTAGTTCAGTCCGATATACAAATAAAATCATTTATATATAAAATTATAAAATGTAAACTGTAACTGCCTCTTCTCATGGGTGGTGTCACAAAGTGGTCTGTCGATGTCATGGTTTACATCCAAGTGACTGTTATTGCCCATGAGGCATTTGTCAATGATTCAGCAGTTCCACTGGTCATTCAGATTGAATAGTAGCCTCCCAAATAGATAAGTCAAAAAACCGAATAAAAATATAATTTTTAAATGTATGGACGGGGGTTTATTAAAGGAATACTCCAGCATTTGTACTCGCAGCCTAATATCTATCCGCCACATCCGTAGTTTCCCTGAACTCAGTGACGTAGCCAGGAATTAATGTCAGGGGGGTGAGGAAATATGTTCAATAAAAATCATAGAGCGATGTGTACTGTTAAATTAATAAGTGTGATACACTCAGGCATTTTTTGGTGTTCGTCAGACAGTAGTAGATATGTTGGTGGTATTCAGATTTTGTGATTTAATTATCTAATGCATAATCTACTATCAATCAATCGTGCCATACTAATGATGTTAACAGGCGTAGGATAGAAAATATCTCCATTTCCACTGAAAATTATTAAAAATAATATGCTAGTAGTAGAGGAAGGACGTCTCCTTATAAATTACCTTATAAAACCAGACCTACACGGAGAAGTGCATGATTCTGATTGGTTAATTATGTTTCTCACCATAGCAGCTGGTAGCCAATAAAATGTGATTAAGCAAACTGAGGGAGGCTTTTGTTTGACCGTTTATAAACATCACTAGAGCGCACTTACTGAGCAAAACAACGTTAGTTGACGCTTATGCGCCTAGTGAATTCTTGAATCTGATTGGTCAGAAGTAGTTTTCTATAACAGCACAGCTCTTGACAGTAGTGATGGCTGAAAAATCACAGGTTTATATTAATGTGCTCATAATGCACAGTATTGTTTCTATAGTAACAAGTTGTACCACATAATGACGCTACACGCAATGTACCAAAAACATCCGGTCACTGATATGCTGAAGCCTTGTTTAACGAGATGTTTATTTAACATTTATGCAAAGAGTCTCAATTGTCAGTGCTTTATATCGATCACAGATTTTCTACCATGGTAGCATCTTCAGGACAGAGGACTTTGCATTTTTCACAGTAACCTGACAAGCTGTGTTTTTTGTCTTATTAACTTCAAGAGAGAGAAAAAAAATAGCATAATTGGGGGGGAAAAAAGCATATAACATAAGTGATAACAGGAACTAACCTGTCACTCAGACATTCCACAACATTAAATGTAACTATAAACTGTTAAAAGTATGATGTGCCATTCTTTAATAAAAAATAAAAACTGTAATAGTTGACAAAGTGCTGTCATAAGAGCAATAAAACAGGACGGGGTGCGTGTCTTCAAACTCAACTTTATTGTCTCTCTAGGGCAAACTAGAAATTTTTGCAGCAAAGTGCCATGCCATAACCACATCAATAGAGCATTTTAGTATTAATAAAAACAAATACAAAGACATAACAATACATACAATACAAATATAAAATTGCAAGTTATATAAAAGATGACCAACTTTATATAAATAAATTATCTGTCATCAGAATTCATTAACCAAATGATCACAGCCAAAAAGTAGTCTTTAATTCGTTCTCTTGGTACGCTAAAGCGATGGCCTGAGGGCAACATCTGAAACTCAGTGCATAAGGGGGGATCCACAGTACAAAGAATGGCTTGGGCCTTAATCAGAACATGCATATAAAGTATGTCAGTAGGACATGTCTGTTCCTTTCCAATAGTTTTCCCAGCCATCTTTGCAAGGCTGGCTAATCTATTTTGTTTGACAAGGTAAGAGTTCCATGTCATGCTACTCCTTAACCCTGAAATAACGCCTAAACCTGTACTGAACAAAATAATGACAAACCTGTTTTCTCAAAACCCTACTATAATGGAAGCCTAGGGGCAGGTGCTGAAATCCATAAATAAATTTTAATTGTAAAATAAACCAGTTCTAAAATATGCAACTCAGTTACGTGATACGCTTTAAAGATAAAGGTCTTACGATGAGACCTGAATGAAAATCGTACCAAAGCTGCTCTTGTTTAGTATTGTCGAACTTTCCAACACTGGAGCAATTCGGTAAAAAAAGCAGTTCTGGTTACTTTGTGACACCCCTGCACCATCAGGTCAAAACATATTTCTGTGTCTATGTCGCCGAAACAACCATAAATTCATCCCTCTGAAAAAGGAGCCCTATTTTTAAAAGGAGAAATGATTGAATGAAATAATGAAATAATGAGTTAGAGTTTAGTTTATTAATACATTTGGAAAATTAATGAAAGTCTCTCAGCATCTGCCCTTAGACATTGATTTAAGTGAAGTATTTTCTTAGTACTGGGGAAAGTGTCATAATTATAGTCTGTAGTAATCACACACATTATTTAAGGAGATTAGACAGCATTTTGACAATTTTCATTTCAATTATATTTAGTATTAGTTTTCAAGGTTTTAACAATAGACATTGTCACAAAGCCGCTTTACAGAATATCTGATGTGGATTTATATTTAGAGCCCTAATGAGTAAGCTAGAGGTGAGAAAAGCAAGGAGAAACTCATTAAGATGAAATGAGTAAGAAACATTGAGAGGAACTAGAGTCAAAACGTAACCCATTATCTTTTGGGTGACACTGGATAATGGGATTATAAATCAGTACTTGTAATGATATGTAATGAGAGAGACTGGGTGAAAAACATAAGCATTCTATTAACATAACCCAGGAATTTAAAAAAATCTGTTGGTTTTGGTGAAAATAAAGTATTTAATTTTAAATAATTAATGAGTCGGTTCTGTTCAATTGCCCTCCAATTCACACGATCCTTTCTTCATTAATAATAAAAACCCTGCCGATGGCTGCTGAGCTCCAGTTCAGCTGTTAGACATGTTTCCTTCACAATCCCCAGCAACTGCCTCACTTGATGTTCATCTCTCCTTTCACTGTTCAGGACACAATACCTGTATCCACACTTCTCCAGAATCTTCTGGAGATGTTTACCTCTCTTTTTCACGTGTTCTTCAATGCTCTTGCCTCTCAGTTCATCAGCCCAGGTAAAGAGCACCACAGTGCGATTCCACACATATCCGAGGAGGCTCATGTGTTCCTCCACAGCCTTGCAGTCTCGGTTGCTGAACGCGTCCACTGGGATGACCAGCAGGAAGGCCTGAGGACTGGGAAGACATAACCTCACACTGCGCAGTATCTCCTGTCTCACAAGCGTTGCGTTAGCTAAACCAAAACTGCTCCAGCCGGGAGTGTCCACAACGGTCAGTCTCACTCTGTCGATCCAGCCATGTCTCTGTACACACTGTCTGGTCTTCTCACCAGCCTCAAACACCCTTCCTCCAAAGATAGCATTTCCTGCTGAGCTCTTCCCTGAATTTCTCCGTCCAAGCAGCACAAGTGCCAGCGTTGAGACGTGCTGGTCTCCAGCTGTGGGAACTAAAACTAAAGGATTAGCCATGCTTTCTTGTTTATTAACCTGGTATTATTTGCTGAGTGACAGACAAAATATGTGTTTGTGGCAGTCTGGGAAAACCTGTCAGATATCAAATTCTGGCAAACAGTGAAAATGAAATGCAAACTACTGGGAAAAAATAGCTTGTCCTTCTTGACCATCACACCCTTATGTCCTTGTTGAACATCCCATTTCAAAATTGTGGGTATTAATATAGAGTTGCCCCGCAGGTTTTGCTTGCCCCTTTGCTGTTATAATAACCTTCACTCTTCTGGGAAGGTTTTCCACTAGATTTTGGGGGCGTGGCTGTGGGGATTTGCGCTCATTCAGCCACAAGAGCATTAGTGAACATTAGAGAGCATTATAAACATTGTTTCCGTTGTCGACTTTTGTTTTCTTTTTTTGTACAAGCCATGTCCCTTTACTAACCAGACCGGAGAGGGAAAAATAAAATGAGAAATCTATGAAAAACTGTGAAAACATCTTTCTCTACTACATCTCTGCTCTACTAAGGATCTGCCTTCAGCAGAATAATTTACATAAATGCGTGTGATTGGATAAACCACAACAGAGGATCTGCTGCAGATCAGATCTGCGTACATTGAATGACTCTGCTACAGTTTTTTTTTTTTTTTTTCCGGTTTGGTCTGTTGAAACACTTTACTGGGTGAAATACATGTACCAAGAGTTGGCAGTACTGCTGTAGTTAATCTGTTGCCTGTAACACACACACACACACACATTTAGCTTTAAACAGCAAATAAACTTACCATTTGCCGGCAAGCTTCTAAGTTCCATTTGCCTGAGGCTTCAACTAAGAACACTAATTTCTCTTTGCCTCCCAGTCATCAGCACAACACCTTCATCATATTTCCTCCTTCACACCCAGTGACCAGCGCGCAAACACTGTGATTCACTTCTAGTCACAAAGTTCACTTCTTTGGAAGTTGTAATCTGTTGTTGTGATACAATAAAAACGTTCAAGAACCCTTGTATATGAGGTCTTTAAAACATTTAGGAGAACATCACTGAAATAAATAAATAATTCATAAAAGCTGACCTGTTTTAGTAAGGCAAGAAAATTAAAGTGTAAATGTGCTTGAGCCTGGTTAAGGAGTTTGATGTTTATACAGTGCTGTCATGACTAATCCTGGGCTTTGACTGGGTGTGTGGTGAGTATTAAATTTAATATTTGTTTATATCATTTTCCTTAATGAATTACCTGTTTCAATAAGGGGGTCATCAAACAACCCTATATATAAGATGGTCTACCTTCTACTTCTGTGGCTGAACATAAAAAAAAATAAAAAAATAAACAAATAAAAAAATTCACCTGTTAGAAGAAGTCAATTTTGCTGTCAATTACTTGTACCGGCTGGGTAACATTTCAGAAATGAAGTCACTGTCTAATCTGTCATTGATTTAAAATCCATCGCCCATTACATAATCAGAATTCAAGGTCTGAATAAATTACAGACACGCAAGTTAGGTCTTTCTCTAAAATTTATTTCATATATACTTTGAGTGCCACTGTTAAAAAGTGACATGTGAGCATAAATAGTGTCCATTCTCTTTCTCCTGTTAAATTAACTGAAAACAGTAACAGGTCATTTTCAGCACCACAGTATAGTACATTCTCTATATTGCATCATATATAAAAATATACAGATCGTGTTTTTTTTTCCCCCCCAAAACCTTCTTTCTATGTTGTTCAATGGCATGAAATCAAGGATAAACCAATCTGTATGATCAGGACTACTAAGTGAACTATAATCAGTTCAACTCGACTGTCCTCTCATTCACAGCATTTGCGTATCAGATCAGTAGCAGCCACACTGAATAAAGACACGCCGCGGCCACACGGCGTCCTCTCAACACGACACACCTTCCACAGACCTTTTGCCCCTTTCAGCCCTCAGGAGAGTAAGAGGAGGGAGAGAATGGAGTGGATAGCGATTGGGAGAAGATGACAGGTGAAACAAATCAAAAACCAAGTCACTGAATAAAAAGCAGGGACGTGTAACAAACCGATGGGATCAGAGACGTGTATGAGCTGCAGCTTCGAGGTTGTAGATCTTGTCTCCTTCAGCAGAGGGAGCCTCACACCAGTTCATTCCCTCCAAGTGTAGGGAATACGAATAAAAATGATACAGTTGACAAGAAAGCACTTCTACGTTAAACCAGTCTGTGTACTGAGGCGATCTTGTACAAGGCGCAGACGGGACCAGAGTTCTGTTGCAGTGCATAGCGAGAGACTTGTGAGACGAGGGTTTTAATTACCCTACGGTGTCTCCCAAGGAGCTGCCCTCAGACACACACACACACACACACACCCATAAACACACAGTCTCACACACATACATGGAGGCATCAGGACACTCCAGACCTCCCCAATGAAAATGAACTGGACACAGCAGCAGAGCGCCAGTAAGGACGTTACATTTATTTCTGTCAGGTGTCCAGCAGAAGACGACAGCGTCTTCTTTTCTGTGAGGAGTGCTGCGTGAGGGTGATGACCCCCAGGGGTCGTGGCCTCACTCCTTCGGTCTCCTGTGAGCCCTCACAAGCCGGATCGCTCGTAGAACAGAACGTACGCGTCACTGCTGCGCACCTGACTGGAGGACATTGGCGTTACTCTGTAAAAGAGAACAGAAAACAGTGAGAACCGGTACACTTCCAAATGTGTCAGATCATAATAACGTTTGTATTATGTACATGGCTTGAAATTAAGTTTCGTGGCTAGTCGTTTCAAATTCAGTATTCTGTCAGCATTTTACTAACCAAAACATTGCCACCCCAAACGGAAGGGTTCATGTGGAAGTTATCGCATTAATACAATGATGATTAGTTTATTCTGTGCCTTTCGAATAAATATACAAGTCATTATGTAAGTGTGCATTTTGCAGTCATGATATATTAAATGTCTGGATGCTAAATTCATAAAACAACAGCATGCCACCACAAATAATGTGGTCAATTCCACTGGTCAAACTGTCAATCTGGTGATTAGTTATCTAGCTAAAGGTGAAACAACACTAGTAAATAATAATTTCAAGCCGTGCTTATGCAACATGATAACAAACACTGTATTGTATTTTTTCTTTCTGGTGTGTATGTTCGTCTTTCTGTCTACTACAAATAAAATTGTTGCACAAAATACCACAAACACTGGATATGAATAAGGCTCCAATATAGATACGTTGTAGAGAAGAGTCGCAGAATAAAACAGGATGAAGCTTCGTCAGATCTAAAGATGTGGTAATGAGAATGAAAATGGCAGGCGCTTTTCACCAAGAAACAGAGAATGTGAGTGGGAGAGAGGTTAGAGAGCAGAAGTGAGTGTGGGGGCGTTATGGGGAGAGAGAAAAAGGAAAACAATAATAGCCGGGAGAAAAGGAGCTGGAAGACGGCAACAAGCAATTCAGAAACTTCACGCAGGATAGATGTTAGAGCCAAAGCAATGTCAGATCTAGACATCCGAAAGAAAATGAACTCTAGCTTGTCTTGTACATGTGGAATGAGTACCTGGAGTCGTTAAATGTGTACCATTCTCCTGAGTCAGGATTGCAGCAGTATGCTGTGTAATGCCCTCCCATGGTAGTGCCTGAGTGATTGGACACTGCATACAGGTTATACACTGCACTACCTGGAGACACAGTGAGACATGCAAGAATATTTGTGTAAACGTTGAGAACAGAAATGAATTGAGCTATAATCTACACTATATGCCCCAGCACAATACATCACAACATGACAATCCTTTGCACTCATATTCCTACATTTTACCCATTGTGCCTCAGATGATTATTTTATTGTATAATTTTCACATTGTCTAGTTCAGTGGTTCCCCCAGAGGTCCGTGAAACATATACAGGGGGTCTGTGTGTGTGTGTGTGTGTGTTTTTTTTTTTTGTTTTTTTTTAAATTTTGTATCTATTTTGAAATCACAACCTACCAGTACCAAAGTTATTATCAAGTTCTTCAAGTGCTCACTTGAATTAAATGGGTTTAATCCAAACCTAAAAACAAGTAGGACTATAAATAATGTCAGCTTGGACCCAGTGTGTTCTGTCAGTGGTAAGTTCGGAAATAAAATGCCCCTTTGGCACTAATAAACAGCAAACATTTTATTTTCCACATTTGAATAATGATCTTAATATTTGAATAGTTCATGAAATAAATCTGCACTGAAGAGGTCTATGGAACTTTTACATTCTTCTTTGGTTCCCGGCTGCCAAAAGTTCATAGTTAATATGGAATCTTGTAAAACCCTACATCACAGAATGATTGTGTTCATACTTCACTTGTATGAACCTGTGTATACTTTTTTTTTTAATGCATACAATAGCATTTTTATGCAATTCTGTATCATATATGAACAAGGTGGACTAAATGAGAGATGGTTGTTATATGAATATTTTTTGTAGGTCTAACATGTAACAATACTAACTGCTTCTGTCAGAGGCAAACTCCCTGAGGTCCAGGTCCTTCATGGGGAAGTTGACAAAAGTGGACAGTTTGCTGGATCTGACTCGAGCTTCTGAGAAACGCTTCAGATCTGAAAGTGTGAATTAAGGAAAGACTTTGTCCATCTAGTCTGTCAGGCAATAAACATGAGACAAACAGAAATGGACAAACAAAACTGACAACAATGGACAACCAAAATTTTTCTTTGTATAAAACTGGAAATAAACAGAAGGTTTTCGAGGTCCCTATTTAAATGTAAGCAAATTTGTGATATTGACCATATATATTTATATACACAGTCAGGTCCGGAAGTATTTGGACAATGAGTTTTTGTGATTTTGCCTTTATACACCACCACAATGGATTTGAAATAAAACAATCAAGATGTAATCGAAGTGTAG
>CM075016.1:9428176-9454193 GCA_037576675.1 Pangasius sanitwongsei | reverse complement strand
GATTGTTTTATTTCAAATCCATTGTTGTGGTGTATAAAGGCAAAATCACAAAAACTCTGTCATTGTCCAAATACTTCTGGACCTGACTGTATATGTTTTATTTGTTGCAGCCTGTTCATTCATCTGCAGTAACCACTGTATCATGGTCAGTGATACAAGTGAGTCTGGAGCTTTTCTCTGACAGTGAGAGGAAACTGGAGAACCTGGACAAAACCCACACAGACACAGAGACAACATGCAAAACCCCAAACATGCGTAACTGGACCTCATAATCAGTAAATCTAGATTTTCCTCTAAGATTTGTGAATTAACACTGTGTTGCTGACAAACACATGACACATTCTTTTTCTCTGCTTAAGAAGAATTTATCTTTAACTCCCCTTCTCTGCCTCCAGCATGTCACAACAGATGAGTATGAAATGTCCTGAACTGTTATCAGCTTCAGTGATATCACTAATAATCAAGTGTTCTAGCATTAATGACGAAGGTTACTATGTTAGTGGAGACAATCTTGACAGCGTGGAGATTTCTTCTGAGAATTCAATGAAACAATCTGACTTTGGCCACAACCGACGCTAGACAACAAAGCCCTGTAGACAACTGGCTGAAAACTGAAATTGCTAAATAGAACTGGAAAAATATATTTCAAACACATTCACATTTAAGCGAAACTTGCAAAGCACATACTGGCAAGAATCTGACAGGAAAGCTCTGTTAATGCTCCAGCACTAGCTCAGACACACTGTCTACTGCAATACCACAAAGTATGTTGTTACTGGAAAAGTGGTATTCGCTTCTTACATCTACAGTGCTGTAGTTTGAATTAAGAGGCCCTCGCTTCAGATTTTATGTGTCAGGATCACTACAGATCTGCATCACTAGTAGGGCCAGAAAAGACGTGAAACATGAACTATTTAAAACATGACTTATTTTGGTCAAATTATTCAATTATGCTTATCAATAAATGCCTTTCCCAGCGTAAACAATTCAGCTGATTTACTCTCCGGTTCGAGATATTACTTTTCTCTTCTGCCATTTAGATGAACAGCCTATTGTCGGGTACTGGCCTGGTTCAGTGCATTATAAGTAGCCTGAAAGGAATTGGTCCTAGATATTCAGAGCATTAGCAGGAGAATTAAAGTGAGTTGCACTCAGATGTGCACTTCTGAAATTCCCAGAAGTGCAGACTAATCTGCGAAATCCAGACAACTGATTTTGAAATAAGACAGACGATGCTCTAAATTTAGCCTGGTTTCCCTGAAAAGAATTAACAACTAGGATGACAACCAGGGAGTAAATTCTGTGCCAAAAATATTCAACACAATTACAAGATCTGGAAACCGACTATCAAAAGCAAAGAGTCTAAATCTTACCATTGCAACAGATGCACAGATTTGGGAATCTTTGGGAATTTGAGAAATATCTTTAAAATATCACTTTTAATCATTTATAACATGTGATATGTATCAGGTTATGATACTTTTATCTAACGTCTATGGAAATAATAATGTAACAGTGAAAAAAGAGGGAAAATAAACAATTTTGTACAAAATTGCACCAGATAACAATTTTAACGATCGCAATCTGCTGCTTCCAATCAGAGTTTAAACTGCTGTCAGAATCCTAACAATACCCACAATGTCTCAGAAAAGTGTGTTGTGACATAATTAATCATGATATTAATCACGATATTATACTGTCAAGTTCTAACAAGCAGCAATAATTTAAAAATGTTCATAAAAAAAAGTACTCGGTCCCTTTACTGCTGTTTCCTTTTTTTTTTTTTTTGTTCTGGAATTTTCTTTCCTCACTTTTTTCCAATTTTTCCGCTGGCTCTAAGTTTTGACACTTTTTTCATGATTTCAGGGTTTTGAAAAAAAAAAAAAAAAAGGGTGTACACTGAAAATGTCTGAAACAGCATTATTTGTAGCTGAACACATTGTTCAGATCATTCCACCATATGGTGTCACTCCAAATTCAAGCTGAGTCCACAAATTACGTGAAAAATATGCCAACCCTTGGCTAAAAAAATTCTTTTGCTTGCCAGTCCTGTAATTTTGTTTAATATTTTTGTCACTTAATTGCAGCAAACAGCAAAGTACGTTCTGTTATAGTCCTTTTTCTGATGCTGCTGAAATGCTAGTGATAATTCAGCAACTGTTACCCGAACTCCATTAAAGCCTACACTGTAACACTTCTTCAGTGTCATGTGTCTGAGTGTTGACTCAACATTCTTTCCACGTGGAACAGTTTCACTGGATACATTTGTTCTCAGTCTTTTGGAGTTATTCTTGGTTTGTTTTAGCACATAGAGCGCTGTGTGGAAATACTACTGTGGTATTGAACTGGTGTATCTTTACAACAGCCCTAAGAAGCTCAAGAATTACAGTATCCTTAAAATGCCCAGGTTTAAAAATCACCTTCAGCAGGCAAGAAACACAGCAGTGAGCATTCTGAAATGCAAGCGAGTTTGATCATCTTACACTCCCTTTCCCAAAATAATGTCAGCGAGCACTGAATCTGCACTTCTTCGCAACAGTGCCCCTTAATGGAGCTCAAGTGCAATAAAGACCACCTCCTGCAAGAAAATACACCACTGATGTTGACCTGAGAGTGCAGGAAAGCTTACCGGTCTCACTGGCTCCTCCCTGAGCGGCGAACTGGAGCGGCCAATGGAGGTGGAGAAGCGGCTGCTGCTGCTCAGGGCCTCCTGTGTGGAGCTGCGTGACATCCCGAAGCCTGAGCGCAAGCTGCTGCTGCCGCTGCTGCTGTAGGACTCGGTGGCATCACTTGTCCGGCTCCTGTACGCCTGCTTCAGACTGCTGCTGGAAGTGTCATTGAGGGCCAGTGAGGACAACTCCCGTGTCAGGTCGCTCTGACTAACTGACTTTCTTCGGTTTAAGGAGACGCTGGATGACACGGGAGAGGTGGAGAGGTAGCTGGTCTGTGCCGGCGAGTAGCCGTAGGCTGAGTAGGCTGAGCCGCCATTCAGTCCTGAACTGTAGCCTTTCAAAGGCGTGCGACTCAGGCTCTCGCTGCGCCGGCCGCTCAGCAGGTCAGTGCGAGGGACAGGACGGCCGCGCTCAGGCTCTGAGGAGCTGTAATTCCGAGTGCGACTGCCGCTCGAGCTTAGGTAGCTAGAGGTGGAGTATGCTGTCGAGGGGGCTTTGTAGGGGAGCTTGTCACGATCGTAAGTCCCGAGCGAGGGCGTCAGAGAGGAGCTGTACGAGCTATAGTGGCTGGTATAGGAGGAGCCAGCGTAGCGCTTGGCCGTGGAGGAGACACGAGACATGCTGAGAGCTCGGACAGAGGAGAGACAGTGACAGGCCGCATCGACTGCAAAATAAGAATAATAATTGCCTTTATTTTCATAGCACTCAATCAATCAATATTATTAATAATTAATCATTTTATTATCATCATTATTATTGTTGTTGTTGTTGTTATTAAAAAATAAATAAATAAATAAATAAATAAATAAATAAAAATAATAATAATTACAAAAACAAAAGACATCTGTTTCCAAAATATTCATTAATATTTCTGCAATAGAAATAACACAATGCGTTGTATTTATTTGAGCAAAGTTGAACAAAGTCACTCTTTCTCATTCGACAAACTGTAACACAAACATCCAATCGGAAACTATACAATCACTGGCTATAAATATTGGATACCTTGGTGTATTGAGTGCTCTTAAAACCATTCAATTATTGATGACAAACATCACATGACTATTTTGAACATGGCACGCATGATATGTGTGTGTAAACAGGGCTAGATTTGCTAAGGTATGGCTTCGGGAAGCTTCCTCCCACATTCTTCTAGGGAGGTCTGATGTGACTATGGCCTGTGCACTGCAGACTCTGCTGTTTGTGTGTGTGTGTGTGTGTGTGTAACATGAGACTCTCCTCAGCAGAGCTGTATGTTAAGGTGGCACAGCATGTTCTCATGGAGAGTCAGGCTCTTGTTCGGGAGCCACTGCAGTGTCTGAATAAATAAAAGTATCTGGTGTTGTGGATCCGTGTTGGGTTCAGTAAAAAGGCTCCTATTTCTTTAACTGCTCTCTTTCGCTCTCTTTGCTCTCGCTCTTTCTCGCTCACTCAGTGACACGCATCCACATTTGCTGTCTTTCCTCTCTCTGCCTCTCTCTCTCCGTGCAGTCCACAGAGGCATCAATAATTCAGCACTTAGTTCTGGGGTAGGTAGCACTAGAGGCAGACCAAAGCACATGGCATACTAAGACTAGAATTTTAAAAAAATCCTCACTACAGAGGATACAAAAACCCATAAGATAATTTACCACTCTAAAACCATATTCCCTTAGTGTCCAAAGTAAACAAAAACTAATCTAATAGCATGCAGCACTGTAGTCAGTATCTAAGGTACGTTTCCTAGCAAAACTATCTTAAACAAATACAGACTTATTTGCCTTTTTTTTAATTATACTCTCTGAGATACTCCTGAGATATCCTCTAAGATAAATTCAGGATACTTCTCCTGTTCTAAGACACTGTACAAATATACTGATCAAAAATCAATTAATTGATAATTAAGGCCAAGGTGCCTGTTGCTGTTGTTTACTACATAAATTCATCTATTCATTTACTCATCTTCTAGTCATCATCTTCAATAACCGTTTTATCCTGGTTGGGTCGTGGTGGATCCAGAGCTTATCCCGGGAACACTGGGCATAAAGCAGGAATCCACCCTGGATCTACATACAGTACTGTGCAGAAGTCTTAGGCACATGCAAAGAAATGCTGTACAGCAAAGACGCCTTCAAAAATAATGAAATTAAATGTTTCTACATTTCAAAAATACTAAACAGTATATACTTATAAAGAGCAGTAAACAGTAATAAATGAAACAAAGTCAATATTTGGTGTGATGACCCTTTGCTTAAAAAAAAAAAATAGTAGTCTCAGGTGCAGTGTGTGCAGTTTTATAAGGAAATGAGCTGTAAGTGTTACTGAGCATCTTGCAGAAGCAGCCGCAGCTCTTCTGGAGACTCTGACATACAAACATTTTTCTGTAGCATTTATTTTTGTGCGGGAAATCATCAGCTGGACATCTAAAATGTTTGTACTGAATCAATACTCTAGAAGTCATGAAATAAAAATCTATAACAAAGTTTGTACTTAAAAAAAAAAAATAGGGTGCTTAAGACTTTTGCACAGAACTGTACATCAGTCCATCAGTTGCACAGGGCACTAAGCACACACACACTCGAGCTCAGGTTTGAATCGGGAAACCATGGGCACTACATTCTCTTTGAATATAAGACGCTTTACCTTTTGCCAAACGATATGTGAATTTCTTTTCTGACACTTTTGACCCATTGTTCAACACACGAAACATTTAAAAAACAACAACAACAACAACAAAACCGACAGCCTACAGCCTACAGACTTTCATAAACAGAGCTGAGAGTATATCATTACTTGGGTCTTAACAGGTTGTACCAATGCAACAAAGATAACACTGTAGCTGCATATTATAAAGAACGTTACCCAAAAGCAGCCTAAACAGAAATCTAAACCAGAGGCGTCAATTCCGCGATTTTTCTCCAGTTGAAAAACAAGAAAAACATCTCAAATACGGATCAACATAGAGCCCACTTCTGTGCACACTAAAGCAAGCTACTACATACTGAAGTAACGAAGTTACAAAAATACTAAACCAGCACAGCACACTCAAACTACAGGAGGAATTTAATCCTTTCACATCACAGACCTGGAGGTGTTTTTTTCGGAAACATAAAAAATGCTCGTGGTCAGCACGTTCAGTACTTAAACCAAAAGTCTCAGGCATGTCTATATTTACCCGGGGATATGAGCAGATAAGAGTTCGTGGTGTCCGTCATGGTCTCAGCTAAACCCAGCCTGCTGAAGCCAAATACACCCTGCATCTAATATCATAAACTTTAAAATGTGTATAACGTAGCATGTTTGTACTCTTTCTAGCTCCATTTTTTTTAAAGTGCAAATCAAAACAGTAAATACCACATGAAACACTGGCTCAACAATAAAATATAGTGTTTGTGTAGTTATCACGCTATTAAATTATATTTACAGTAGTTCTGTACTTAAAATTATTATGATTCACTCAGAAACCTTTGTAACAGCCACGTCTTTGATATAATACATACATCATCGTTTGTACTTTTAATAAATATTATTTACTTATATATTAATTGATTTAATATTCATTTGGTTCAACGGACTAGATAAGCTCATTTGGTTTATCCGATTAAAGGCTGCTCAGAAACAATCTGCAACCCTCTTCATTCTTTGTGTGTATGATCAGTGCCACTTGTATGTGCTCGTGTAGGAGACGGGTGTTAGGTTAAGGGATACCTGCTGTACGCTGAGCCGTTCTCAGTTCCAGTCAGTGGAAAAACAGAGGGTGCAACTGCAACTTATATGTCCCATCCACCTTTCACTGCTCAAACCTGGAGAATGAAAAAAAAAAACAAAAAAAAAAACACACAAACAATCAATGTTCATCAGGCCTTGGGAGCTTTGTTTAAAAAAACAAAACAAAAAAAACAAAAGGAGACAAGGAGACTATAATGTAGTTCAAGCTATGAGGTTAAAGTAATACACTTTAATATCCCTTAATATCCCTTGGTAAATGTACAGGTTAAAATAAAGCATGACCTAAATGTAACACCCCTTGTTTCCATTAAAAAAAAAAAAAAAAAAAGGCACTCAAACAGCAAATACTAGATTTTAAGAAAAGGTACAAAGTAAAGCAAGTACTTTATATTTTGGCTTTCAGGCTCACCAATGGCGCATTTTTCAGCTAGACGGTGTACGGCTTTGGAGGCTGTTGCCCCAGAGTGAGAAGACCAGGACGATTGCATGAGCACAGTGATCCAGAATGCCAGAGATCATGTTACCCTGATGGTAAATATAGCTGTTGCCTACGACCTCGCTCGGTCACTCAACACTTAGTGGCATTCCAATCTGCTCTTAAAGGACTAGCATTGATGCTTTTTATGGGCTGGTGGGTGGTGTGCCAATTTTTTTCCCCTCAAATTCTTGCTGCAGGGAAAACAGGATCTGTTCTTTTGTCATCATTAGTGCCCATATAACCACCATCCATCCATCCATCCATCCATCTATCCATCCCTTCAGCCCTTAACCAAGATTCTTAACTCGCAGATGAGTTCAGCACCAACAGCAGATCTACAAAGTGGCAGAGATGAGATTAAGGTTATGCAGCTAAGCGTTGACTGTTCTTCCTCTACCTGTGAGATTGCTGTATAAATATTGCTCATATATTTGTATCTGAATTAATATATCTGCGGTAACTTGTGAAGAAGTCATCCAATATGTTATTTTAATACACCAGAAGAAACATATTTACACACAAGTATGCTTCCTGTTACCATCCAACCATAGACTCGGGTGTAATATTGACACATGAAGCAAGTACATGAGGATGTGGGTATGTTTATTTACGCAGAAGATTTTGGATGAGATTTCTGGTATTTGGCAGCGAAACAACAAAGTGACTGCATGTTGCAGTAAGTGGAAAATAAATCCTTTAATACTGTAATGTGCACTGGAATGAATTCCATAATAATGGCATATATCGCAGATCAGAAGTAGGTAAGTGACAAACGCACTCAAATGACAAGCTTGTGGCATTCAGCCATCTACAGATGAAAAAGAGTGGTCTTTTCCAGGTTAACAATGTCCCCACCCACAGCACATGAGGGCTGACTGAATGAGGACGAAAATGACGTAAATCATATGCTCTGGCCTTCACAGTCACCAGATCTCAGCACAGCTGAACACCTGTGGAAGATTTTGGACTGACGCGCTCTTCAACACCATCATCAATCACTGACTGACATCCAGTACAGTTCCAGAGATTTGTAGAATACCATATGCCAATATTTTTGCTCTTTTTTCCTTTAATTTGTCACCTGTATGCAAGTAACTAACTAACTAACTAACTAACTACAGCAGAGTTGTATTTGCTCTTTAACTCAGAGACATGGCAAGGCGTTATACATTAGTGGTGCTGGAATTTTAAGCAGCGTACACATGACGTGTGCCATCTATATATTGTTAATATTTTTTTAGCAGTTAAAGGAATCAGTTAAAAGTCAGAGGTGCTGCAGCACCCTCAGCAAGCCCGCTTGAATATTCCTTGCTTCATTATCACTGTTTTTTTCCTATATGTGCAACATTTACATTCAGCCCAAGGCAGAATTGGAAAAGGTCTGTGCACATGAGCTGAGTTGCAAATTGTGAATTAAAACCTGTCTTCAGTCATAAATTCAGTCATAAAGTTATACGAAGACATCCAAACATTCAACTTCAGTTAGAATGCTTAGTGTTCTTAGTGTTTAGAGGATTGTATAGGGAGTGCACCTGAACAGACATAAATAGATGTGGTCCTGTGATTAGACACAAATAAAACATGACAAATCGTGACAAAACGATGACTACAATATGTGGGGTGGTCTGGGAAAAGCCACTGGATGATGCTGAGACTAAATTCTGGCAAACAGCCAAAAAAAAAAAGGTGAAAAATCTTTTTTTTTTTCCTGCTTATCTACTACTTTAAGAAGACAACATGATGTGGAAATGATGTGAAAATGTTTTAATCAGTTCTTAATCTTTGCAAATGGACGATGATGTCGAATAAAGAGCCAGTTTAGGTTATGTGGTGGTAAAAAACAATCAGTCTGTCTAAGGATCTGTCTTAAACCATGCTAGCTAAGAGCGAGTTCCTAGCACAGTGAATTTTGTGCTTTGATTAAATTTTTGGATAGCTCAAAACAGAAGCCTAATCAGTTCAGTTTGTTATCGGAAACCGGCTGTCAAAATGTCTATGATCATTCTTCAAACAACGAAATCCTCCTTTTAATGCAATTTTCTCCCTTTTCGCTTTTGGAGGTAACCAGACTTTAAACTAGAACTACTGGACATCTCATAGAGATACATGCAACGGAGAAGCATATTTCAGTTCAGGAAGCCTGTAGTGTATATAGTGAAGGGTTTTCACAGGCCACCACACATATAACCAACATGGAAAATCATTCATCAAACCCCTACCCCCCACAGATCTGCCACTGAACTTCACCCTCACCTGATTGAGTATGCAACGAGGCTAGTCTACTTGAGAGAGAAACACACTGACAATCAAATTTCTTGTCTATGTTTAGTTTTTTGATGAGATATGAGCGTATGAAACACCGGGGATGCTAAGTTTCTGTTTTGGGGTTGATACCGGCCTGAAATCCTGGATCAGTATTGGATCTGCTATTAGTTTATGTTCCAATTCACTCAAGTAGTTTATGCTATGGAAACTTATTTAGATTTTAGTGGACACAGCAATGATCATACACGTCAACACGTGACACGACGGTGTTATTACACGCATGACGGTTTAGCGCAACTTAGTCACAGAAGGTTGTTACTAAATAACTCTATAACTAATATTTGATTAACATACAGTACATCTTCAGCCAAAATGCAGAGCTCTGATAAATGGTACTGTATTAAAAATGGGAAAATGGGATTTGGCCAGCTCTGTGATGACTTGTTGATGCTCCGATGTACCAAAAGACTTTAGTTATTGGACTCAGACCTTCAGAATAAACAATAGCCTTGAGCACCAAATCCCCCCCCCCCCCCATTTTATTTTAGCTGTATTCTCAAATATCAACAAAAGTCTCCGCATTAAATGAACATTCACATTCTGTCTTCTTAGAGATAACACAATTATATACAGTTATCCTACAGCACTGTTGAATTCCCGAAGGTGGTGATTAATTTTCTATTACAGCAGCTCTGGCAATAATTCAAAGTCACAGGATTATATTAACTCTTTCTAATGTGTTATCGTTTCTATAGTAACAACTAATTCAACATAACCTGCAAAGAAAAGAGAGTTGAAAAGAGTTGCAGAGGGGGGCACAGTGGCTTAGTCGTTAGCACGTTTGCCTCGCACCTCCGAAGCTGGGGGTTCGAATCCTGCCTCTGCATTGTGTGTGTGGAGTTTGCATGTTCTCCCCATGATTCGGGGGTTTCCTTTACGTACTCCGGTTTCCTCTCCCCAGTCCAAAGACATGCACTGTCGACTGACTGGCATTTCCAGATTGTCTGTAGTGTGTGAATGTGTGTGCGATTTTGTCCTGTGATTGGTTGGCAACCCACCCAGGGCATCCCCCGCCTTGTGCCCCGAGTCCCCTGGGATAGTCTCCAGGCTTTCTGTGTAGGATATGTGGTATGGAAAATGGATGGATGAATGTTGTTGTGGTTTCTGTACATAGATGCTTTTTAACTGGTGTGCCTTATCCTTAAGTACAGCTTTTTCTATTTACATACATAAATACTCAAGGTTGTGAGTTCAAATCCCAGGACTGCCAGTGAGCCACTGCAAAGCCTTTAGCCTTCAACTCTCTATACATGGACTACATTTTACCTCATTTGTAAGGCACTTTGGATAAAAGTCTCTGCCAAATGAGTGAATGTACATGAATTTCAGATACATCCCAGCTCATCAGCTCATGACCCAAGCTCCTGGAGGCAGCAGATGAGGGTGATGATGTGCAGGGAGATGAATGCACTGCATCCAGACAAACTTGGAGCAGTTTAACAGCTTTACAGCAGCACCAGCAGATCTCACCCTTGATATTAATCCAGGCAAACCAGTAAACTGCACTGCAGTAAAAGACCCATTCATGCAGTAATTAATGAATTAATGAACTCCTCTAAACTCTCTGGGTTCCCTTGCAGTTAACAATGTTTAGAGACTAAAACATATTATAATCTGAAATAAGACAATAAAACTGCAAAGAATTAGAGCTTCCTAGGCATGAAGATTAACTAGCTCTTAGCCATTAGCTAGGCACAGCTATAAGCCTTTTGCTAGGAAATTAGTTGTGTTTAGGAAGAAAAAGCTAATCCACAGTTCAATCACACTCACTCACACACACACACACTCACACACACACACACACACACAGTTTAGCTAGCAGGCCAAGTGCATATCATGGGAAGAATGTGCAGCACAGCATTACTCACCACAAAGTGCAGGGTATCATCCTCCTGTGCTCCTCCAGCAGAGCTCCCTCAGCCTCTAATCCGCCATTTCAGCCTCCTACAAACACACTCAGCAGGAATCATACACAAAACAACACCGCTAATCCATTACCAACAGAATTTAACGCACCGTGGCCTTTGTAAAATTCCAGGCTCTAGTGTCCTGATAACGGTTCTCTCACTTTAACTCTGACGTCAGCACCCCGTCCGATAAGTTGATTGGCCCAAACCTTTCACTCAAGCGTCAGTCTGTAGCCCCGCCCACAAGATCACCCTGGTGACAGAAATAAACACTGCATTGTTCTCAAGTGATGGATCTGAAATATCTGAAGGATATTTTGGAGAAATAGTAGCTACTTAATATATGCAGCTATACAGCAGACCTCTACAGAGATACACTATACGGCCAAAAGTTTGTGGACACCTGACCGTCACACTCATATGTGATTGCTGAACATCCCATTTCAGATTTAGTCCCCCTTCTCCATTCTTCTGGGAAGGCTTTCTACCAGATTGTGGAGATTGAGTGCTCATTCAGCCACAAGAGCATTAGTGAGGTCAGGCACTGATGTTGGGCGAGGAGATCTGGGGCGCAGCCGACGTTCCAGTTGATCCCAAAGGTGTTCAGTGGGGTGGAGGTCAGGGCTCTGTGCAGGCCACTCAAGTTCTTCCTCTCCAACCTCAGCAAACCATGTCTTCACTGTCATGCTGGAACAGATTTGGGCGACGTAGTTCCAGTGAAGGGAAACTGTTACACTAAAGCAGGGGGATGGACTGAAAACCTGC
Organism: Pangasius sanitwongsei; assembly: GCA_037576675.1. Taxonomy (NCBI): domain Eukaryota; kingdom Metazoa; phylum Chordata; class Actinopteri; order Siluriformes; family Pangasiidae; genus Pangasius; species Pangasius sanitwongsei. The sequence goes on along the minus strand of CM075016.1, from coordinate 9,442,338 downwards.
ACCTACACGGGCCCTTTGCGGATAAGATTGGACACCCCTGTGCTACAGCATATAAAGACATCCTGTACAATTGTGTGCTTCTACCTTTTTGGCAACAGTTTGGGCTAAGGCCCACATATGGGTGTGATGCTCAGGTGTCCACATACTTTTGGCCATATAGCGTACGTATACGCGGAGCTACAAGCAATCCACATTACACTATATTACACCATGAAACATACATAGTAGTAAAACCATAATGGACATAATGTAATAATGATATAGTAGTAACATAATAGCAGACCCATGACTCTTGAGCCATGCCTTCATGGAAAGAATAGTACAACTTTTTTTTTTTTTTTTTAAGAAAGCTTGCCAGAAAGGTTCACTGAGCATCTGGCTGATACTCGAAGTGTGCATTTTTACTTTCATGTGAGTGAACCTGAGTGGTCAGATACTGTATGAAGCTCATGGGACAAATTAAGACTGTGTTTATTTACAGCGATCATTATTTCATCCTTAGTAACTGCCTGGTCACAGTCATTGTACATTAAATGAGGCTACTAGTTTGCTTATATTTCAGATTATAGAACCAAACAATTCACTAGAAAATACTGCAAGCAGGTGCACCCAAAAATTATAACTGCCCAAGTGGGATTAGAAAAACCTTGTGCATACTGTACCAATTATGAATTCAAGTGAATGGGGGGGTGGGGTTTGGAGGGCACATATGGGTGTGATGGTCAGGTGTGCACATACTTTTGGCCATATAGTGTATATTTCTGGAGCACTAAACAGATGCAGATATAGATAGTGACATTTCTAAAGCATAGTTTGTTCGTGACTTGCTTTTATACAAACAAAACTTGGTTAACTATGGTAAACATAATGTACTAAAACCATGATTCACTTTCCAAAGGTTACTGATGCCAAATGTGAAAAAAATAAATCTCAAAGTTATAAACATCCCTTAGAAATTTAGTTTATTTCCCTTCAACCTTAGTGAAATTTCATCATCATCATCATCATCCAGAAAATCACTGACAACTCGATGCAAACTTATTTAAGCAACAGCATATTAATTAACATGCATGTGAATTGGTGAGTAGTGGAAGCAAATACAAACCAGTCACGTTTGAACTGAAAGTCACACTGCTGTTTATGCAAGGACAAACCATCCAGTCGGGTTTTCAGCGCTCATGTTGAGAGAGAATAAATGCATTCAATAGGCGGGAGTAGATTAGGTTGTCTTTTGTGTTACAATATAACGTTAGAGACCTTTCACAACATACATTCATCATAAACTTAAACAGATAATGAAAATTCCCTTTTAATAGTTAAAGCAAGGTTTAAGAATAGTGATAAAAAAAAACAAGAGGCAAAATAAATGTGGCTCTGATGTAAATACAACAAAAATGACTCTTTGTGGAAAAACAAATTAAATAAATTAATTTAAGAATAACTTAGACAATATAAAACATCCACCAAAACAAATTGTTACAAAATAAACCAATTAACAATTTTTTTTTTTTTTACAAATACTTCCTGCTAACGTAAATGAATAATACATAACAATTCCTGAATACCATTACAGTGCAATGATCAAAATCAACACAGTAGCATCTTTCGCATTATCCATTACAGTACCACTTAAAAAAAAGGGATCATTTCACAAACCTTCAGTTCATTTTAATGTCTGTCCTTAAACACTTTGAGTGTGAATTTGATTCACTTCCCTTCTGGCTTCAACATAAACATACTGGGTACAAACATGGCAACTGTGTATACAATTTTATGTATAATTTAAAAATCTATTTACTGATAGCTGAACTAGGTTAACATCTGAATTCAAAGAATCTGCTCTAAGTACTCTTTTTTTATTTAAAGGCAAACTTGTTTTATATGGACAAGTCCCTTAATTAAATATTCTACAAAGCAGTTAGCTTTTATTCTTTCTTCAAATATGATTATGTGGTTATACAGATTAATTCAAATTTCAGTTATTTCTCTAACCAACTACTCACTGCAATACTATTATATGCAATCTATAAGGTATAGAAAATGACCACACACATTACTTGGTTATGAAATATGATTTGGAGAATTTACTCCTAACTATTCTGGGGGAAAAAAAACAACAACAACAAAAAAAAAAAAAACTGTGCACCAATCACCATAGGTAACACCATGCTTTGTGTTCTTCCTAGCTAGAATTCCAAGAGTAATTCCTCAAACAGACTTCCACGGATCCTCTAAGCCTGGAATTACCAACACTGAACTTCAGTTGTCAGTCTAATGACTACAGAGACACAAGAACAGTGTCTGTCATTAATAATATAAACAGTGTTTCATTATGACTATTATATCATAAACGTAATTACCTCTAGAGTAATAATTTTTATACTAGAAAAACAAGAAATAATCTTGTAGTTCTCACCAAGGAGAATACTATATAGTAATCAATATCCACAATAAAACAATAAGGGAATGTAAAGGAGTTGCACTGAAATGAAAAATGATTCAGTTTGTAGAATTGAGCTTATTCTAAGAACTGCAAATTTCATCCTTATCTATGGAAAATGATATAAATGTAAAGCACAGATCTAGTGCAATTTAACTGTAATTATGATAGAAATCTGCTACCCAAATGCTGACATAGTATTAATGTAAATTGTCAAGTTCTGATATTTACCTCCCACTCCATAAAGCATTCTTAGCAATCATTTTACTATTTAAAGAAAAAAAAAAAAAAAAAGAAAAAACTTATTATACCCTGAAAAATTCCTAACCAGCCTTTTCTATTCAACATGAAATTAAATGCACTTAAGATTTTTTAATGAAAACTACTTTTGTAAGAAACTTCAAGTCACGCTGCCTTACATATCATAGATATTGTATTTTACTTGTATATGTAGATACTCTGCAGCATCGTCTTAAATTCCAATCAAGTCGACCAAACTGCAAAGAAATTAGGCAAACTGTCTTTGCAAAAAAATTAAAGAAAGGAAGAAAACGCAGCTAAAATCCACTGCATGCTTGACTGCACTTTGGGAGGTAGGGCTCGCATGACAATATACAGTATTTCATATAAATCAGGTTATTACATATGTTCCGACCTTACACCCTACACTTTATATAAACATTACAGATGTATTTCTCTTACTTTATAACGCCTGCGTAGGTGCATATTTCTTTGATTTAAAATGAGCATATATGACTAACTATATTTTCTGTTAAAAAAAAAAATATCTAAATTGACCAAGAAAGTCCACTGCCCCATTTCAGCTTCTGTTTATATAAAAATCATAGAATATTTGCTTAGAGTAGACACTGATATTGAGGATTAATTAATTCATATTAAGACACTAACAGTTGAAGTGTATTCATGCATGAACCAGACATTACTAAATAAATAAATAAATAAAAACCCTCATTTATCTTTAGGATGTCCCTCTTAATTATACTGTCAGATTACTAATTACTGTTAAACATCGTGGCCTGAGAGTTACACTATACATATACCATCTACAAATCCACCAATCACAGGGTGTCATGCCTTTTCTCCCTCCTGCACCAAACCACAATATAACCGGTGACAGATGATTGTCAAGTTTCACAGGATGCACTTTTTGAACCAGCAAAGCTCTTTTGTGCTTTCCTTTTAAAGAAACAGGCATTTACTAACAGTTAAAAGCAAACCCCATTCATGGTCAAAGGCAACATAAATGAAGAAAGCCATATGTGCGGCATGGCAACAAGCGCAGTGGCACACACACTGAAGAGCAATGTGAGCTGCGAGATGCCCTTTGAAACACAATGTAATGTCTCTGAATTCCAAGGCAGTCTGAAAAGCCTAGATGTTTTTTTTTTTTTTTTGTCTGGAATCATGTCTCACACACATTGTGGAGTCTATGCAGTGCTAGTATGGACACAAATTATTCCAGCACAGTTTGGTCTTGGTCCTTGTGCCAGTCAGTCATTTGGTCTTGGGCACCACCAGGATCTCGTCCCCATCCCGAATGCTGTACGAATGCAAGGCCCTTGTGCTATACTTCATTTCTTCAGGCCCAAAGGCTGAGTGCATGTCCTTATCAATGTAGTAGAGACGCATGTTACTGGCTGAGAGTCGCACCACTGTTTTCAGCTGCTTTTTTAGCTCAGCCACGGTCTGGTCCAGCCTGATGCTCACCTGCTCTACGCGTTCCTCGCAGTGCACTTCCACGACCGCGTGGCAGCGCGGCCGGAGATCGATCTCAGCCAGTGGCGCCAACTTCCCGTACTTGGTCACCAAAGAGTGGTACCTGTCACAAAAACGCACACGAATGCACATTTACTAAACATCTATACATATATTTTCATGTTACAATCACTACTGTAATCATGTGCCTTTTGAAATTATAGACACCATTTACGAAAATAATAAAGAATATATAAAAATGATAACACATTCAGTGATTAATATGGGGATGTTGTACAGAATTATTGAAACACATTGGACGTCATTTATCAAGCTGGACACAAACACATTTATTCTTAAACAAGTACCCTGGGATTTATGAAAATTCAGTTAGGTCAGAAAAACGTTTGTATATATTACAAGAGCTTTTGAGTTTGTATGAATTCACTTATAAGGAGACTCAGTAATGTGAACCTCAACTGATAGGCTTCAAATCATATAACTGCCATGAATTACTGCAGTTTCATATATGGATTATGCGGTCAAGCTTAAATAGCTTATTTCTTTCAACTGCACACACAAATTTTATGAACATCAGTTGTTTCATATTAATGACCTGAAAGAAAGAAATCCAAAACAAATTCATAAATTAAGACAAATAAGACTAGCTAATTCATTATAACCACAGACATGCTGTCCTATACAAGGAGGAAGAGTATGGAGTAGCTTATGTGCTGCGATGGCTTCCATTAGTGGAAGATGCTTGCAATGCTAAGGAGGCACTCTTTAACCGTTTAGTTGTCATTTTGTCGTTTTCAGCTCTCAGTGAGCTTTGCTTTTACGAAGCTTTGTGGACGTCACTAAATATAAATCAGCTGTGCTGTTAATGTGTTTGGTAATTTTTCAAAAACCACTGACATTCGATTAAGCTTCAAATTGAGAGAATAACACTGAGTCTTTTACTTTTTCTGTAATATCTAATAAGGTTGGAGACCTCTTTGCTCCTTTATATTTGTTTGTGCGTGTCGACTGTCCTCTTCAACACAGACTACAGATACAAAGCCACAGGCTTTGTATTAACTGAGGCTCTTGATCTGTGTCTGCGTGACACTGCTACTTCCTGCATGAACTGGAATCACATTTTTCCCCGTTATGATGTCTAATGTAAACATTAACTGAAGCTCTTCACCTGTATCTGCATGATTGTAATGAATTGCGCTGCAGCCATGTGATAGGCTGACACATGAGCTGAATGAGCAGGGGTACAGGTGTTCCTATTAAAGTGGCTGGTGAGTGTATGTTATAACTGAGCTCCAGCATACAGGTACTGAGCCCCTCCCTGTATTGAAGGTACTGTACCTGTTAGGCAGCTCCTCTTCAGAGTGATCCCGATAGTACCGGATGAAGAACCTCTCAGCATCCTCGCGTTCTCCGTCTGTAACAATGCTCCCGTTGAGGCAACTCACTGAAGGCAACCTGAGGCAGGAGCACAATGGTACTTGGAGTCCTACAGGAAATGGCTGAACTTATACAAGTAGTAAAATGCTAATGAGACACTTACTGAGCTATCATGAGGCTGCGCCTCTCTGTGTTAGTGTAGGACTGCAGCAGAGGAATGCCCTGTAATCTCACCTCCTCCAGCTTGGGGAGACAATTTAGCTTCTCTATGTCTTCCCATTGACTGAGACCTACACACGCATGTATGCAGTATCAGAGATAGACGGGTAAAGCTGTATATGGGTTAAATTGATTTAACAAATATGATACTATATAAAACTTTTCTTAACATGTATAAAAATGCTCGCAACACTTGATGAAACTTGAAAAAACATTTGAGGACATTTGTATGATACATGATATGTATCATGATACATAAGTTTGCTTACAAACTGCCAGAAGAACAGTAGTGTTGCATTTAAAAAGAAAAGAAAAAAAAAGAAAGACTGAGTTCAGCGCTAAATAATGTTATATCTATCGTTGCAAGATTGTGAGACAGAATCCCAGCAATACCAAAGCCATGCTCTCTGGTTGAGAGGGATGACATTACTCTCTCTCCCGTCAATCAAAGTGAAAATAATAACAATCTTGGGTTATATCCTCTGAGTATGTTTAGCTGCCCTGTCCATGTAGCATGGGCAGCAGTTCCAAAAGATGCAGAGGTTGACTTCATGTGTCTCAGATGCAGAATATGTGAGCCCTCATCCTCCCCGGTTACTAGGTGCCATGTAATAGGGGCGAACGAGTGGGTGGGAATTGGTAAATGACCAAAATAACATCTAACCACTTGTCTCCGATCAGAGTTTGTATTTGTTATAAAAGTACTCAAATCTCAGTAAATTGTATTCTGACATAATTTATCATTATATTAATATCATGTCTCATATTTCCCATCCCTGTGGAGTGCAGTGATCAGTTAAAGCTGAAAGCTCTAGCATTACAGCAGGATTACATGATACGTTTTTTCAGAAACTATACCCGAGTTGTGCAGATTGATGCTACGCAAGTTAGGAAAGAGTCGGCGAAGATTGTCCTCTGATTCGTGAATGGAGTTCACGTTGTTGTTAGCCAAGACGAGCGTGTCGAGAGAGGGGAACATGGTGCCGAACTTGCGCACCTCGCTCCAGTCCTGCAGATTGTTGTCTGTAATGTGCAGCAGTCGCAGTGAAGGACATGGAGTGGCAGACACCGTCACAGTGCTGTACTCATTAAGGCACAGGAACAGCTCCTCCAATCTAGAGGACACACATGGATGCAGGTGAGAACTTTACATTTTTTACTGTCAGCTAAAAAAAACAATGAGCGACTACCTACATGAACAATAGGGCCCTTCAGCAGCAAACCTATCATTTCCAACAGTATTCGGAGCAAGATACAGTCACAATAATATATTGCAAAAACCTGATCAGTTTCTTGCAGAACACTGGTACGGTGTCGGTATCAGACAGATATTTCCTCACATACATTCTATAAATCTAGAAGCCAATAAACAGAATGATACTTTTTTTTTAAAATCGCTGAAAACATGTACATTTACACTTTATGATCAGTAGCCCAAAGCCCTTGCCCCTGAGCTACCACTTACCAAAACAAAGCTCACTGGGCAGTGACCTAGTGGATCCCGAGGTCATGACAAGAACCTGAGGAGCGTTCCTTCTTATGCTCAATATGCACTGTTTAGATCAACTGTTCAGATCATCAGCTCAAGTGTTCATTTATCAAGGAGAGTAGACACAAGGAGCCCCCTGTTTAAACAGAGCCCCTACCGTGGCATGTGTCTCCTCCTCATGGACATTATATAAAAATGGGGTGGTGAATATCACCTGGGTACCATCTTGTGTGAGTGCGCACACATGCTGAGACCTTTCAACGGTCATAGCGTGATCATCTAACACTGAATAGCGATAAAAACATGATTTATATAAGTCTATAAAGCTATAAAACCGCTCCCAGAACGTGGTTTTAACTGAGACTAAGTTCATCAGTAAACTTTTAAGTTCAACTTTGTTCCAATTATGGAAAACAGTAAAGAACAGTCTGGAGGGCATAACAAGATCTATGCTATTGATATCCAGTATGCTCAAGATTAGATCGTAATGATTTTGTTCAAAGAAATGCGATATATTGGGAGTTCTGTAGAAATCTTACTCAGGCATCTCGCGTGTGAAGGCGTGAACAACATCCCAAGGAATCTGAGTGTTGTTGAGGACGAGGCGGCGCACTCTAGATAAAGCCTCAGCACAGTAAGACTCCAGCACTGCGTCACTCAGCGGGTTTGAGCTAAGGTTCAGGAAGTCCAGGTTTGGAATGTTCATAACAATCTTACTGATCTGAACAGAGGTAAGTGACTGAGTTAAACATTAGACATTGTAACAGAAATTGTACTGGTTATGTGTGGCAATGAGTTGGCATGCTTCATACTGCCGGAGAGTCACGGCCAGTGCAAATAAACAAGAGAGCTACCTCATGCCAGTCTTGGAGTTTGTTATGAGATAAGTCCAGTTCAACCACATGAGCACAAAAGGCTGCGATCTCTCCTTCATCCCCTGCATGGCTAATTCCACAGCCATTCAGGACCAGCACGCTGGGCAGGTTCAGTCGGTCTGGTAGGGTAATAAAATATACGACCTCTTGTTTCACTTATCTCTAGACTTTTTTACTAATAGGCACTGACTGAGCTCATGTAACAAGAATGCTGACTGACTTTAACAAATAACAAGTGTCTGACTTGGTCATACCTTTCATAGGAGATCCCTGATGGCCAGACGGCACAACCACCCCCATGCCAGGACCCCGGCGGTAGGGGAAGTTTTCAGGGCTGTATTTCTCACTGATCACCTGCATAAATGTGCGGCCTTCCCCCTCAGGTGCCTCCATGGCCCTGTCCCACACACCCCGCCAACTGCTGCTCTGCTGCGATGAAAAAAGCCAAAACAGAATTAAAACACTCTTTAAAAACAGATTCTCTTAATATTTACACACTGCTTCAAGTAGAATCAAAGTAATGATACACAGCTCAGTAAGCCTGTTAAAGCCATGTCATAAGTTCAATTCATAAAATCAGCACTGAACTAATATACCAAGTCTCAAGAAATATGGGCTGTTTCTCATGTGCATTTATATCTGTCAACAGTTCTTAAACATACCTGAACTGTCAGTACTTACAAAATAATCTCACCTGTTGTAATGTGCAGTTCTACAACTGTGTAACAACCTGAAGTGGCTGGCCACTCGCGAAGGAGTGAGCGTCTCCTGAAAGTCCACTCTGCTCACTGTACTTAATTGTGTAATGTACACGACTGGATATGAGGGGAGGGACTGTAGAAACTCCTGAAAAACAAACATGGGATCGGTCTTCCTGAAACCAATGCTAACTTTACTTGTGATTAAGATATGTGCAAATTAGAAACAAACTTCAGTTCAGGAAAGCCACTAAGTTTCAGAACTACAGTCACGGGACAAAAGAAAGTACACCCTCCTTCAATTCTATGTTTTTATTTAACATGGCCTAAAGCAATGTTGTAAACAAGAGTGGGCCAAAACACACTGTATTTTTCGTATCGAGAACCATCTAGAGTGGTACCAAGCCACTTTTTCCATTTTTGATTGAATACAGAGTGTTGGTTGATACCCAATTTCAACAACATTTACATTCATCTCATTAGGCTGATGCTTTTTTCAAAGTGACTTACAAGTGAGACAACTGAGCAGTTGAGGGGTCTTGCTCAAGGACCCAATGCCTTAACCACTGTGCCAGCAGTCCGTTGCTAACTCTGTTGCTAAGTAATGCAAAACAACAAAGGTAATTCGGTATGCTTTAACACATGCTGTATCTATGCTCAATGAAACAAATGCGTTGTGTCAGTTAACAATATGCAGTCACAGCATAAAGTACTGTGGATCAGACTTGAAAAGATCTGATACTCAGCGTCAGATCTGTACATCTCTTCTGTCTCAATTTATTTAATTAATCTCTCCTGATCAGTAAATATATGAAGGTCAAATTAAAACACAGTTAATGGTTAGATTATATTACACTGAATACGGTAAAAGAAAGAAAGAAAGAAAGAAAGAAAACGAATGAACGAACGAACAAACTACCTCCGCTCAGTACTACTCACACTTATACTCAGTGTCAGATCTGTACATCTCTTCTGTCACAATTTATTTAATTAATCTCTCCTGATCAGTAAATATGTGAAGGTCAAATTAAAACACGGTTAATAATGAGATTATATTACACTGAATACGGCAAAAGAAAGAAAGAAAGTTTACATCACATGGGATAAGGTAAAAAACAAAAAAAAGGATGACGCAAAAATCGTAAAAACGGATTCAATAAGCTTGAGATGGAATGGAGCTATAAGACAAGTTTGACAATCGGCAAAAGACAGCGGTGCCGCCTCACAGCTCCAGGGTTCCCAGAGTTCTCCCCGTGTCCATGTGGGTTTCCTCTGGGCTCTCTGGTTTCCTCCCACCACTCTAAAACATGCCGGGAGGTTGGCACAGGCATGAATGAGTATGTGATGATGCCCAGACTAGCATGTATTCCCCACTTTGCCCTCAGTGTTCCCAGGATAAACTCTGGAACCCCCACAACTCTGACCAGGAGAAAGCAGTTACTGAATATGAACTGAATGAATGAATGAATGAATGAATGAATAGCTATACACTGGTTCATATCTCGTACTGTAGGAATGTAATCACATATTGTGATATATTTTTCATATCACTCATCCCTAAATTGGAAAGAAATCCAGTGCCTTCATTTGAACAGCACTCGACTTGACTAAAACAATATTACAGCCAATACTGTCACTGTCCTTTGAGACTGTCAATGACAGCTTGACATTTCTTCGGCAGATATTCGGCTTGTTAAAATAAATAAAATAAAGTTTTAAAAAAAATAATGCACTGTAGGCTAACAGACGAGTTACACACGTGTGAAACAGTAGCATCGTTAGCTAGCATCGTGTTTCAGGAACACTATCTTGTCCTAATAGGACACAGCTAACCAGCTAGTACCAGACAGCTGAGCCACATTAGCTTGGCATGCTAACAAGTCTACAGTCCCTACAGCTCGAGTTACAAATGCATGGCCAGATGTTGCGCGCGCGCGCGCGTGTGTAAATTATCACACAACTGCCAGCGCATTTCAAACAGAAACATTTCCGAGCCACTGGAGCTGAGCTTTTAGAGAAATGACCCGCACGTCACATCAACAACACCGATCTCATACAGCAGAGCAAAAAACAACAACAAAAACAACAGTCAAAATACATCTTAATTAAGTGGGTCTAATGGTAACCAAAAATATATTTACTGTTATCGCTGACACGTTCCGCTTTGCTCTTGTTGTGGATGTTGCAGCCGTTACACTGAGCCACCTGCACAGGAAGTGACGTAATGACGCCTAGTGACGTGACGCCGTTCTACAAAGCTAAAACTGGATACAGAATAATGTAACGTACAATTGATTGTAAACTGAATTATCCTTCATAGAAAATACCACTTACATAAAGCCAAAAGATGGCAAATGTAATTAATTTATTTATTTACTGCAAATTCCTTTCTGCAAATTTACATCACCAGTGAGGCATATTTCTAAAATATATAAATATTTAATATTTCTACCTTTACATTTATACATTCTCCAGAAACACAAGGTACTAAACTGTTCCCTTCCTTGTCACTGAGGTGGTACCTTAAAGTACCTTTAGTACACTTTTTTACCTGTAGAGTTGTATATAGGAGTATAAGAATTTAATGATTTTGAAGGGGACATTTTTTAAATCTAAAAAACAAGCATATATTTGGCAATTGTTGAAACATTTGGCATGTGCTGTACAAATATATTCACATACAAACATTTTCATCAACATTAAGTGGCCATAGTCTTAATCATATGGGGTGACAGTGATTTTCCTTCCAAATAAAATGTTTCCTTAATATGCTTAACATTTTGACAAATTATTACAAGTACAGTAATATCTATAGACAAACATATATGCATTGTGCATGAATTAGTGTAAGTCATGAGCTTATATTTACATCCTGTAACTGAACTGAATTAGTGTAAGTCATGAGCTTGTATTTACATCCTGTAACTGAACTGTCTCCCTGTTCATACAGTTTACAGACTTGTACAAACCCATAAAACTAATAAAAAATGTACATGACCAGTATCTACTTGAGCACACACTATCACTGATTAATATTTCAGCCATAGAACCTATGTATTTTATTTTGAATTTTAATACAGTTATGTAGCATCATGTAGCATTGGTTATGCTACATGATGAGTGGTTACACCAAATGATGACAACACCATGCATGGTTTCATGTAAAAAGATCTCCTAGAGAAACTTTTTATAAACCTTTAACATTTTTTTTTTAATCTTTAATAAAAAAAAGTGTAATGCAGGTTAAAAATGCTTTGTACTTTACATGGATGGAGGTGTAAGGTTTTATGCAGCCCTTCATTTCTCTCTTTCTGTCTGGCAGGGCACTTGATGATTACATACTCTATGTAATCTCTCTCAGCCCTTTTCTTCTATGATATCTGATATCATGTAACAAATGTCAGTCTTAAAGGCACAATAAAACAAACAAACACACAAACAAAAAAGCCTGTTTAATTCTAAGAGATAAAAAAAGAGAAGTAAAGATAGCCAGTCATGGAAAATCTAAAATATTGGCACTTTAAACATGCTAAAAAAATTCTCCTAGTCACTAATTGGAACTACAATAGGGCAGTGTTAACATCAATATTTTATTGATATAGAAAGAAAGCATATTGAAAATGCAGAAATTAAACTGTACTAGAGAATTGTATGTAAAGTCATGAATTGAGTATAAAAACCAACCAGCAGGAGCCAAAGGAAGATATACAGTGGTCGCACCACATGATAGTTCATTCAGATTTAACAGGCACAGATTTGACTACCGAAGTAAAACAGGACTTAATTAATTTTCATTGTTTTCTTGAGATCTTGAGATGAAAGCCATATGGTAACTACACTGCAGTAGTGAAAAGTGCAAGTTTTCCAAATTTGACACAGTCTTCCAAACCTTCTAAATGTTTCCAAGGATCCTTCAGTAATCACTTTATCCTAGTCAAGGTAGCAGTGGATCTGGTGCTTATCTGGGAACACTGGGTTTGAAGCAGGAATCATGCCTAGGGACAACTGAGCATAGCCAATCCACCTACTGGCAGGACCTGGAGGAAACCCACACAGACATGGGGAGAACATTGCTATGAAACTCTGCACAGACAGCAACCTAAGCACATCAAACTGGGAACCCTGGAGATGTGAGGTGGTAATGCTATTTCCCACCATGTCACACTTTCATAAGCACACCAAACAAAAAAGAAAATTGGTCTATTTATAAAGAAAAATAATATATATCTTTCCCTCTCATTTCTAGTTAGTGAGGGAATTTTGCCGAAAATACAGTAGTGGCTCGTACATTAATAAATCTTAATCTTCATAAAGTCCTCATTCATAACTCCATACATTTTATATGTGAATTTTTATATGTTAACATTATATGTGAACATTTTTATCCTGTGAATACCTCTTTTGAGTGAATGATGATTTTTAATAAAATGTTGCTATTTGATAAATGTAAGCCAGTGTTCTATTGATGCGTTTGTCTTTTTAGATGCTGCACAATCATGGGGCAGTTTGCTCTCTGCACCATTTTTCTCCATAGAGTTATTATTGTATTTTTGACTAGTGGTCAAAAATGTAGTAGAGACCCACTGGGGCATTAATCACACTGCCCCACGCTCACTCTAAGAACATTTTCAGTGGAGGAGGAGCAGCAGAACAGTTAATGACAGGATTGTCAGGGTTGCAGGTTTACACCAAAGTTGTTAGGTTTAAAAATTCTTTGTGGCTGCCAAGATTGTTTTATAGCAAATGATATGAATTCAGTTTAATAAATTGCTGCAAACAAAGGCAGAGTGTAAGTGCAGACAGTGGGCCTCATTTATGCTGGATATAAATGGATTTATTCATAAATCATTCATAGGAGAATTTATACAAGTAATTTGGTATTCATGAAATACCAAAATAAAAAAAATAGCTATTTCAATTACGCACATCAATTTAACGAAGATTTTTGTAAACACATTTTGTTAAAAGATAGCATTAATTGACCGTTAAGTGACTGATCTGGTATATCTCAAACTGTAATGTTCTGTAGAGTCTCTAGTATACCATGAACAATTTTCTTCCTGTGGGCACATGCCCTTCTGCTTTTCAAACAAGGCATCATCGGGGAGGGCACAAGGGATCTCTGATCGAGAGTCTCCAAGACACTTCTCTTTGAAAAAAACAAACAAACAAACAATTAAACATATCAGTTTCAGTAATGTGCTTGGTGTCTGAAATGCAGTACAATATATATATATATATATATATATATATATATATATATATATATATATATATATACACTATATTAAAAAAATTATTCTGTCACCTGACTTGACTCACATATT
>CM075016.1:9350121-9370020 GCA_037576675.1 Pangasius sanitwongsei | reverse complement strand
AAAAAAAAGTATAAAAATACATAAAATAAGTACCTTTCCTTCTATAACTTTTCCCCGTTCAAAGTTTGTTGGTGAATCAAGGATTTCCACTTTACCAATTTGGAAAGAGAGGTTTATTGTTTTGGATTTCACCATGGCAATGTCTAAACAAAAGGAAACAAATCACCATATGTTATTATGAAATATAAAATAAAATTATGTTAATGTATAATATTAAGCATACAATTTAAATTTAGCAGTCAGATTGCTACAGAATGTCTGCTAATTTTGAGAAATCTGTTACTGATTCACCTGTTCCTTCCTCCGTGAGTGTAATAGTAACATCAAGCTGATTCCTAAAATTATGTTCAAATTCAGTGTTCATGAAAGTTGTCACATTGATGAAACAAAATGCACAGCCAGTCTGACTCATCTATGGGAACAAATACAACTAGTGAGACTCATTTCATTAGAGAGAGAGAGAGAGAGAGAGAGAGAGAGAGAGAGAAATATTTGTCTGTGAAGTGTGTTACATACATACCTCCACAGTTTCACTCAGACAGGGTGAAATCATTGGGGCCTCATGATAGCTCTGCCAAAATGTCCGGCAAACCTGCACCACTGCTTGACCAGGTACTGGTTGTCCATAAGTGTACCTTCATTTCATACAGTTTCAATAAAATATACATAAATCCTAGCATGTATAATATGTAAGAGATAAATATCATATAAACATGTGCTAGACATTCAGTTGTGTCAACAATATGCAATGCATTTACTGTAATAAAACTGAATTTTTGAGAGATTTCTTTGCTCAATTTTTGAGAAAAAAACTTGAAAATTACTTTCCACAAACTTCTAGTTTCAGTTCCTCCTCACCGACACTGTGTTCTTCTGGTGCATTTACTGTAACCTCGAACTTGGGTAAAACTAAAAGCCAAATGCAGTTTATTACTACAGTACGTTATGCTTGATACATCTGTGAAAAAAAAAACACTCCAGTGTCACTAGTAATGTTATTTACCATGCTTTTCCACCTTAAATTGGTGTGTGATCAACCTATTTCCAGTATCAGCAGTTAACTGATAACGTCCCTGTGGAGCTTCAGCATTTAGCTCATGAGAAAGCTGCAGTATCAGACCTCTCGAGGACACATTTGTCCACTGACCAATCCTGTTCTGACGATTATCCTGTTTGGTTCCACAAAAGATATCTACAATTAGCTCAGTGGAAGCACTGCATTATAGATATTACAAATGAACAAGAGTGTCATAAAATATATAATATTGTGTATGATTTTACTTTACCTGAAGACTCACTGTGCTGTACTGTGGAGTAAAAGACAAAACATCACATTTTCAAATATAAAATATAAAATAACTGAAACACCATAAATATTATCCAACACATTATAACAAAAAAAAATTATGTTTTATTCAATGGAAATTGTACCATATAAAAAATACACATTGATGGGAGCAACACTGGTCTGTGATAATGTAAATGACAATGGAGCACCCTGTTGTACTGTTAAATTGGAATCCTTTATATATTAACATAAAACTCTTCTCTTACCTTCTGTTCAAATGGGATGAAATTAGAATCCATAGAGACAATTCTGAAATTCACTGTGGAAAACAATAATAGTGAAAGGTTTTGAGTTGCACCTTCAGTAGAAATTAAACTTTCATTAAATAGTTTAAATTGAAAAATAGTGAGGCATATTGCACGAATGAATTACCTGTTTGGCCTGGATTGTAGATGGGTTTATCAGTCTGAATAAATACCAATGTGTTGTAGGATTTAAACATCACTTTCCTTTTCTCTGTCATCGTAAAACTTTCACCTTTCACCTCTACTTTGATCTCCTGCACTGACTCACCCTCAACCTGTGGAGCCTGTGAAGATGTATTTCATGTTAAACCATGTGAAACCTAACTAAAATTACTATTAACTTATTAACTTAATAATTAAATTAAACATAAATTACCTAGTTGACTAACCTAATAATATACTAACTAACTAAACAAACAAACAAATAAATACATTTCTGGGATTTCTTACCTCAAAATGAGAGCAGTGGTGAATCTCCTTTTCCACTGTCTCTTGTAAAAGAGTTCTGCTCTGATTGTTGTGAACAAGATAAATGTTCATTTGCAGAGTCTCATTAGGCTTCAGAAGACTCACACAGAGCTTTGCATCAGAGCCAGACTCTATTACTGCAGGAAATGTCACCATGAAATATCTAAAGACAAAAATAAAAGTTTAAGATTATTTTCAACTGAATAATATGTAATCAGTGAAAAATGGAGAAAGGTTATTTAAGTAAACTATTGTAGCCAGATCTTAACTAAACAGAACAGAGCTCAATAATCAATAGTATTGCAAAAGTGTATACAGAGGGCCTTAACTTACACTGACCTAAATACCTATCTGCAGTTTTAATCATTTGCAAGATCTGTTTAAGATGTTTGTAACATTACAAACAAATTTCTCATTTCATGCATCTAAATTTACTGCTATTTATGGGGAAAAAAAAGGTTTAACACAGCATGGCTATCTAAAACATTTTGCATTTTATAATCCACATCTTAAGTGCCCATGTGCAATAGTTTTCTGTAAGATCATGAGCCAATTTCTTCACTTCGATGCACCTAAACTGTTGTTTATTGAATGCGATGGTATCATACAGCATGTCAACTGAGGGGAAGAAAAAATGTTATTCACAATTAGAGATAAGAAACACTCTCATAGTATTATGATAGTATTTTAGCATATTAGTAGTGTTTTTGGTTATTCCTTTTCTATAGACATTCATTCAACCAGCTGCTAGGGCTTAACTGTGCGTGTTACATATGCAGAAATGCACTGCAGAGGTAATTATTCTAAAAGCCTTTAGAATTTAAACGCCGTTTAGTCTCATTGCTATTCTGTGATGATGGTGGTTGACAAACAAAGAACTTTTTGAATACATTTATGAAAACAAATTTAGTGTATAAATATTAGTATATTCTTACACACTGAGGATCTGTAATTGTTTGACAAATATGATTAATTTTTTTTAATCTAAAATTATATGATACTTACGGTCCTGAGGTTTGTCCATAGACAGAGAGAAAGAGGAAGCTGGCTAACAGTAGCCTTATCCTTACGTGGACCCGACCGACCACCATGATGAAGTCCATCACCAGTGCAAAGCTGTAAAGTTCAAATGCCTTTTTAAAGACTGTCAGCCCATCTGCACTCATCCTCCCATTAATGATTAACCACTTTGAGCAATCTAACTACATTGCAAGCTTCTGCCATAAGCAAATATGGTGTTAACATTTAATAGGTTTCACAATAGTATGTGATATCTGTGATATCTACAAAATGGGAATAAGAAAAGGCAGCTGGAGTGCAAATACTTTCTGCCACCTGGCCAATCAGTGCAAGTAACCCTAATGACAATATATTGCACAGTCATAAAACAAAACAGCATAAGAAATATAATGACTTTCCTCAATTAAAATAATCCTGCAGGCAGTGTAACTGGCATCTATAATTGATTACTTATACAGGCACAGATTGTGCTTTATTTTAATTATTAATTAGATATATTTCAATAGTATTCTTGTGACATAAACTTCTCAGTTTTTGAGAAAGTTACTGTAAGAAAATACCAAGTGACATCACAGTGCCAAACCTGCACCTATTTGCTCAAAGGTAGAAATACAAACGTCACCTCTTAAAAACATGCCTGATATTTTTGTGTATAAGAGCACAAAAGTGAGCACAATTTCCTCTTCCTCTAATTAGTCACACATTGTTGATTTATAGTAAACCTAGAGTCACTAAGCTATTTCACCGAACTTAAAAAAACCAAAAAAACAAACAAACAAACAAACAAACAAACAAACAAAAAAAAACAGCAACTCACCAACAAAGGTAAGGGCCTTGTGTCACCATTCATGGGTTCACGGGCCTCTTCTGGCCATTCTGTGTACTACCGCTGATTAGTTCACTAGTTTCAGCTGCTACTCATTTACTATTTGCTCTATTTAAGCCTCAGTGTTTGTCCTGTCTTTGTCAGATCGTTGTTTCATGTCTGTGTAGTATCTGTGGTTAGCTGTTTTTCGGTTCCCTGCTGGATTACTGTCGTCATTTCGGAATTATTGGACTGTTTATCATTCGTTGCAGCCGAGCGCTACCGAGGAAGCCTGCCATCACTGCACCCACGACTTTCTGTCCACAGTACTGTTTGTGTTCACTCTACAGCTCTAATTAAAGGATCATTTGAATTCACACTCGAATCCATCTCGTATTCCCTGACAGAACTATCTGACCATAACTATGGATTCAGCGAGTGCCTCTGACGTCAGCGGATTCCTGTCTAACACAGCCGCACGTTTAGGCGGACAAGATGAGCAGATGGTTGCTATGGGTCGTGCGGTGCAAGCCTTGGTAGCGCAGGTATCTGAGCTTACTGCCCAGATTCAACAGCTGAGAACCGAACCGGCAACATCACCCACTGCGCCAGCTCCCCAGCGCTTACCCCCTCAATCGCCGCTCACAACTCAACATGAGCCACGCCTACCACCTCCCGCCTCATGCTCTGGTGAGCCGCGGCTCTGCCGAGCCTTTCTAACCAGGTGCTCATTGTTTGTTTTTTTTCTCTCTCCAACCCCAGACTTTTCTTGCTGAGCGGTCTAAGGTGGCTCTGGTGTTGACGCTGCTGTCTGGGAAGGCAGCTTTATGGGAGACAGCGGTGTAGGAGAACCAGCATACTAGATACAACATAACCCCCCGCGTCTCGTAGATGGGGAACCTGCTTATTCGGTTAACCGCATTCTGCACTCGAGACGGAGGGGACGCGGATTCCAGTATCTGGTGGACTGGAAAGGTTACGGTCCGGAGAAGAGAAGTTGGGTCCCAGCCAGGGACACATTGGATCACGCCCTTCTCGATGATTACAATCGACGGTTAAGCTCTCCTGTTAGCGCCGAGAGGCGCTCCTAGGAGGAGGGGTACTGTCACGGTTCATAGTTGTTCCCCGGTCTCTTCTGGCCATTCTGTGTACTACCGTTGATTAGTTCACTAGTTTCAGCTGCTACTCATTTACTGCTCTATTTAAGCCTCAGTGTTTGAATCTATCTTAATGAATATCAGCAAGGCTGTGATTCCGCTTATAATTTGTTGTAAGTTGTAGTAATTAATTGCATAAGTATTCACCCCCTTTTCTGAACCACTTTGATTTGTGCTGGTGCAATCAGTTGCCAACAAGTCATATAATTAAAGTGGTATAATACACCCCCAAAATAGACCCCATCTGTGACAGGTATTCAATAGCCCCAGCTGATCTCATTCACATGTTCTGGTCCTGCCCAAAACTTAAAACGTACTGTTCCGCCTGTAAAACACCTGGGGTTGGGTGTGGGTGGGGTGGGTTTTTTTTTTTTTTTTTTTTTTTAAAAAGCTATGATTCTGTAGGGATTCGCCTAGACCTAGTCCCTTGGGAGCTTTATTCAGTGTTGCATCAATACATCTGAATTTACCTTCTAATAAATTCTCTTTTGCATTTTTGATGGCTCAGAGGTGCTTACTGTAAGTTCCTATCTCCACCTTCAGATTTGAATTTAATGTCCTTCCTCAAATTAGAAAAATGAAATTCATAGGTGTGTACATTTTTATATATATATTACATCATAGTGGAACTGAGGTTCAACTATTATTTAATAATACTGTGCCTATAGTCCTTTATTTTATGTAATGTCTCTCATGTAACTTTCTTTTTTTTTTTTTTTTTTTTTTTTAAAAACTCCTGGCCTTTGTCCTTTTTATAGTCCTCAAATTTGTCCTTTGTTGAGAGCCTCAGAGTTCCTGAAATGTTTTTGTGTTCATATATCGATGACATACTAATCTACTCTGCAGCAGAGGAGAAGCATGTTCATCAGGTGAGGATGGTTTTTAAAAAGCTCTTGGGGAAAACTTGTTTATAAAACTTGGAAAAGTGAGTTTCATCAAATCTCTCAAGATCCTGGGCTACAACCTGAATGAAGGAAGTGTAGGGATGGACCAAACCCCAGTTCAGGTTGTCACCAACTTGATAAAGAACTGCAAATTTCTATCTATCGGTTATTCAAGCATTCATTTCACAACAGTGCCTACACTCCACTTACATGGACTTCATTATTTACCTTCCCATCTCTCAAGGTAACACCACCATCCTAATTATAATTGATCATTTTTGTAAAGTTGTCATCTGGTGCCCTTACCCAAACTCCCCACAGCCATGGAGACTGCTAAGGAGGTATTCAGGTACTATGTTCTTGTCAAAGATATTGTATATGATCGAGGTATTCAATTCACTTCACAAGTCTGGTATGCCTTTTGCATGACTAACTTTAATGTTATTCTGTCCTCAAGGTACCATGCCTGATCCAGTGGTCAAACAGAATGTCTTAATCAGGAAATCAGGCGATTCTTAAAGGCTTGCTCTGCCAACAACTAACTCGACTGGACTCACTACCTCCCATGGGCAGAATATGCACAGAACTCCCTGATTCACTCATCCACAGGCCTTACAACCTTCTAATGCATGCTTGGGTATCAGCCACCACTCTTCCCTTGGTCTGGAGAACCTTTGAATGTCCTAGCCTTGAGTGGATCAGGAGGAGTGAGTAAACCTGGAAAGCCACCCACATGAGATGGCAAAGAGCCGTTCACAGAAGTGGCAACAGACCGTCACTGCTGTCCTCACTTGCAACTGCACCCCAGACAGATGGTCTGGCTCTCGACGAGGGACCTGAGGTTAAAGCTTCTATCATGAATGTTAAGTACTCGATTTACTGGTCCTTTCAAAACAATTAGACAAAAACCTAGTCACGTACAGATTAGAGCTACCACCCTCATACCAACTTGCACCCACATTCCATGTATCTTTATTGAAAACAGGTGTCTCATCTGCCCAACACCAGGTACCAAGAGCTGAACCACCATTCCTAATTTTTTGATTTTGGACATTGATGATAAACTTCTTGCTAACAGATCCCTCTAAATCTCCATTGTTACAAATACTGACATTCAGATTATATATAGAAAATATACTCACACTACCCAGACTGAAGCTATCAGAGATTACTACCTCATTCTATTTAAATGTACCTTTTTACTGAAAATCTCCTGGATAGATCGACATTGATTGATTGGTTCACCCTCTGACCCCACAGAACTAAGTCAAGTGACTGAATGCTTAGTTGACTTTCTGCTACACTCTAGATAATGTAGCCCCGAGTAAAGTACAAATATTTAGAGAAAAATCTAGTATCCTGGTATTACAATTGCACCTTAAAACAAACCAATGAAAGTTAGAACACAATGGCATCAAACTAAAACCCATAGTATTCCAAATTGCATGGAAGTACAGGCTTCTTTACTATAGAAAGGCTCTAATTTCTGCTAGATCAGCATATGTCTTCACCCTAATAGATAACAAAAACTAATCCTAGATTAGGATTAGATAAACTGTATGTAGTAGCAATGACTTAATGAGGGTTTTTTTTTTAATGGCAAAATTAATCTTTCAGACAGACTAGAAAATGTTTTTAAAGTTAACAGCTCTTTCTTGGATCAGGTCTTATTTGACTAATCTGTTTGTAATGTAAATGGTGACTTCTCTTTGCTTACAAAATTAATGTTTGGATCTGTTCTAGGCCCAGTGCTCTTTTCTCTACAAATAATTGTACCCATATATAAACAAGGCATTAGCTTCCACTGCTATACTGATGACACATCTATAAGTTTCAGCAAAGGCAGATTGACAGACAACAGCTTAATAAATTTGAGGAATATGTAAAGGACATGTTTAAAGGCTGAGTAACTTCCTCCGATTTCATTTTAACAAGACAGAAGCACTTCTACTAGGGCCAGAGGCAGCTAGGAGTAAGCTTTCTGATGTAGTAACTCTGGATGGCCTTTCAATTACACCACATGCAGCAGTGAAAGACCTTGCTGTGATTATCTCCACTCTCTGATATAAGTTTAAAAATTTTAAAAGTGGTATTATATATGAACTCAATATTTCTACAATGAAAATGTCTCTTCCAAAAGAAAAAAAACACCACACAGAAGATATCCAAAGCTTTTCTGTCTTTAATGCAGATCTGGAAGCTTACACACAGGGGGAGTTGTACTCCGTCTCGGACTGGTCACCTAAATGAAAGAATCAGTAAGTGGAAGCAATACGGTCACAGTAACAGAGTTTAAATCCCACAACCCAGGAAAATCTTACTTGTTTGGTAGTAATCATAAATTTTGATCACCGCCGGCTTGAGATTCTTGACGGGAAGCACTTGTTTAATGTGTAGCTTATAGTTGATAGGAATAGTCCTTTGGAGCTGTTGGAGATACACCAGACATCATATTGTAAACACACTACACCATAACTGTTTTGAGCACATAGAAAGGTACAAGAAATATAGGTAAAGGTTAATGTTGTACGCAGATTCAGACAGCGTTTTCCTCTTACCTCTTTTATATACATGATAATATGGTCATCTTTGGAATCAACTCGTTCTACCGAAATCTGGTTTTTCAGCTAAGAAACCAAAACAGTAATTACTGTGCATTAGTAAATTAAATCTGAACCAAATATACAAAGGCAATGGCAAACACACACCAGAAATTTTAGCATTTATTTATTTATTTATATCACATTGCTAGTCCTTACTTCACCAGGATCTGCTGTGAACCCTGATAAGAGTTTTATGTCCACTATGACCATGTTAGTGTTGTTTAGTGCCCCATTATATCTGAAAATTGAAAACAAACAATAACAAAAACGAAGTATCAATGACTATAACAAATAACAATAACTATAGCAACAATAATCATACCGAATAGTAGTAATCGTCACTACAGCGTAAAATGTCAAACAGTATTTGTTATTGTAAGGGGACTGATGGCAGTGAATTTAGTGATTTTTTTTTTTTTTTTTTTTTTTTTTTGCTGAGTTTGTAGCCTAAAGGCCTCTCACGATAGCTTTAGCATGAAGGATTTAGCATGAGTTTATTCTTACATGACCGAGAAATTGATGGTCAAAGTTTGTCCGAATGATTTTGTGCAGTTTGCCTCCGTCATAGTTGCAATGCTCAGTGTACTAATTTCAGTAGGTGTAGGGATATTGTAGAGAAGTGCAGTCTGCAAGTGGGGATAAAAGAAGTCGAAGTCAAAGCATAAAGCAGGCAATAAACAGAAAATGTATCCGCATTGTGTACGTGTGTGTGTGTGTATATATATATATATATATATATATAAATTTTTTTTTTTTTTTTTTTAAGAATGAATGAACGAGGAAAACTTTCTTTGAAAAATCTGAGTTAGGATTGATAATGTAACAGACAAACAGGTATGTCAGGTCAGCAAGATTGATAAAGCTCTTATCATGACTTAAAGATACCTGCACTGACACACAGGTGGAGCCCTTCACTTCAATGCTGTATTTGCCAGGAACATCCTCCAATGCTCTTTCTTGGTACAGTAACTTGTTGTTCTGGTTCACATCAAAGTTGTGACTGTGTCCATCTGCTGACTTTACAGTTACTGTGCTAGAGCCTTCTGAGCTGAACACTTTAGTGGAGTACAGAGCCAGAGCCTGGAGGGCCACAACTGTGTCCTGAATAAAAGAGGAGGAAAACAATTATAACAATTCTAACATAATTCAAAACTATAACTATAGCTAATATTTAGTGGGAACTTTTAGAAATTGGTTGTTTTTGGTCAACATTTTAACTGTTGTTTGGTGTTTTGTGTGGGGTTTGGAGGTGTTGTATTGTCTGTGCTTTTTGAGCTGGTTGTTCAGGCCACTTGTTGCAAGTTAAATTTGGAGACAGTGGAGTTGGAATTGAAATTAAATAAAGGAATGCAAATTAACTAAGTACCTGGGTGGAGGAAAAGCCTCCATAGGGATTTTGCTGCTTCACCAGCCAACTGACTATCCTATTAGCATATCCCAAATCAGCGGCAGTGAGTTTGTCTGCAGTGAGAACAGCTAGCAGCACATAAGAACTGATTTCCACTGACAATGTGCCGGAGTCATCTGATACTGACTGAGACCAGTGAAGCCGACCATCTAAAATTAAAGAGACACAAAAAAAAATTAAGACTGACCTTTTGGCTCTGCATGCTTATAGCTGGGACTCCTCTTGTGCCGCTAATTTTCACAATCATCACGATCAGCACTCAAAATTATTCAGCCCCCTCAAAATGCAAGGTATTACTGTGATGCGAGTAACATTTAGTGAACATGTATTAACCAAAGATTTAAAACAGTCAAAGAAAGTTTATTGATACATAATATACTACTTAAACATCAAACAAAAAATAAAATTCTCTCCATAAATGCTCATGTGCGATGCAGCACGGATTTGTATCTCAACTGAAAAGCATGAAATATATTCAAACTGTCATAATAGTAAATAAACTTGATAAACAGAGCACTTGCTTGCTAATTGCTCTTCTTTTAAATCCCATATGTTTACGTTTTGCCATTGCCTCTACCGTATTTGTGGTTTTCTGTAATCCTATTCCTTCCTCCTGTTGGTGGCTTTTAACCAAGTGTCATAGCAGCGTTTTTTTTTTTTTGTTTTTTTAAAAAAAAAAAAAAGTTTTTAGCTTTTTTATCTGCTGTCTTTGGTTACAGTGGCACTAAATGTACTGCAGGTGACCATGTCACAATATGCGCATAAGTCCACTGATTTCAACTCCCAATGAAAGAATATATCCTTCTACTCAGAAATATTACATCATATATTTTAAATGATCAATTTTAATATGCCACTCAACTGGACACTGGTAATTTTTAAATATTTTAGGTCTTCAGAAAAGCATGAATTTGTAAGCCCTTACAGTCTTGTGGGGGTTGAATAATTTTGAGTGCAACTGTATGTACATGTTCAATCTTTCCTTATAGTATATCAAATTACTAAATAAATTAGGTAATGATGCCTCAACCATTAAGTATCTTATTATGTTAGGTTTGTCCTGCTATGCCACTATTTTGAATTTGTTACAAATTATTCTAACCATCCCATACCTCCTTCAATAGAATCACTATTCAACTTTTTTAGTAGGTGCTCTCGAGTTTCATTCTCTTCAGCCAGACTGAAAGTGTAGGCCAACAGTGCAGTGGTGTAGGTGTTTGTCAGGTTACCAATAGAAGACTTTAGGCACAACAGTCCTTTTTTCACAATGGGATCCTAAATGATAATGGTAAATAAGAAAACGCAATAGTTTTGAAAGTTTCAGTTTGAGTTAGATACTTATTATGACTTTTGCAGAGTCTCCCTAATAATCATGTGTCATTTGAAAGCAAAAATTAAACACTGTATCATGCTCTTACCTGGACTGTATTTCCAAGTTCAAGGAATGATGCAGTGATGTAGGCAGTAATAGTCACATCATCATTTACACCGCCCTGAAATACATGAAAATGATGCGCACACAAAATAGAAATTAAGTAAATTTATTCAGAAATGTGTTCTCTAGAATGGACTGCCTTAGAACCATACATACCTTCATTCTGTTATTGAACAGACTTCCCTGTTGTATAAAACAGCCGTCTGATCTCTGCTTACTTATGAGCCATTGCTTTGCACTCTTAATGATTTCTGGGTCAATAAAGATGTAACGTTGTGCTTTGCCAAAAGTCCTCAAGACAAAAGCAGTTAACCTGGTGGTGGAGATTTATTTGTGTCCATAATTAAAATATCTCTGTGGAACACTTCCCAGTATATATTAACAAATTATTAGAAAAAAAGGTTTTGGATTTTTAAACATTGGCATTAATGCTATCTGTGTGCCACATGAAATTCTTACCATGTGTTCTCCTCTCCCCTGCCAAATGTGCTATATGCACCACTATAATGCTTATAGTTTAGCTGCCTCTGGTATCCTGTGTAAAGACAAATGATTGATTCTGATTACTTCAGCAAGAATATATTCAGGATGGCTAGTGTTGTCCTGTAAAATTAAAAAGAGAAATATAATCTCACTGACCACTCTTAAGGAAACCAGTAGCCCTCTCACGGATAGCTGTGGTGAGCTGCTCAGTGTTCTCTAGATACTGAAGAATGTAGATATTGGGGGCGAGGAGTGCAATGTTTTGTTCACCACAGCCATACGGCATCCTTAGCAGCCCATCCAGATTTTTTAATGCACGGCCAAGTATGTCTCCTACAAAAGAACACAATAATATTCTTTCCTTTACTTAGAAAAATACATTGCTTTATCTGTCAAAACACTAACTTATAATCAATTTAAACCAAAAACAGGTATACCAGAAAAAAGCCAAACAAAAATTAATCTACTAGATATTGCTTCATGTCTTTTAATGTTCTGCTGTCTTATGTTCTGTATTACCAGACCAGTTAATTTGGAACTAGTAGTCTTGTAGGAGCTTAGTACAGTCTTGAATATATAGATAGACCCTTTTCTCTCAGTGGCAGCTTCTCATTGTCTAAACATAATTAATGAGCTCACTCTAGTGGAGAGTGCTGATAGCTTGCCTTCTGAGCTTTCTGAAGACCTGTGTGTAATGCAGGAGAGGGGTAGCAGCAGCGATGTATGCACTGTGGGATGATATTCAGGCTGCTTTACAGAAACTGAAGCTGGATCTTCCACTCAGCTGATTGAACACAGCTGATTGAATGATTAACTCATTTCATGGCATAGTTGCGCAAAGCAAGTGACACTGTAATTAAAGAGCTCTTATGTATGATAAAGAATGCACTATGGCTCTTGCATAATTAAAGGTCATGCATTCTGGCTTCACTGGCAGATGCAAATGCACTTATTTGTGATCAAAGCCTCTGGTAGAGACACAAACAGCCTCACTATTGGTACAACTTGATGAAGTTCTGCAAATAAATCCATGCATCATGCAGCCGAATATAAAATAGATGACATGCTGGTTTGCAAACTGTATGTTGTTATGGGGAATGTTGGCTGTATCCATAACATGGTATACAGTTTCTCCTGGACCTTAGTAAGATAATGCCAATAACTGCAGATGCAAGAGGCATTAGGAGAAGAGGCACTTCTCCTTCAACTTCCTTCTGTCCACTACATGAATTGGAGATTTTGATTTCATTTAAATGGTTAATTCGGTTGCATGATTTGCCCAAATAAGCAAACTGATCATACAGTCCAACACTACCATTGCAAACACTGAAACACCAGAAATCTGTAGCTTAGAACAAATGGATCTGGATCTGGGATTCACTGAATTCAGTGGATAGCAGTAACCAATACTAAGCCATTTCTGTGAATCCCTCAGAGATGTTCACAAACCATCCACATGAGTGCATTAAGAATTGGTATGTTATTAAGTAGTATATTATTTTATTGGCACTGTGGCATGTGCCATGTGGTTGTAATAGCTCACCAATGGGTGTGGACCTGGGTTTTAGCCCTGGCAGGAGAATTTTCTTCACATTTGTTAGTCTCGATCATTTTGGTTCATTTGCTATTTGGTTTGGTTTGGTTTCACACAAATGTTGGCTGAGGGGGCGTGTAGAACAAACATGTACTTATACAACTCTTTCATTCATTGGTCTGAAGTATGGCGATGGAAGAATGTAGACTAATTTTTGCCAAGTGCATGCAGAACTTGCAAAAATCACCTGAGCATGGAGTCTACGCTAAATAAATGATTAGCTAATTATATAAATTCCTAGTTTAAAATGTTTTGGATACTCTTTTTGTTCATTGATCCAAATATCTAGAACACATGGCAGAGCATGCACATGGAAAAAAAAGTACAGGTGCCAGGATGGAACCCTGGGGTTCCATGTCAGCATGGGCAACCACTTTTCCTCAAGCATGACTGTCACTTCTGGGGTTAGAAGTGACAGTCATGCTTGAGGAAAAGTGGTTGCCCATGCTGACATGAAATGTTCTATGTGTAAGATAAGAAACAAATCAACTGTAATAAGGGAGATTTAGGAAGGTGTATCCTTCTACTATTTTATATACTTTTCCATTGTTCTTGTTAGCTTGTTTTTATTTCTTACTTGTATTTTCACTGCAGACAATAATACATTCTAACCCCAACAATCATGATATATTAGAAATGTACTCTTAATCTGCAAATTTTTAGCCCTTTTTTTTACTTGATAGTCCTAATGTTTTCTGTCTTACCAAGCACTGAAACAGAAGCTCGTGCTGATCCCTCTATTACATCCTCAGGAAGAGTCAGCTCCAACTCCTCTGAAACACTGTTGCCTGTAAGTGAAAGAAAAGACATCTCTACTTTTACAG
Organism: Pangasius sanitwongsei; assembly: GCA_037576675.1. Classification (NCBI taxonomy): domain Eukaryota; kingdom Metazoa; phylum Chordata; class Actinopteri; order Siluriformes; family Pangasiidae; genus Pangasius; species Pangasius sanitwongsei. The sequence goes on along the minus strand of CM075016.1, from coordinate 9,355,746 downwards.
TACTGTTGGTACCAGTTTTACATGAGCATTGTGTAAACAATTTGAAATAAATCAGCAGTTTATATGTGTATGTCTAACCTTGTGGGCATAATAACCAGCTTTGGCTCTTTGTCTTTTCAGTTCCTTCAGCCTACATGGGAATAAAGTGTTATTAAATCATAGTAATAATTAGCCTATGCATACATTTTCTGATTAGACTATTTTCAAGACACTAACCTGTACAATCAGGCTTCGTGTAACTGTGTCAATGCGGCCTCTCTCTGGAACACTCACAATCTCATTGTCACACACAGTCTGGGATTGTTCTGCCTCTGCACTCACTGTCACTTTCAAGACTCCTGTAGCATAATAACAAATAATCCTGTAGCATAACAACAATCCTCCATGCAATATAATGCAATAGACATATCAGACATATGTCTCATCTCATCTCATGTCTAAGACGTTTTAAGTCTCACCAAGCACAGTAGGAATCAGGGTCCATTTGAACGTCTTTCTGCCATTTGCACACAGGCAGGATGAATACTCGCCACCATTAGAGGGTTCCAGAGTGTAGTCTGAGGAAGGGGCCGGAGTCACTTTAACCTGTCGATGAGGCACAGGTGAGTAATTTATTGTGCATCTCAAATGTTACAATATTTGTAAAGATATAATCTTGGCAGTACAGTACCATAATGCATTTGGAAAGATAATTGAAGACAGTGGCCTTCAGCTCAAAAACCTCTCCCCGGATAATGGAGTAGGGCAACGAGAGCTCCAGGAAGAAGGGCTGAAATACAGTGAGCTGAACAGGAGGAGCCAGTCCCAGACCCCTAGAGGACACGCAGAAAGCCTCTGTCTCCCAAGTGGTGATGGTGTCAGGAACAGTGACAGGAAGCTGTGCTGATCCGGACTCCCTGTAGAAAAGAGTAATTGACACTAATGAAATGGAAGCATTATTCATTATATTATAGTTAATTTGATTACAAAGCGGTACAGCACACGAGGGTACATGCTAAGAATAAAATAAAATAAAATAAGTGCTGTGCTGATTCACTAACCCAACTTCAAGAAGTTGCCATATCCATGTTTCTGGAAAGAATTTTCGAACTGTCTCAATATGTTCATGTTTTGTTTTATAATCTTGAAAAGCCATTGGGGCTGCTATCCTGTGAACATTTGTCCTGTATCCAACTGCAAATCAGCAAAAACATAAACAATTAACAGAACTCATACACTAGCTGTTATATCTGTGAGAACTACGTATGTACATGAAAGCTTATTATGTGTGTCTTATCAGTACCCACTGGACATTGGATTTAATTGTACTGCAATTGTTCAGGATCCTTCCCATAATGCATAAACATATCCACATGTTTATCTAACATATATCAATAAAGTCCATAGAAGAAACGCTATATATTTTATAACTTAATTATAACTTATATAATAGTTATTATTATTATTATGAGCATGTGAAATTTCACTATTTATTGAACAATAATATATGAATAAGGGATTGGATGTACCATAAATATGATCACGATGATACTGCATGCCTTTGTACATCAAACAGTGAGGTTGTCTAATAGCCAAATTTGTTGCCATCTTCAGCCCCACTCTCTGTCAGATGATAATAAGTCATAGTGTCATCAGTGTAGTACATCACTGAACAGTGTACCAGGTAGTTTCAAATTAAAATTCATTCTTCAAGTATTAAATAAAATGTATTTCGGTATTTTCATTCTCAATTTGTTTTCCTAATTTAATAACATTCAAACATAACATAAAACATATATAACTAATTATGCTACATTTTACACCTAGTCAGTCTGTTACCTTTATTGTTTTGTAAACACGGTCAAACTGTACATCCCGTCGGGGTCTAACATGCAAGCATTCCAGATCATCTTCAACTTCAAAGGTATAATCTGATACTGATGTCACTGGCAACAATTTAAATATCTACAGAACATATAATCAAAACAATTTTAATTAATTTTATCATTTCCTGTATGTCTTATAACATACACATGGACAGTAAGTTCTGTGGCCTATATATGTATGCAAGTAAGATTTTATTAACATGAGAGACGAGACATCTGTTTTATTCTCACATTGAATATCAAATGACCACTGGAGGTCTCACTCTCCAATGATCTCTCGGAATGGAAATTAAGTATGTGCAGCCTAACCCTTAGAAATCACAACTGATGAGCCCCACAGCATTTCTATCCTAGGTAAATAGTTCCTGAAGTCTCCTAACACTAGAAAACATTGCTAAAATTTTGGTTAAAATTACACATTAGAATCACAAGTTCAGTACATCATAATTTCACCTTGTCACTGTTTAGGCGTTCTCCAGACTCCAAGATGAACACACTCTGATCCACAACACTGAGGCCACACAGTGAACCAGGATGAGCTGTGAGCTCGAGAGTGTTCTTCTCACCAGGAACTGCTTTAGAGGGAGAGAACTGTAGCGAAACCTGGAGTCCATGATGAAAACAAGTGTGGACAGGTTTAGCAGATTCATTGCTAAAAATAGAGCAGTCGGACTAACTGATTGCAAGAAGAACATTACCAATGATGGTGCTAGCTTTACCTTATTTCTGAAGCATTTTTCCACATTAAAATTCTTGTTAGCAGCGATGACGTTCTCACTGGGAAGGACAGAGTACACCAAAACCTGCACTACAGGAGCCAGCTCAGCAATAACAGATAGTTTGAATGAAATTTTTCCTTTTCTGACATCTGCGGAGTCTTCCACTTCAACTTTCTCATGCCCATGATGGACTATGGCTCCTTTAGATATAACCTGAACCAGAGAGTCAAAATATGTGATAATTGTTCAGTGCTTTATATTTAGAGCTACTGCTAATGTAGGTAATGCAGGTGGCAGGTGGTAATGCAGCTGTCTGGTGGTAAACAGTTTCAGTGCATGTACTTACCGTGTATATAAGATCAATGCTGTAACTTTCAGTAGTTTCCCCAACAATATAGTAGTTAATGGTTATGGGAATTTCAGCACCACACTTAAATGGTTCCTCTGAGCTCTCTATTGACAGTTCACTGAATACTGGACTGTAAGGTGTGGCAGGTTGGAGCAGCTGTATACGTGATTGAGCGCTCAAAAAGAATGGCGTTTTGTATGTATGGTATTTTTCCTCTGGATAAACACTTGCCTAGATAACAGTGACATAGGAACAATAATAACAATAAAAATATTCTTTACAGCATGATGGTGTACTGAAAATAGATTTTTTTGTTCTTTCTTTTCTTTTCTTTTCTTTGAGTTATGTTGTCATAACATACCCTCAATCTTATCTCTGTTGCAGGATGTTCAGGTGAAGCGATTGAGAAATTTGCTAATCCATTACTATCTGTAGTAAGATTAAGTAGTAACTTTTGAGTCCACCGTTCACCTTCTGAAAGATACACCTTCTTGTTAGGAATTGGTCTTCCACTGAAGGTAGTAACTTTAATCTGTTGATCAGGGAAAAAATGAATTATTGTCACAGTACTGTCAAACATCATAAACATAAAAGAAATAGCAATAGGCAAGCATCGAATGAAGCAAAAAAAAAAAAAAAACCCAACAACAAACAGAAAACCTACTCTTCCTTCTATAACTTTTTCCCGTTCAAAGTTTTTTGGTGAATTAAGGATTTCCACTTTACCAATTTGGAAAGAAAGTTTTATCTTATCAGATTTCACCATGGAAATATCTAAGCAAAAAGAAACAAATTACATTATGTTATTATGAAATGTTGAAGTATAATAATAAAGTATAACATTAGGAGTCAGTGCTGGCTTCTTTCTTATCTTTGTTTTAAGGGATCTGTTACTGACTCACCTGTTCCTTCCTCTGTGAGTGTAATAGTAGCATCAAGATAATCATCTAATTTATTTTCAAATTCAGTGTTCATGAAAGTTGTCACATTGATGAAACAAAATGCACAGCCAGTCTGACTCATCTATGGGAACAAATACAACTAGTGAGACTCATTTCATTAGAGAGAGAGAGAGAGAGAGAGAAATATTTGTTTGTGAAATGTGTTACAAATATACCTCCACAGTTTCACTCAGACAGGGTGAAATTATAGGTGCCTCATGATAGCGTTGCTTAAATTTCCGACACACCTGCACCACTGCTTGACCAGGTACTGGTTGTCCATAAGTGTACCTTCATTTCATACAGTTTCAATACAATACACATAAATCCTAGTATGTATGATATATAACATGAGAGATAAATATAATATAAAAATGTGCTAGATATTCAGTTGTGTCAACTCTACACAATGAGAAAAAAGTTTTTGAGAAAAAACTTGAAACCTACTTTCCACAAATTTCTAGCTTCAATTTCTCTTCACCAACGCTGTGTTCTTCTGGTGCTTTTAATGTAACCTCAAACTTGGGTAAAACTAAAAGTGAAAGTTAGTTATTAATTATTCCAGTTAATTATTAGAATGAGATAAGTTTGTTTTCTTACATTTCTATAAGCAGAAAAAGTACTCCAATGTCACTAGTAATGTTATTTACCATGCTTTTCCACCTTAAATTGGTGTGTGATCAACCTATTTCCAGTATCAGCATTTAACTGATAACGTCCCTGTGGAGCTTCAGCATTTAGCTCATGAGAAAGCTGCAGTATCAGACCTCTTGACGACACATTTGTCCACTGACCAATCCTGTTCTGACGATTATCCTGTTTGGTTCCACAAAAGATATCTACAATTAGCTCAGTGTTGTGAAGACATGTTGAAAAAGCATTACACACTGGTTATAGACAAAAGCATACAAATGAACAAGGGTGTCATAAAATATGCAATGTTGTGTATGATTCCACCTTACCTGAAGACTCACTGTGCTGTACTGTGGAGTATAATACAATGCTTTAAAATTTTGTAATTTCCATTATGAAATAATCGAACCACGATATATTGATCCAACACATTATAAGCAAGAAGACTATGGTTTATTCAATGGAATTTGTACAACTGAAAAAGTTACACATAGATGGGAGCAACATTGGTCTGTACTTATGTAAATGACAATGCAGTGCCCTGGTGTGTAGTTAAATAGGAGTCATTTATATATTAACATAAAATTCTTCTCTTACCTTTTGTTCAAATGGGATAAAATTAGAATCCATAGAGACAATTCTAAAATTCACTGTGGAAAAACATGAGTAGTGTGATGTTTTGATCTGCACCATCAGTAACAAATAAACTTTCATATGTTAAAATGAAAATAGTGAGGCATGTTTCAGGAATGAATCACCTGTTTGGCCTGGATTGTAGATGGGTCTATCAGTCTGAATAAATACCAATGTTTCGTAGGATTTAAACATCACTTTCCTTTTCTCTGTCATCTTAAAACTTTCACCTTTGACTTCTACTTTGATCTCCTGCACTGATTCACCCTCAACCTTTGGAGCCTGTAGAGATATATTCATGTTAAACCACCTCAATCATTAATAATATCTAACTCGCACGCACACACACACACTCAAACACACACACACACACACATATTTATTTATTTATTTATTTATTTTTGTATGTATACAGTCAGGTCTGGAAGTATTTGGACAATGACAGAGTTTTTGTGATTTTGCCTTTATACACCACCACAATGGAT
>CM075016.1:9331983-9343582 GCA_037576675.1 Pangasius sanitwongsei | reverse complement strand
TTTTGGCATTTTGAAGAAGTACTTACAACCTGGTTACAATCCACCAGTGCGAAGTGTGAATACTTGTAATATTTTCCTTGGTCTTAAGATTTTGTTCAGGAGTGTATATGGCATTGTAACCATCCACAGACAGTGCCATATCAATTTGGTGACAGCACATCCGTTGGTCAAAAGTTGGGCCTATATGAAATTATAATACACCTCAAGTGTTTCTCCTTATGGTTTATAAATTATTTTGCATAAATCATCAATACTGTCACTACAATCACATCACTGCAATAATCATTACTGTTTTAACTCAACTTGTCTTTGGCACTTATGCCCTGAAGATGCCTGAGAAATCTGCGGCAAGCGTCAGGGCAAATGTTGCCGCTGTCGTGCTTGGCCCCGTAATTGCTGCTTGCAGCTATAGTAGGTCGGCAACCAGATTGACGCGGGGACCGTTGGTGCCGCTGCACGCACAAATTTACCCCTGAAGCTTGTTCGCAAAATCACTGCCAGGTGGCACAAATCGACGTGTCGCTTGTAAAGATTTTTCTTTAAATTAAACCACAATTAGAGCTGTACGTCAGTGGATGGGGGCTCATTTGTTTGCATTTTTGTTCTGTGATTTCATCGGATCGGAGAGCGGGCGAGAAGTGCAGCACACGAGCTAAGTGCGCGTTTGCGCGAGAGAACGTTGCCGGCACTGATGGCGACAGCAGCGAACATTAAAAACGTTTAGAATGTTATACATTATGTTAAAATGATGATTTTTTAAAAAATACCTTAAAAATCAGGCTTTAAATGCATGCATTTATGTAAACAAATTATATTTCCTGTATTAAGAATCCTGTTACTGCTGCCATCACACAAGAGAAAAGATTTGGTTTTTCAGAAAAGCTAGTGTTTGGTTGTCATGGAAATGAGAAATGACAGGATACGTGGATTTCAATTATTCATAAAGTTTTCTCTAAACAAAATATTATATATAACTTTTTATGCAGTGTGAATTTGAGCTTACAGTGATGATCACTTACATGCCAGTGTTTTACTGAGAAATAATTTTTACATTACAAACAGTATTGATATCAGCGGTTATAAGTGTTTTTAACATACTGTAAGTATAATTTGTGCTGGCAGATTTTTTCACCAAGACCAAGAAGTGTCAGAAACCCCTCTCCGTGTTAATATTTTTTTTTATAAGATCATCAAGATACCATTCACAGAACCTTACTTTTAGGTTTTCAAATGTTTCTTATGAACAGCCTATATAAACATTATAAATGAAAAGTTTGAGTCCACTTCGAACTTGAATGTCTGAAGTGCCATATACCAATGACTGATCCACGCATTGGCATCGTTCATGCAGTGGAGCCACTCAGGTGGGATGTGATGGAACAGAGGGTGAAAGGGTGACCCAGCAGGTAGTACCGGAGGGTGAGGACCGCCCACTCGATGGCCAGAAACTCCTTCTCGATCGTGTTGTACTTGGTCTCCCTCACTGAGAGTTTTCGGCTGATGTACAGCACGGGACACTCCTCCCCCTCCATCACCTGTTACAAAACATCCCCCAGCCCTCTGTCCAACGCTTCAGTCTGCAGAACAGAAGGGAGAGATTTATTATAATAAATGATTATGCCATCTAAGTAAGCAGTGGCATATGCATTGTATGGGAAGAGGATTTTGCCCATGAAATGTTGTCAAAACATCACTGGGGCTCCAAACAACCCAAAAGGAAGTGTGACGAACTAGTGTAACCCAAACATTGTGGAAAAGGCAGTATTTTCACGAGGTATTGGAGTCAAGAGCATCTGCCAATACCCCTTGGTTAAGTCCAGTATCCAAAGTAGTTCATCAATGTAAGGCATTTGATAGGTGTAAAATTTAGACACCGCGTTGACTTCTCTAAAGTCCACATAAAAACGGACCAACCCATCGACCTTGGGCACCAAGACCACCTGCTCCAATCACTGTGGAACTCCTTGATTACCCCTTGCCGAGCATAGCCTTGAGCTCCTCCCAAACCATTTTTTGTGTTCAGGTAACCAGTATGGGCAGCTGTGTACAACCACACCTGGAGGAGTCTCAGTGTGGTGTTCTATGAGATCGGTGCAACCAGGTAGGGGCGAAAATACTTTGGAAAATGCCTCCTGCAACCTGTGCTCTCTGGGACGGTGAGAGGTGGTATCCACAGAATTAGCCAATACTTTTTAAACGTATCTCCAGTCCCAGCTTCTCCCTCTCGGGAACCACCATAGTCTGTATGAGGGACCTCATAGTATACTCCCCTGACTCGCTTTGTGACCTCAACTGCCACTTCGCAAGTAATTTAGAGCTTGATGTGAGTAGCAAAATGAACACTTTATCATCTGGTGCAAATTCCCGTAACTGAGTACCCCTGTTATACAGCCAAGATTGATGTTCTTGCGCCTGTCGCAAATTCTCCTGTGTTAATTGTCCCAAGGTGTGGAGTTATGCTCTCAGGTCAAGAATGTATTGAATTTCATTTTTGCTATTAGAAGGTCCCTCCTCCCAATTTTCTTTAATGACGTCTAAGACGCCACGTGTCTAGCGCCTGTACAATAATTCAAATGGGGAAAACCCTGTGGAGGCTTGCAGGACCTCTTGTACTGCAAATAACAGGGGCTCGAGCCACTTATTCCAATTCCGTGCATCATCATGAATGAACTTACAAATCATATTTTGAAGCATTTGATTAAGGCAATCGACCAGCCCATCCATCTGCAGATGGTAAACGCTTGTGCAAATCGATTTAATCCTCAACTATTTGTAAAAAGCTTATGTAATGTCCGTGACATAAACGTAGTGCCCTGATCAGTCAGAATCTTTTATGGGATCCTGACTTGGGAGATAACCCGAGGGAAGGGAGGTACCTGCCGGTTGGACCAGGCTCTTGACCACCTGCTCCAGTTAGATGCAACAGCACCCTCTGCAAACACATGCCCACACACATGGCTCTGTGCTGCTCAGCTCTCTCTCTTTCTCTCCTTTGTTACAGGGCTCCTGAAGGCAGACAAAGGCACACATAAGTAACTTGGGCTAATACAACACAGGTAAGAATCACCACGTTACCTGCCGGTTTGACCTGCCATAGATCCTTGAACATGGAGGACATAATCAAGAATTTTGCTGAAGCCAGTTCCAGGATGTTACAGTTCTGACTGCATTAAGAAACACTACAAGGTAGGTTAAGATTGTATTTGGCATTTACGTCTTTGATTGGGGCCCCCAAAAATGCTAAATCTGCCCCTGTCTGTATAGTATATAATTAGAATTAGAATTCTGTAAATTCTGATCTGATCTGGTTTGGTCTGGTCTGGTCTCTAAAATGCACAGCTTAAATACAAACATCTTCGGGACAAGTCCACATGTTATCACCCCCTAATGTCAGGAAAACCATTTTGTAAGCATAGGAGGAGAGCTTGAAGGACAATAAGATGGGAGGGTGCACAACAAGGACATAATACATATTCTCAGAATAACATGTTTACATGTCACAGAGTTACAATGTGTAAGTCATCATGAACATATTGATTTGGGTAAAGCTAAAATGAACATTATCAAATAAACAAGGAAATAAGGAAAGTAAATAAACATAATCAAATAAACAAGGAAAACATACACACTGAATATCGAAAATCAAACCAAATCATGAGGCTATGAATACAAATCTGTCAGAAAAGACATAATTACTTTCTTTGAAAGTGAAGGCATCCAACATATCTGTGACACAAGTCTGTAACTTTTAGTGTAACAGGGCTATTTAAGTTTATTTAAATTGGAGACATTGTATATCATTTACAAAGAGACAATGGGGCTAGATAACATAAATCTAATAATTTATCGCTTAAAAACAAGGAGTATAATTGCCAGTTTTGATACCTTTCATAAACAAGCAGAAGAGACCACAGTTGGTGTCAAATTTGGTGTCCCAATCCATTATAAAAAACAATCTTTGATTAAAAAGTATATAAATGATACTATTTAGTAGATATTTAAAGAATGTGTGTACTTTAAAATTAAGTTTGCATCTACACTAAGAAGCCACCTATCTAGACATAACTAGATTAAGGACTAAAACAACAGCTGTAGAAATGAAATGTCATGGAATCACACCTACATTAGGCGTTCATTGGGTTCAGTGGCTTCTATTTTTAACTGTCCGGTATTCACACTTACAGCCATCATTGCAGGAATTAGGCCACTGTAAACATTCATTGACTGAAGACCTATTTAGATTAAACTCTTTTGTGATCTGTGGTTTGAGACCAGGCTAGGACTTAGGAACATATAAAAGAAAAATATCTTTTCAGGCATGTCAGGTAGTTTGTTTAAAAAAAAAAAAAAAGGGAAAAAAAGCCCTGCAGCATATTCAGATGTCCAGTGGTTATCACAAACTTTACATATAAATAGGTGATGGGAATAAACAGCGTAATACAGTGCAGTAGTATGCTACACTGCAGTAATTCCCAAGTCGCCCTTCTTCAAATTATAGTAATACAGTGCTGCATATTGCGCTATATAATGAGTGTGACTTTATTGAGAAAACTGATTTTGAACAGTTACTTGTCAAAAGGCCTGAGTAATAGCAGATAGGTTGGAAATCATAAAGGACATGGCACAGAAGATGTGAATGCATTGAATAAATATTATCTCTCAGACTTGACTTTGTACCGTAGCACCAGGTATGTAGCCAGCCTAAGGATGACAAAAAAAATGCCCAGTATGATGAAGTCCATGTAGAGCTTGGCATCCTCTACATTCAACAATTGCAGTACTTCTTCAGGTTTCTGGAACTTGCAGACTTTCCCTGGGCAGTCTAACTCAGAGCGATTCATTCCATAGATGGATAGAATGACCCCTTCAAAACCATACCTGCCCAAGGCAAATAAACAATTGGCCTCCAGTGGAAAAGATGATTACATTATTGTCTAAGATAAAAGCAATAAGATATACCTGACATAAGAGACATAAGAACTCCATTGAAGATACTTTGGAATGGTGTCAAAATTGACAAAGAACCCAGAGAAGAGAAGGACTGGAACAGCTGTTACAGGGCCAACAAATGTGGCCACCTGTGAGGAAGATTCATAAATAAACACAAATGCAGGATACAGCATGATACTTTAGATTCTAAAACAATGATGATAAATCATGAAAAAAATATAAATTTCTTGTCAAAAGTATCTGCAAAAAAGCCAGATACAAGTCATAGTTTAAATATTAGACTACTTTCAGGAAGTACCTGAAGAGAGGTGGAAGTGGCACCAACAAGGAGGCCCAGGGACTGAGCTACTAAGGCAGTGCAGATGGACAACGCCATAAAAAGTATGTAGCGACTTGCTTCAGGGGGCTGCTCAGTCATCCAGTACACAATACTACAGTACATGATAGGACAGATGATCTGGGAAAGAGATTAATATGAAAAACCCAGCAGCCTATATGATCAAAGCAGACAACTAGAGCCTAAAGTCCATTATTTTCATTTTAGCATGCATTATGTGATTAGGTTATGCTAGAATGCCAGCATTTTGCTCAAAAAGATTTCCATTACCAGCTCATACACAAATATGGATGACTCAATATAATCAGCTACTCACCTGAAATGGAATGTCAGCCATTGTCTTGGCAAGATAGTAGGCTTTCAGACTGTACCAGTAATTCAGATGTTCCCTTAGAAATACAGCCATCTCCAGAGGAACTGGAAGCAAACAAAAATGAATTTGGCCATCTATATATCCCTTATAAAATTAAAGCCACATTTCAACAGTATAACTAATCTACTGTATATGAATAATATATAATTTTTATCTTCCTGTTAGAGAGTGACTGACATTGCACATACTGCTAGTTGTTCCCTACTTACAAGTGAGCACTGTAGGCATAAGGGCTCCAAACATGAGGAATAGCATGGAGAAGAAGAGGAATCCTGTGTTGTTGAACACTTTACTGGCATCATTGCCGATATTGAGGTAGAGCAGACCTATCAACACTCCAATGAAGATGTGTGACATTAACCGCAAGTGTGTCAACACCTAACAGAGGAATAATAAGAATTACTTAAGAATATGTACAGGTAGAGCTACATTAATGGTTAAGGGCTGAAACATTGGTGACCCTAAGGTACCCGAGACACTGAGATATGTGCTGATGATGCAGAAGTGTTCCAAACAATGCTCACAGGCTGGTAATTACTACTCCAGCAGAAAGCCATTCAAAGAACATCAGAGGAAGAACAAGGGAGAATAAGGACACCTTAAGTTCACCTGCTTTGTGACAATGGGGAAAGGCCCATTAACAGTGGGAAAAAGCCAATGACATCCATGAAAGAATGAATGGCAGCCTAGAAAGACAGCATGCAAAAGTGTTAGGGCTGGCATCCCGAAACACTGCACAAGCAAGCTAGGAGTCCAACACAGAGAGAATATCCCCAAGCAGACCAAAGACGGGGTCCTAATTTGCCATCTAGGAAAGCTCACATGGACATTGGCCCAGATAATGACGAAAGGAGTACGAGAATGGCTTTGACGAGGTAGGAAGATGAAAGCAGAAGGAGTCAATGCTTCAAGAACTCTGCAAAGAGCAGCTTCAGCAATGCAAAACATCCCATAATACCTCAAGTAATCTCAGAGTTTATTAGTGTAGCTTGCAAGCCCCAGCACTGCCAAGCTGCCACTGTTGGGCCCTTGAGCAAGGCCCTTAACCCTCTCTGCTCCAGGGGTGCTGTATCATGGCTGACCCTGTGCTCAGACTCCAGATTCCTAACAAGCTGGGATATGCGAACAAGAATTTCAAAGTGCTGTAATGTATATGTGACAAATAAAAGGCTCCTTCTTTTTCTTCTTCTTCTTCTTTTTCAGTCAGTGGAGGATCTGGGCCAAAGAGGCAAACCACAGTGTCCAATACCTCACTGCTTGATCTACTCTGAGCAGAGGGGGTGAACCCACAAGAGTAGAGGAGTTTGGGAGGAAACCATGGATGAAACTATCACCGGCATCAGATTGTAGATGGGCACAACTGGATAACGATCTCAGCATCATCCTTGGTAACACCCTTAAAGGGGATGTGAACAAGAGGATGAAAATGATTGCTGAAGGTGTGTACCAGGTGTTTCAAGATACCTTTGGTGTGAAAGAGGTCAAGGATGGCAGGCCACCATCTGACCCCAACAGATCACAGCACTGTGGAAGGAACAATGGATTCACTGCTAAGAAAAGATAGTAGAAAGCTGATGAGGAGGAAGAAGCATCCCTGATTTGAAGAAGACGGATTTAACTTTGCAGAGCAGAGGCAATCTGGGAAAAACAAAGATAGAAAAGGTGGCAAAGGAAGGCGTTCTTTAACAATACATTCAAATTCTCATCTGATCTCCTCAGGAAACCCAAAATTAGAAGACTACGGAAGGCAGTGTGGAGGCAGCACATGGTGACCCGACAGAGACAGTCCCTTAGGGAACTGCCCCTTCTAGCCCACACCATCTAAAACACACACACCCTTTGACATATTTCACCTTTGAGGAGGTCAGGTCAGTGGTGCAGAGAACTCAGGATCTGTACCAGGACCTTCGGCCACAGCCAAAGCTTACCCAAGCTTAACACATCAGTTCATCCAGAAGGCAATATAACACTACCAAGTTTTCCATGAATTAGTGAATCTGATGATGTCACGCATAGGGCAGCCAAAAATGTGTTTCACTGTTGGAAGCTTTACCACTAAGTGGTAAAGGCTGGAGAAGGGTATCATGGCAGGGTGTAGTGCATCTGTAGTCCTGATTGTAGCTGCTATGAACCTTTTCCTGACGGCAGGAGAGATGGTGTGCTGAGGTGCAAAGGCAGAAGACAGCACAAGGCACCACCCTTGCAGGGCATTCATGGATGACATTTCATTGATGACTTCGTCAATCACAGACACAAGATACTGTAGATCCTGGGTGCCCTGAGAAAGATGGCCATCTGGGCAAGGATGCAGTTAAGCCAGGGAAATCTTGGAGCTTAAGCATTCATAAAGAAAAGCTGACTGAACACATCTTCAGCATTCAAGGTGTCCAGATTCCAACCATTCAAGATCAAGGAATCTATAGCCTAGGGAAGAACTATGAAGGCACCCTGAAACACAATATCAACATCCAAGACACCAAAGTTCAACTCAGTTGTTGGCTAAAGGCAACAGATGACTGACAACTGGTAGAGAGTTCAAGGTGTGGTGTTTCCAGTATGGCAACATACTCAGACTACAATGGCCATTCCTGCTGTACAGTATGACTTTCCTATGATTCCTATGACACAGTTGGGGAGATGGAGAAACTGTGCAGCAAGTATTTGAGAAGATGGCTGGGGGTTCCCCCAACATTCAGCTCAGTGAATGTGTATAGCAAAACATCCAAGCTTAGTCTGCTAGTGTCATATGTGGTGGAAGAGCTTAAAGCTACTAAGGTAAAAGCAGTACTGTAAGTACACTACTGCTTTTGGAAGATAGCAAAACCACAGCAGCAAATACATCAAATGTGGGAGGTAAGTTAAGTCTCAGGAAGCATTTATGGAGGTGTACTGGAAACATCAGGAAATCACTGGAATAGTTTGTCAAGGATGCCTGGGTCTAGGCAACTTACCATAAGAATGGACCAAGGCCAGTGCAAAAGCAAAGACGGGGCTGGTGCAGAAATGGTGGTCCAGAAAGTCAGGGTGGTGGCAGAAGTAGACCGCTGCTTACAAGCAGAAGGGCTCTCAGGCCGTTTGATGCAGTGGGAACAGGCACTTGAAAGACCACTGTCTTGGAGGGAAGTCTGGAGCACGTAGGGCAAGTTGGCTTTCCTCTTGTGAGCAGTAGAGAGTGGTGACTACACCAAACAACCTCAAGTGCTCAGGCAAAGAAGATGAGGTATCCTATAAGCAGTGTGGAGCACTGTGTGGTCGATGTTTGATCGGTGATGCCCTTCCCAACAGCTGGCATACTCTGCTTTTCCTAGTTGAATTAGGGTGCAGAGGATTTCCCGCAACATCAATGCACTACAACATCAGTGCACTACGTCCTGCAGAAAGTAGGTTTGACACCCAAAGAAGTGAAGAAAGCTACCAAGGTGATTGGTGCAGCCGCAGAGACATGCTCAACGTGGTCTGTCTCACAAGATCCTGCAGCTGGAACCCTTCTGCAGGTGAAGACTAATGGTTCCAAAAGAAACTGACCCTGAGATATCTGCTGATGGTGCAGAAGGATTTCATACAATTTTCACTGGCTGGCAATTACTATACCAGCAGAAAGCCACTCAAAGAACACCAGAGGAACAACACCGGAGAAGAACACCTTAAGTAGTCCTATCAGTGTCTGCTTGTAACGAAGCATCTTGATGTTTAATTCATCATATACAGTAAACGTATCCTGCTGTTAAAATATAAAAGCATGACAAACACTTTTAAGAGCTTATAACTGTGTTGAGCCATGCAATGGACTGGCATACTTTCCATTTTCATGCCCACTGTTCCTGGGATAGGCTACAGATCCACCATGATCATGCCCAGGATAAAGTGATTACTAAAGATAGTTTAACATATGAACAAACAAGTAAATGAGTGAATGAAGAAACATATGAACAAATGAATGAATGAATGAACAAATGAATGTTCTAATAACATTAAGAAATTGTGCAGTGTAAATGAAAAATGTCACATACTTGGTCTCTGCATACTGTTATGAATGTTCTTTTGAAGAGGATACAGAACTGAGTCAAACTGCTTGTTGCAAATGTATGGCTTTCAAGGTAAGCTGAGTCCTGTGAGGACAAACAGAGCAAACAAACAAACATCAAACAAACATCAGAGCCCATAGGTCAGGTTGAATAATGTGTAACTTACATATTTTCATGTCATACATACTGTAAAACAATGTAAAGATCACAGGTCAGGTTAGACAGACTTAAAGAATGATATACAGTATGTTTGACAGACTTCTCACTTACTCTGGCATATTCTGCAACGCAGGAGCGTGAAGGATTGTTTTTTTCAGAATACTTCTTTTCCTCCAGAGGACAGAGTCCACCTTGCACAGCTTCAAACAACACCGGACTCAAATCCCCATATTCTCCTGATGCTACCTCAATGACTGAACATAAGTGAGAGAACATGCCAAAGACGTTACTTTTTCTTGATGATGGGCCACCATAAGCCATCTGAACATCTTAAATGTGCCTTAGCAAGATTCGACAAGTCTCTGGATCTGTATGAACACCATTTTTTCAAAGGATTTTACACATTGTGGTCTCTTCCACAATGACAATACACCCACAGGACACAAGGTCTCACTGAATGTTAATTAGTATGAAACTTATGCAAATCATTAAAACCACCATTTGAGGAATTTTCTTTTGAAAGAATCCCTTGAGTACACAGAGAGTTGTAGACTCTGTGCCAAGGTCACTGAAGCTGTTCTGGTGGCTTGTGGTGGCCTACCACCTTGTTTAGAAACTTTATTTAGTTTTTTTTTCTTTATCACCCATATGTAGATTAATATGAAGTACATTTAAAGGAGTTTAATGCACTATTTCCTGTCTTGGAAAAAAGCCAGAGGTTGAATACTCACTGAAATCTGCAGGGTTGTGATATGTGGGGCAGTGTAGTCCAAGTGTTCTAAGATAAGGGATAAGGTATGGCACAGTGCCCTTATATATACACTCCCCTGACTCAGGATATAGAGCTAAAAGGATCAAGAGAACTGGAGTTAGATACTGCTCAGTCAAATATGCATACTGTATTCACATAAAACCTTATGTTTTATTCACCTTATCAAACATTTCAAAGAGTTTGGCACTGGGTTGGTGAATGGTGCAAATCACAGTGTGCCCCCCCTGGGCCAGAGACTTCATTAATGAGACTACATGGAAACTTGAGGCACTGTCCAAACCACTGTCACAGCCAGAAACAAACAAACAAACAAAAAAAAAAAAACAGAGAGAAGGGCAGCTTAATATCAAACTACATAAATATTCATTTTACACATTCTATCAACAGCGTGATCATTTTACCTGGTGGGCTCATCAAAGAACATGACTGGAGGATTGTTCACAAGCTCAAGGGCAATTGCCAGCCTCTTACACTGCCCACCAGATAGAGAGACAGTGCGAGTATGGGCACATGCATGAAGTCCCAGGGCTGTCAGAATCTCATTAACCTTTCACACAAAGAAAGCAGCAAGAGAGGAAGGGATAGTGAATAAATTGGAAATAGAGTTAGACTATGAAGCTTATTGGGCATACTCACCAGTTCTTTCTTCACCTCAACAGTATTAT
Organism: Pangasius sanitwongsei; assembly: GCA_037576675.1. Lineage (NCBI taxonomy): Eukaryota > Metazoa > Chordata > Actinopteri > Siluriformes > Pangasiidae > Pangasius > Pangasius sanitwongsei. The sequence continues at coordinate 9,332,301 of CM075016.1, read as the reverse complement.
TGACTTTCAGGTTGGCAGACACCTGAAAAAGCAAAAATGCAATGCAAAATGATTAATCTACATTTACAGTGCAAACTGGCTCAGCGGTCTGGGCCAAAAATGCTATTTTAGCAAGTGAAGATATCTTGAATAAAGGAAAACTTATCTAAAATTTCTCATTAGGAGACCATTAACCCTATTTCTGGACATAAAATTGATTTATTCTATTGGCAGATAATTTTGCTTCTTTCTAGAAATAAGCATTTTACATTTACATTTATGGCATTTGGCAGACGCCCTTATCCAGAGCGACTTACAATAGTGCTTTGAAGTCTATCA
>CM075016.1:9286661-9306540 GCA_037576675.1 Pangasius sanitwongsei | reverse complement strand
TGTGGAACCTCTTAAAATAAAGCTGGAAGTCTACACTTCGATCACATCTTGATTGTTTTATTTCAAATCCATTGTGGCAAAATCACAAAAACTCTCTCTTTCTCCAAATACTTCCAGACCTGACTGTATTTCAGTAGCATGAACTCAGTTGTCTTTAATTTTTATTGTTAAGAATTCAATGGCTTTTACAATTCAAATATTTATGTCATGTTTTTTGCTTCCATGACTGTAAGTCCGTTTTTTAGTTAATTGAATTGAAACTATAACTAATGTCTACTTTTACAATTCATAAAAAGTTTCATGCCATTAAATAACATATGATACTTTTCAGATAACCCTTTAATTTTACAGGGGTTTACCACTAACATGCATACGCTTAATGGTCTATATTTTTGTGCTGATGCTTGTCACTCCATTTAAATACATTAATACACTTCTTTACCCAAGTACTAAATAATACAACTGACCTAATTAACCATAACAAATTAAAATAAACAGCAAAGTTGCAATTGTTATTCAGTAAAACACTATTTCTGAAGCATCAGTCATCTGTCTCACTGCACACATGTACAGATGAGGGAATGCCCTTGCATAGAGGCAGCTGTCCCTTTGCCCCTTGGTTTCAACAGTGCCCTTTATTAAGAGAATGTTTGATTAATGATAATTTAACCATAAAATAAAACATGAGTTCATAAATGTCACCCACTGCACCACCATGCCACCTCACAGCTCCAGGGTCTCCAATTCAATCCTGAACTCAGTTTATTGTCTCTGTATGTTCTCCCTGTGTGTGTTTCCTAAGGGTTCTTCAATGTCCACCCAATTGCCCCTAGGTGTAAATTTGCGTGAATTTGCGTATTTACCCCCTCCATGTTACCCTTTGTCTTCACAAATTCTTGGTGTGTTTTGTATGAGGTTTGAGCCTTGTCCTTTTTGATTCCTGTTTTGTAGGTATGTGTTTCCTGATTTAGATCATTCCTTGTTTGCACCAATTATGCTCATGATACACACTTGAATGCTGCCTCATCACAATGCATGTTACACCTGCTACCTCTGAAGCAATTCTGCATGTGTAGCCCCCATAATTACATGCAAACAGTTGAGACATAAGATGAGTGATTATTTAAAAAATGTTTTAAAAACTTATTTCTAAACATAAAAAGGCAGCACCAGTAACTATAGACTTTACTGACATGCTGTGTAACACAAATTTGTCTCTTAAACATTATTTTATTATATTTAACTTAAGGCATTCTGTATACACTTTTGCGATAGTATCGATTGTTGAGTTTAGGAGATTACTGTCACCTAGATACAACATTATATCTTATATATCCCTCTATACTTTTTCATCTCTTAACTGTTAATCACTTGAACAAATAATCATTTTAAAATATCACTTTTTTTTTGTCTTTAGATATTTCATGGTGACATTTCCTGCAGTAATAGAGTCTGGCTCTGATGCAAAGTTCTGTGTGAGTCTTCTGAAGCCTAATGAGACTCTGCAAATGAACATTTATCTGGTTCACGGCAACCAGAGCAGAACTCTTTTACAAGAGACAGTGGAAAAGGAGATTCACCACTGCTCTCATTTTGAGGTAAGAAATCCCCGAAATAATAATAATAATAATAATAATAATAATAATAATTGTTAGTGATTGATGTGGTTCAACATGGACGGCATCTTCACAGGCTCCACAGGTTGAGGGTGAGTCAGTGCAGGAGATCAAAGTAGAGGTCAAAGGTGAAAGCTTTACGATGACAGAGAAAAGGAAAGTGATGTTTAAATCCTACAACACATTGGCATTTATTCAGACTGATAAACCCATCTACAATCCAGGCCAAACAGGTAATTCATTCCTGCAATGCTTAATATCCAATTGAACTATTTAATATAGATTTATTTGTTCCTGATTGTGCAGCTCAAAATTCACATTTCTCTACCATTGTATTTCAACAGTGAATTTCAGAATTGTCTCTATGGATTCTAATTTTATTCCCATTGAACAGAAGGTAAGAGTCTAAGTCTCTATGTCTGCGTATTGTGCAATAATTTAACTATACAAGAAGATTCTCCAATGTCATTTTTGTTTCATTTTTCTATGAACAAATTAATATAGCACCTATCTTTGTATCATAGTGATATTCCAATAAATTAATGTAGAGCATTAATGTACAGGATGATAATAGAAGTAGTCTGATAGTTTCTTAATCAGAGTTAAGCAGTGTCCTATTCTCCTTTACAGTACAGCACAGTAATTCTTGAGGTAAGTAAATAAAACTATGCATAATTTTTTGTATTTTATTTTGTGACACTGTTGTTCACTTTTAATATTTGTACACATTGGTCAGTCAATCTTTAATATTTTTATGAACCAATCAGGATAATAATCGTAACAGGATTGGTCAGTGGACGAATGTGTCCTCGACAGGCCTGATACTGCAGCTTTCACATGAGCTAAATGCTGAGGCTCCACAGGGACATTATTCATTATCTGCTAAAACTGAAAATAGGTTGATCTCACACCAATTTAAGGTGCAAAAGTATGGTAAGTTACACTACTAGTAGAGTGTTCTTTTCTTTTGATACAGAATTAACTGACATAAGTTACTGTAATAAAAAAAATACATTTGACTTTTAGTTTTACCCAAGTTTGAGATTACAGTAAAAGCACCGGAAGAACACAGTGTTGGTGACGAGGAACTGAAGCTGGAAGTTTGTGGAAAGTGAGTGAAAGTTTCATGAGAAAACCACTAAAATAGAGTTTTAAACTTTTAAATTTGTTTTATTCCTTTACTTATTTTAATTTAAACTTTTTTTTTTTTTATTAAAAGACAATTGAGAACAACATAGCATTGACAGCCATTTGAATATCCAGGATACACAATATAGCCTATAAAAAAATAAAAAAATAAAACAACAACAATAACAACAAAAAACAAAGCTCAAATCAACATTCACTGCTTGTGCATTTTTAAGGTACACTTATGGACAGCCAGTACCTGGTGCAGCAGTGGTGCAAGTATGTCGTAAATTTAAGCAGAATTATCTTCATCGTGAGGAAGCCCCAATGATTTCACCATGCCTGGTTGAAACAGTGGAGGTGCGTAAGTAACACTATATTAAAGGATAGAATATTTTTTGTATTTTTTGTATCACCCTGTATTTGATACTTAGTTTTCCTTATAGATGAGTCAGACGGGTTGTGCCTTACTTACACTGAATGTTTCAATTTTCATTAATTCTGAAATTGAAGATCATTTTGAGAACCAACTTAACGCTACTGTTACACTCACAGAGGAAGGAACAGGTGAGTCAGTAACAGAGCTGAACAAAGCCAACTCTAAAATGTTTTTTAAACTTAAAGACTAAAATAATTAAAAGTATAAAAATACTTTTATAACACTGATTCATATTTAATAATAACTTCCATATTGCATTTTGTTTCTTTTGTTTAGAATTTTCCATGGTAAAATCTGTAATCATACAGCTCACTTTCCAAATTGGTAAAGTGGAACTCGTGGCTTTACCAAAAACCTTTGAAAGGGACAGTGTTATAGAAGGAAAAGTAAGATTTTCTTGCTTTTAAATTTACATTGGTCCACTGATATTGCTTTTATATTTGTGATGTTTTTGACAATTTTGTGCAATTGACAGCATTTTGATTTTACCTGTTTAACAGATTACAGTTACATCCTTCAGTGGAACACCAATTCCTAACAGGAAAGTTTATCTTTTGGAAGGTAGCTGGTGGTCTAAGAAGATACTATTCAATCTCACTACAGATAGTAATGGATTGGCAAACTTCTCAGTCGCTTCACCTGAACATCCTACAACAGAGATAACATTGCATGTATGGTATGATGACCTAAGCACACAAAATTTTAAAGTCATTTCAATAGATATTAAAAACAAATGTTCCTGTGTCTCTGTTATCTAGGCAAGTGTCTATCCAGAGGAAACATACCGTGAATACAAAACACCATTCTTTACAGATGCTAATGCACGTATACAGCTGCTCCAACCTGCCACACCTTATAATCCAGTATTCAGTGAACTGTCAATAGAGAGCTCAGAGGAACCCTTTAAGTGTGGTGCTGAAATTCCCATAACCATTAACTACTATATTGTCGGGGAAACTACTGAAAGTTACAGTATTGATATTGTATACATGGTAAGTACATGCAGTAAAATTGTAGATACAGTAAAACCTGCATTACCTAGATTCCAGCAACTGAAATGCACCTGATAGTGATCATATATTTGGCCTCTCCAATCCAGGTCATATCTAAAGGAGCCATAGTCCATCATGGGCATGAGAAAGTTGAAGTGGAAGACTCTACAGATCTCAGAAAAGGAAAAATCTCATTCAAACTATCTGTTGTTACTGAGCTGGCTCCTGTAGTGCAGGTGGTGGTGTACTCTATCCTTCCCAGTGAGAACATCATCGCTGCTAACAAGAATTTTGATGTGGAAAAATGTTTCAGAAATAAGGTAAAGCTAGCACCATCATTATTAACATTTTACATTCAATCAGTTAGTCTGATTGCTCAATTTATTTGCCAAATAGCCCTAAACCTGCCTAAACTTTTTTTCATCATGGACTCCAGGTTTCGCTGCAGTTCTCTCCTTCCAAGGCAGTTCCTGGTGAGAAAAACACTCTTGAGCTCTCAGCTCTTCCTGGTTCACTGTGTGGCCTCAATGTTGTGGATCAGAGTGTGTTCATCTTGGAGTCTGGAGAACGTCTAAACACTGACAAGGTGAAATTAAGATTTACTGAATATTTTGCACATACGAGTGGGGTTTGAGCCTATTTTAAATGTAATGCCCTCTAAGTGTGCTGAAACTAAGTATTAAATGAATTACATTAATTGTATTTTTTATTCCTGTCTAATCCTAAAATTTGATCATAACAAATATGTAGGTTTCAAAATTTTAAAAATAACATTTACATTTTATATTGTAAAATTGTCAGTAGTGCTGTATATGTTCTAATAAACCCTGACCAGGATAAAGCAGTTACTGAAGATATAAGAATAGAAAAAATATGTTTCAAGAATAAAATTAGAAAACTGTTATTGCACGTAATTTTATAACAAAACCATCATGGCACATAACATTTTCTCTTTTTTAACTGATTTTTGGAGTAATTGTTGCTGAAACTAAGGCCCTTTAGTTTTTAATTAACTGGACAGACCAGATATTGCATTGCTGCTGTTTAATGTTGGTGGCCTTTTGGACCTTTGGCAGTCTAATATTAAATCCAGGTACTGGTGCCAGTGCGAGCAGCAAGGGTCAAAAACCAGGCAGGAAAAGCAGTCCTAGGCTAACCACTAATCAGACATACAAGGAAACCACAGTTCCAAAATAAGGGTATAAAACATGCAACACTTTATCAAAACAGTAGACAAGGAGCCAAAGAGAACCAAACATTTTGGACAAATGAGCCCAAATGGCTTTGACCACCCTAAATTTTTTTATTCCATATTTAGGGCTACTGTTACATTTAAACATATACACATTTTATCAAGTCAGTAACATATATGTAACATAAGTGACTAAAAACCAAAGAAATATTTCTTGCATTTCTTTCTGCTGTCATATACAGTTCTGAATGTTACATAAGGAATAAAACATGACAGGAGGTGTTGTTAGCCAAATAATCCATGCCGGGATGGTGTGATACAGCTCAGTGTGAAGCACAGTGGTGTTGAGAGACTTGAGAGAAAAGTCAGGATCATTATATTATAGAACTTATAGTAGCAACTATATTAATGTGTTTTATTGCCATTTATTGCAGGTTAAAGCAAGTTCTTTTTAAATCTCTCTTATGATAATGTAATCATGCATGCAAAAGTCATCTTTGTGTGTTTTGAGACATAATGTTTATCATCTTATAATAATGACAAACTATGTCTCCCATAGATATTTAGTTTGTTGCCAGTGACAATGGTATCAGGTTACCCCTATATGGTCGAAGATGTTCAGGAGTGTTTGCATGTTAGACCTCGACGGGATGCACAGATTTACCATGCTTACGACATATTAAAGGTAAAAGATTGATTGGTTGTAAAATGTTGCATAACTGATTACTGAAATGTATATGTGTATGAATGTTATCACAGTAGACAACATATCTACAATGTAAAATCAATCATAGCAGAAAACAGTATTTACGAAATATACCTTTAGATTTTGTTTTTATGGGGCCTGATCTATGCCTGATGTGATATAACTGGGTGATCAGGGGGTGCCTGCTGATCATTTTATGGGCTTATCTAATCCTGGGTGACAGTGATGTATCCAAGAATTAATTTCAAGGGGGGAAGAAAATATTCTAAATAAAAATCACTGTGTGATCTGTACAATTAAAAGTGCAAGACGCATGACACACTCATGCTTTTTAATAGCTTTAGGAAATAAAATAGTTTCATGACACTTTCACTAAAAATATTATTAAAATAACTTATTTATAATATAATGAACATTATTATACATAGTGCAGTTACTGCACAAAACAGTGTCATCTGACATGGGCATAAAAGCTTAAATGTTCTGGGCAAAGACACTCTATCTTCTGTACTATTGTGCAGCATCTTTAGCCTATATCTTTGTTCATTCGTTGGTTTTGCAAGTGCATTTTACATTTTACATATAGAGTCTGGTCCAAATTTTTTTTTTTAAATATATGGACAATTTATTGTTATTTATGCTGTCTACCACAGTGAAATAGAGTTTAAATTAAATAATGATTATGAGCTCAACATTCAGCATTTTCAGCTTTAATTTGAAGGTATTTACATCCAAATCGGGTAAGCAGTGTAGGAATTACACTTTTTATATGTGGTACCTCCCTTTTTAAGAGACCAAAAGTAAATGGACAATTGGCTGATCAGCTGTTTCTTGGCTAGGTATGTGTTATTGCCTCATTATTTCACTTACAAGTAAGCAGACAAATAGTCTAGAGTCAATTTCAAGTATGGCATTTGCATTTGGAGGCTCTTGAGTTTCTGTTATCTGTCAATATGAAGTCAGAGCTGTCACTGCCAGTGAAGCAAGCCATAATTAGGCCAAGAAATCTAAATAAACTCATCAGAGAAACAGCGAAAACATTAGGTGTGGCCAAATCAAGTATATGATACATTCATAAAAAAAGAGCACACTGGTCAGAGAAGAGTATGAAGAAAAGGAAGGAAATGCACATGATCCGAAGTGTACCACCTCATATTATGGAGTGGCATGTATAGCTGCCAATGGAACTGATTCCCTTGTATTTATTGATGATGTGACAAAATGCTGCAGGATGAATTCTGAAGTATTTAGGGCTATATTATCTATACTGAGGACAATATATACAAAGTGTTGTAATTCCTACCACATTCACCAAACTTGGATGTAAATTCCCTCAAATTAAACCTGAAAGTCTTTAATTTTGATTAAAATGAACACTGTGAGCTCAGATTTATGATTTATTTTCAACTTCAGTATACTGTGGTAAACAGCTAAAATAACAATAACTTTGTCCAAATATTTATGGACCTGACTGTATACACACTCACTATCCACTTTATTTGGAACAACTGTACCCCTGCACATTTATGGAATTAAATATCCAATTAGCCAATCATGTGGCAGCAGTGCAATCATACAGATACATGTCAAGATCTTCAGTTAATGTTCACATCAAGCATCAGATTCAGGGGAAAAATGTGATCTCCGTGACCTTCACCATGGCATGGTTGATGCCAGATGGTCTGGTTTGAGTAGTTCAGAAGTTGCTGATCATCTGGGAATTTTGCACACAACACAGCAGTACTCGTCAGCCTGTCAATTGTGATCTACCAGTCAATCACCGAGGCATTTTTAATAGATCACAACCATCTATGTACTGTCAATGATCGCAACATATTTTAAAAAATGCAGTGGAAAATGTCTGCTGGTTGGCTAGATTTGACAACTGTTACTTATTTAATTGGTGGTGTGCAACTGCATGAGTAGCCCAAGAAAAACATTAATTCTGGCCAATTACAGTTATGAAATTAGGTTACCTTTGCAGATAACTGTTTCCGGCTGTGTCAATGTGCTATTAAGCTACGTAGCTAGCTAAAGGTAACTTCCTATGTTTACGTCAATGAGCGAATGAAAGAAGGTGAGAATATATCATTTACATGCCTAATGGGAAAAGGAATTTGCAGTGGTCAAATGTGTCTTGAAGAAGCATTGTGATTCGATCACAGTGGTGGTCTGGGATGCATATAGCCACATCACTTGTGTAGTGTGAACGCGAATGCATCTCGATTCATCCCAGACAGCATGAGAGACAAATTAATTGACTAGGTCATTGCCCTAGTTGGAAAATATGTAATCATTATGAGACTGTTTGTAAAGAGCAAACTGAACAGTGGAGATCTCTGCCGCTAAACTAATGGCTAAAGGCGAAGCTATTACAGCAGAGATGAAAACAGCTGCTTTTCATAGCTTTATTCGTCATCTCATCTCTTTTATATATTTTATAGGTTTTGTTAGAAGACCATAAAGGTGCATGAAATATAATTCCTGGGACATTTCTGCCTTAAAATAAATGTAGCAGAAGCTCGACGTAATAAATTTGTATGAAAGCCTTCCTCCAGTGGAAATGATGCATGAAATCTGATCACAAGTGGTCAGTGAAGACGCATTCATAATACCAGGTGTGAACAGCTATGTGTCTCAGCTGTCCACTTGTGATCCAATCACCCAGGACGCATGTTAATGCCAGGTGTGAATCAGGCCTGGGAAGGACCTCATGCTGATGGCCCCAGGCCTTAAACCTACTATAGAGCCCACTCTTCTCCAGGGCTCTCATCCAAGTATCTGCCAAACCATCATCTCCTTTGCACCCTCCCTATCATTGAACGCAGACCTATACCACTTCCCCAGCCTTTTTACAGGCTTTTCACTGACAGTGGGGATGGAGTCTTCACCAATTTTGAATCAGATCTGATCCTGAACACGGCTCCACTTCAGGACTAGACCTCTGTATTTCGTTGCTTTAAACTCCATTCTAGCCTCTTTGGTGATTTATACCAGATCCTCTTTAGTCTGCCTGCCTTCCGGGATTGACCTTTCTGTTATTGTCAGGTCATCCATAAAAGCCCTGCTCGGAGCTTGCTGAACACCACTTGCAAGTATGGCTTCCAGTCTCAGTTTCTTAACTGACTTTACCAGGAAATTTATTGCTGCAGAGAGCAGAATCACTGAGATTGTGTACCCAGTGACAATTCCTATCTTCAGACTCTGCCAGTCTGTGGTAAAGTTGCTGCAGGCGACACACATCTTAAACGGGTCAAAGTAGCCCTAGAGAAGCTGCCAAAATTTGTCAGGTATATGAAAGGCCTTTAATGCGGTTTTCGGCAGCTATGGTAGCCATAAGACTACCAAATCACCTTTGTTCCACTTTGCATCTTTGATGATCTTGGTGATCTGATGTGTTCAATACAGACGGGCATGCCAGCTTTTTGGACGGAAGTGTCAATGTAAGTGCTGGCCAGTTGGAAGGTGGTTAACCTCTTTGCCAGGATTCCAAAGAAGATTTTCACTCCACATTTAGCAGCAAAATGGTTTGAATCTGCTTGATGTGTTTAGAGTCCTCTTCCTTTGGAAAGTTGCAACCCTCCACACATAGCTAGGTCTCAGGAAGATACTTCTTCCTCCATGCCACTTTCAACAGCTTCCACAGATGTCACCTCAGAAGCAACACTTATACACCCTGTGTATAAGTACATACATCATACATACATGCCGGGGCTGATCTTCCCCTAGCTTTCCTGACAAAATAGTTTTCCTCTTTCCACCTGGGTTCACCTTCACCATAGGGGATCAATTGTTTATCAGGTTTAATAAGGTTCTCTTTCACTGCTATCACTTCTTTCCTTGGGTCACTGTGGACTTCACAAAAGTAATCCTCCTTCTTCAGGTGGTCGTATCTCTTTAAGATCTTGGTTTTCTTCCTCATTTGCTTGAAGAAAGGACTTTCTCAGTTTGTGCTTGTCTGTTTCATTGTTGGTATGCATGATCATAACAGTGATCTTTCCTGTAGGTCACTCTATCCCAACCTTGAGGGCGTTGTAGTTTATCATTCCATAGTGACTGAAAGTGGGTTCCTACTTATGTAGGATGTGCTTTGGCTTGCCAAGCCTCCATACCCCATCTAGTCTTTCCCAGATGTCAGCAGTCTCTGTGAAATGGTTGGCACGAAAGACACTCCACCTTCTCTCTGCTGGCATTCCCCTCCACAGAGATTTGCACATCAAGTTCTGTGGCTTCTTCTGATTCTCAAATGGCGCCCCTTCTCACCAGTGTTTCGCTGATTTAAGTCTATGTCTGCCCAATGCAACCAAAAAACCTTCAGGCCTCCCCAGTGTCTAAAGCTGTAGCAAGCCCCACAAGCAACATTACTGCATGCTCAGTGCCACTGGTTCAGTATGGATTTTTTACATTACACCTAATGCCACACAAACCTATCTGCCTAACACAACCAGAGCCATACATTCCTCCCCAGTGATTAAGGCTATAGCAAGCCTCACTGGCACCATTAACGCATGCTCCGTGCCACTGGTTCCATATAGATTTCTCCAATTAAATACATTTTACTTATTGCATAATATGTTTAATTTTAAAGGGGGAGTTCAAATTTTTTTACACTTCTAAATATTTATTTGGCAATTTCTAGTCACCTCAGTCAGTTATGCCAACTAAACATCTTTATAATGAAGGCTGCTGGGTTTTGCATGCAAAAATAAGAAGCAAGTGTGACAGTCAAAGTCTCCAGAAGAACTGTGGCTGGTTCTGCAAGATGCTTATGCTTTCCAGCCTTATGAAATTGCACAAATTGTACCTGAGACTACTAATTTTTTTTTTTTAAAGCAAAGGGACCTCACACCAAATATTTACTTTGTTTCATTTATTACTTTTTCCTGTTCTTTATAGTATCTTTTTGAATGTAGAAACATTTAATTTCACTATTTTTGAAGGCATCATTGGTCTACAGGATTTCTTTGCTTGTGTTTATGACTTTTGCAAAGTACTGTACATATTTTTGAATTTTATTTCATTTGAAATTATTTGGTTTACTAAGATATTTACAATAATTTACTACACTGATTATGACTTATCACCTGACAGGGAGTGGGGCTGAAGATGGCAACAAATTTGGCTGTTAGAGAACCTCACTGTTTGATATACAAAGGCATACATTATCATCGACATCATCACAGACATGGATATGAGGGTACATCCAGGCCCTTTTTTCAACTATACACAAATTACTATCCAATAAATAGTCCAGTTTCTCATTCTCATTCATTCTCAGTATGTTATGTATATTACAATAAAATGCATAGTAGAATAAATATCAATATACTACATTTATGTGCATAGCTCTTATTTCTGATTGTACTAATTGTTCTAACAAATGAAGAAGTTACTACATTAAAAGAAGCGTCCTAATTATTTAAGTTTTTGCTCATTTTTAGTGCAATACATGGTAGGACAGCGTCTTGCTTCTCCTGGATTATCTGGATCATCACCAGATTATGACCCCATTGAGACAGTTCGCAAATTCTTCCCAGAAACATGGATATGGCAACTGTCTGAAGTGGGGTTAGTGAATCAGCATATTAATTAATTTTGTTAATTTTCTTTGTGTATTTTAATCTATAACAGGTTCAAGATATCAAAAAATTAAAATGAATGTAACTATTTCTTGAATTGACATGCTTCTACAGTGCTTTTGTGCATATGTGATGACACTGACTGTTTAATTTTGTCAAGGACACAAATATTTTATATGAATAATGCATGGTGTCTTTTTGATAATAAGTAACAGAAATTGAGTATAATGTTCTTTAACAGGGACTCTGGATCAGCACATCTTCCTGTCACTGTTCCTGACACCATCACCACTTGGGAGACAGAGGCTTTCTGCGTGTCCTCTAGGGGTCTGGGACTGGCTCCTCCTGTTCAGCTCACTGTATTTCAGCCCTTCTTCCTGGAGCTCTCGTTGCCCTACTCCATTATCCGGGGAGAGGTTTTTGAGCTGAAGGCCACTGTCTTCAATTACCTTTCCAAATGCATTATGGTACTGTAATGCCAAGATTTTATCTTCACAAGTATTGCGTCACTTAAGATGCATAGTAAATTAATCACCTGTGCCTCATCGACAGGTTAAAGTGACTCCAGCCCCTTCCTCAGACTACACTCTGGAACCCTCTTCTGATGGGGAGTATTCATCCTGCCTGTGTGTAAATGGCAGAAAGACATTCAAATGGACTATGATTCCCACTGTGCTTGGTTAGTCCTACAACTCTTAAAACTCTTTCATGGAGCTCTGTTTTTGCCAGTGCAAGCCTAATTTGATTGTAGACGTGGACATATTCATATTTTCTGTTGGGCGAAAGCAAATATTTTTCGATTTGCACTATTTTGATAATTTGATGTTCACAAATGAGTGTACTTGTACAGATGTTGATGGAATTCTGAGGAATTCTGACCTGTTACACTGCACGTAACCATGCGCAACTTTGTATTGATTAAAATACAAACTTCATGAAAGTTTTAACAACTAACAAGAGGAGTAAAAAAAATTTCAGTGGCAAAATTTATTTTCTAATACACAGTGGCAGTATATGTTTATAACATGTTTATGGTCCATGCAGATATTTGCGCAATATATTTCCAAAACTGAAACAGAAATAACATGTAAAAACAGTGTCCATTTAAAAAAAGAATAGTTTTCAATCTGCAAACCTGAGGTCCAATGCAGATATTTTCGTTAGACATTGTATAGCACATGGAAAGTAAAAATATCTTATTCTTGTGACTTTTTTTTCCCCCCCTGTTATTACACTACAGGAGTCTTGAAAGTGACAGTGAGTGCAGAGGCAGAACAATCCCAGACAGTGTGTGACAATGAGATTGTGAGTGTTCCAGACAGAGGCCGCATTGACACAGTTACACGAAGCCTGATTGTACAGGTTGGTGTATTGAAAATAAGCATAACCTTAAATCTGTAAACTGTCCTTTATTAGGCTATAATCTAATAATACTATTTTTTCCTTTAGGCTGAAGGAACTGAGAAAACAAAGAGCCAGAGCTGGTTATTATGTCCACAGGGTCAGGCTTGCAAATATTTTTGCAATTGATTATCTGCTCTGGTTGGTTTAAAACTGATGCACACAATATTTTACTGCTCAATAACAATGGAGCTGCCTTTCATCTTATTCACAGGAAACAGTGTTTCAGAGGAGTTGGAGCTGATTCTTCCTGAAGATATAATAAAGGGATCAGCACGAGCTTCTGTTTCAGTACTTGGTAAGACAATAATGGTAAATAGAAGAACTTTGCAAATATAAAGTAAATTTTTATGATGTGTGTATATAATGCAAGTACAGTAAGAAATAACTATTTTTTATCTGAATAGAAAAAGAATAGAGAAACAAAAAGAAAGAAAACAAAACTGTTTGTCTTATAACACTCTGCTTGTCTTATGCTAATGAATACATGTAAAACACAGCACTCTTCGATAAGAACTCCAACAAAGTACAATAAAGGAAAATGTGAATGCTATTCATTTCGGGCTGTACTAAAACTCACTAACTGAATATATAAATATATTTATGAGAAGAGTTTTTTTTTCTGGGCTCCTCATTCAAATAATGCCAATCACCTTTTTACAGTTCATGCCTCTGTAGTCCAGATTTTTCTTGAGTAGAGGTGTTGGAGACACTATTGATAGATTTTCAGTAGTGTCCAGACTGTCTTTGAACACAAGCACAATATAGAAGAACAGCACAATATACTAAATACAATATAATTAAGTGAAAACCAGGCAAAGTATTGCTGGAGGAGGGTGGGCAGTGACTAAGTAACAGTAAATGTGGGAGGGAGCTCTTCACTGGTTTCTGGCTCAAGCTTGTCTGTCTGGTTTTGCATCCATCTCAGAATAAATAGGCTGTTTTAGGAGAGCCAACAGAGCACACCTGTGGTTTATGCCTGTTAGTGAGATGTGGTACACCTCTATAAGCTGAGCTATTCATACTTTTTTCACAGCACAACATTCAAAAACCTGTGCCTGTTGTAGATGCACTGACATGGTGCTGGAGGTGTTCCTACACACTTACCCCACTCTATAACTCCAAGCTTTTGTGACCATAAGCATTAATTTCTTCTGGACAAAGTCTCAGCATTTTCATAGGTTTCCCTGGCTTAATGTTCCTCTGTAAACCTGAAGTCCTCCAAATAATGAAACCAGCAGGCTACCCTAATGTTTTTGTACTTATTCTGAGCCTGCTATTTTAAAGGAGCATGATAGGAATGGAATTCACCTTTGGCACCTAACAGGTAATATCTGAGTTTGTCTAATGCCTATTAAATAGCAAGACAGTTTTTTTTTTCTCAATTGTTGCATAATTATTTTCATTAGGGAGCAACTTATGGCTGATTTCCATCACAGGGTGCTAAGTTCAATCTTTTTGAGTATTAAGGATAGGACAGCTCCAATGCTTGTCAGTTGCATCTGTCTGCAAATGTTAAAGGCTTTCTTTGCCCCTTAAATCTATCTGATTTGACCAGGTTACAATGGCATCAGCTTTTCCTGAACTGACCGCCATGTTTATATGTGGGCTTTCCAGATATCATTAAAATATGCAGGTGCTCCCGTTACCCCAAATGGCATTCCGAGATCACTGTTTTACATTGGCCTCTTGTAGGGCCTTAGGTATGATCAGAGCCTTAAGAGCTATCCAGGTGTTGGGACAGCATTGTCCTGGGTCCTGGGTCTGGTGCTGTCCCATGGGACTCGTGTGCTATGTGGCTTACAGAGAAATTCAACTAAAAAGAAATTGATTGGAAATTGAAAACTTTTATGTTGGAGTTTGAGCAGATTTGGAGAACAGATTTGTGGGCTCTTTCAAAGTTTCTTTCATATATCATTTCTGACAATCTGAGCTGTGATTGTTTCTGTGCAACCCTGATAAGTAAAGGCCAATATGAAGATACTCATGAAACCTAGTTTACAATCTTTTAGAGAGTCATGAATCTGATTATGTACTATTAACAACTCAATTGTTCATACAATTTCTTTATCTCTGTAGCACGCAAATACAAATTTAAATGCTGTTTACCATACCTAGTCAGTATTCTGTTGACTTTTTTTTTTCAGTGTATATGGAAGGCTTGCCCCTTTACTGGTCACCGAATTCAAAGCTAAACATTTCTAGTATGAATAATAATTAGTCCAATGAAGCTTCTATACATTCAAAACAACTGTATATTTTTTGTCAGTTCCAACATTTTTTAGCTAAACAGATAAAGAATATTATTGTGTTCTTTTGTAGGAGACATACTTGGCCGTGCATTAAAAAATCTGGATGGACTGCTAAGGATGCCATATGGTTGTGGTGAGCAAAACATTGCACTCCTCGCCCCCAATATCTACATTCTTCAGTATCTAGAGAACACTGAGCAGCTCACCACAGCTATCCGTGAGAGGGCTACTGGTTTCCTTAAGAGTGGTCAGTGAGATTATCACTTTTTAATCATTACAGGTCAACAATCATTATGAATATATTCTTGCTGAAGTAATCAGAATCACTTGACTTTACACAGGTTACCAGAGGCAACTTAACTATAAACATATAAATGGTGCATATAGCACATTTGGCAGGGGAGAGGAGAACACATGGTAAGAATTTCTTAAACCAAGCCATGAGGTAAACAGGTAGTGTTGATGATACACAAGTTGATACAACCTGAAATTTATTTTAATAAGTATGTGTTAGTTATTGTGAATTTTTATATAATTCTGGAATGTACAAAACTATTTTTATAAATAAATCTCCATCACCAGGTTAACTGCTTTTGTATTGAGGACATTTGGCAAAGCACAACGTTACATCTTTATTGATCCAGAAATCATTAAGAGTGCAAAGCAATGGCTCATAAGTAAGCAGAGATCAGATGGCTGTTTTATACAACAGGGAAGTCTGTTCAATAACAGAATGAAGGTATGTATGGTTCTAGGGCAGTCCATACTAGAGAACACATTTCTGAATAAATTTGTTGAATTTCTTTTTACATATCATGCACATCATTCTAATCTACTGTAGGGTGGTGTAAATGATGATGTGACAATTACTGCCTACATCACTGCATCATTGCTTGAATTGGGTAATACAGTCCAGGTAAGAGCATGATACCATTAAAAGTTCACAATCTTTGTCACTGCATTCACAGTCCATATAAGCTTGGTAAAATGTATCCAATCTAAATCACAATCACATTGGTTAATTCAACCAGCAGCAAAATGATCTTATGAAGCTGTCTTAAATTAAAAATTTGTACCGGCCTTTTTATGGATAAGTGCTGCCTTTAAGGAAACTTTCCGATCATTGTTTTTCTTCTACATAATAATGTACATTTTGATTGCAGGATCCTGTTGTGAATAAAGCACTGTTGTGCCTCAAGTCTTCTGTTGGTAAACTGACAAACACCTACACCACTGCACTGTTGGCCTACACTTTCAGTCTGGCTGGAGAGAATGAAATTCGAGAGCAGCTACTAAACAAGTTGGAGAATGTTGCCATTTCAGGAGGTATTATTATTATTAGGGGCCAAGTGCTGAAGGTACATAGGCACCCTATTGTTATTCTATTTCTATGTTTTCTTCTTGTTTTTCTTCTTCTTCTTCTTTTGGCTAGGGTGTCTTGGGCACTCCATAGAACCATCTGGTAAAAAGTTGTGAAATTTGGCATACTGATTGGCGAGGGTCTAAGGAACATTCTGACCAAATTTGGGCCAAGTGTTGCCAACGCTCTAGCGCCACCATCGGGTCAGATTTGGGCCTAATTTGGAAGTACATCTATGGGCATAACTTTTGAACTATGCGTCCAAAATTCAAAAGCCATCCTGGATTCCCTGGGTTGAGACAAGTTAAATGCACTCTATGACGTCAATTTCCACCTAATTAGATTTTCTGCCATCTTGGATTTTGTCACTACTCCTCCTATAAATTTTGTCCAATCATCACCAAATTTGGCATACATCATCTTCACAGTAAGCCTCACAAAAGTCCAAAGGGTTTGCCCGTAATGGGCCAACGAATCTGGCGAAGCCACCAAACAGGAAGTGAGGCTGTATCTCAGTAATGACTTTGCGCACTGACACAAAACTTGGTAGGCATCTTCAGGACCATGACCTGAGGCTATGGAACAAAGTTCATGATAGTGCCACCTACTGGTCAAAAGTTACAATAACATGACAAAAATGCTTACACTTAGCTGCAATTTTTCAGTCGACTTTGCGACTGACACAAAACATATTCAGGACCATGACTCGAGGCTATGTAACAAAATTTCATGCCAGCACCACCTACTGGTCAAAAGTAACAATAACATTCTTTCCTCCTTCAGTCAGAGAATTCCACCACTGTCAGTGATCAAAACAAACATCATAATTGAAACTATAAATCAATCTTAAATCCCTTTGCCTAAAGTTATGGCTCTGCTTTCCTGTGATTGCTTAAGCAACAATTCTAGCTGTGGATGTGTGGCTCACCGAGTCTGGGTGCTTGGCCCCTGAACATGCTGGTTGCAGTTTTTATTATTATTATTATTATTATTATTATTATTATTATTACTAATTGTAACAATTTATATTTGTAACAAATGCAACAAACTACATTCCTACATGCAAAATTGCTGAATGTAATAATTGGAAATCGGGGGAAAATGCTATTACAAGCTACTCATGGGGGAATATTTTGTAATGTGGGTTTTAATGTGGCACATTGTACACACTAAATAGGATGCCTAAATATAAATGGTGAAGTAATTGGGCTCCGGAGGATCTGCAGGATTCTATAGCAGTGGGAAGTGTTTTCTATATGCCTGCTCCTGGCTCGAGTGAGCACTCTGACACCTTTTTCTATATTGGTCAGCCCAGGCTGAGAGCCACCCTGCCTCCTGGGCTAAGTGTCCTACTGCCAGGAGTGCAATTCCAATCAGATTTATTACAGAGGTGTCAATTGCTGAAGATTGGAACAGTCCATCTAATGCTAGCAACAGAACTGACAGCATGTAGCCTGTGTGTGCAATGTATGTACCAATCTCAAAAGCCTTTGAGCACCTGCACTCGGTGCTGTGGCAGCATGTATATTTGTGTACCAAAGAGGCAGTGTAAGTGTCAACAACCAATAAGTGGCCAAGGTTAACTTGTTCATCACCAGTTATGCTGGCTAAAACACCAAACACTATGTCTGGGTGTGGTGCTGCTGCCAAATTAGCGCATGCTTTCACAACTCTTAATGTAGTCCTGGCACTGCAGCATTGCAAAAAACTTTGCATGAAACAGTTAATTTAGCCCTAAGAGTTGCAAAAGCAAGCTATAGAGCAGATCTGCTCCATGCCGAACTGACTTGGCTGGCAAATCCTCATTGGACAAAAAGGGCCTTCCAGACACAGCCACAAATATAGCATCCTTGCTCTTTTTAGATGAGGAGTAGAAGGAAAAATTGTCTCCTGCCTTTGCAGGGCAATGGCAGGTATGAGTTCTCATGCCTCATATGTAATATACATATGCATAACTTTTTTATGTTTTTTTTTCTTGTCAATGACCTTTTATAACTAGCAGCTTTCTTGGCGCTTGGATCATATCTGACTCCAAACTTGGGTCCAGCCAGTGAGCGCACTGTGTATGCACTGGCATCACTATGCATTCTGCTGTCTGTTCCAATAATTGATTTTCTGAGATTACCAACAACAATGCTCCAGGTCTATCTCAAGCTTCCAGAGGGCTCAATCATTGTCAGTCATTGTCCACTGTCCTTTGTGAATCCTACATTATTACACATTTTACTTTCCTTTTAGAGCTGAGCTTGTGAATACACAGCAAAGACTGACATCTTAGCAAGTGAAAATATCTTGAATATAGTCACATTTCTCTAGTGTCTCCTATTATAAGATAACAATAATAGGAAATATTAGATAAATGAAATACTACATAAATAAATTGTAGACATTTTTACTAATTTCTCACTTGAAACAATCTTGTTCTATTGGAAGATAATTTTTCTATTTTTTCTAAAGCATTCACTTCTAGAAAGAAGCAAAATTATCTGCCAATGGAATAAGAACATTACGTTTTAAAATGAGAAAAGGCATCTAAAAACAAGCTGCATAATAATCTCATAATAAGAAATATCAGATAAATTTGCCCATATTCATACTTCCTAAGATATAATTTTTTGCAGTGTATAGTGGGAAATGGCAAATCCACAATTCGCCACTAAGAGAATTATTCTGAGGGCAACCCTGTGCACATTCAGTGAAGATGAAAACTTAGCTCTAAATCGAATCAGCAGAGGCTTGGCTTCAATCTCAGTCTCACAGCGAAGTTAGTTAGGTATGAGTCAGGGGCATTTCCTAACAAAGTACTTTACTGGGGCATGTGCCCCAACCCACCATGTTTTTGAAATATAAAAGTCAAATCAATATTTAAAGATTTTTTTTTTCTTGAGGCAGGATACCACATTTTACCCCTTGACATAAATCCGAACAGCACTTTGTATCACCCAACTTCCATAATTTGAATAAAACAAAATTCTATAATATCACTAAGGAGATTCACTCAGATAACTCTACTGTATATTTGCTTTAACCAAATCTGCAGTGCTATTCATGCATAAGCTACTTTATGCTAGGTACACCACCATCTGACAGTGTTACTTCTAAATGCCCATAATCAGAAGACAGCACAGAGCCAATAGTAGTGAAATAGCCAGCTAAAATCAGACTAACTAGGCAGTCAAAAACAAAGCTTTGTTAAAGAGAAAAGCTTTCTTTC
>CM075016.1:9240982-9254361 GCA_037576675.1 Pangasius sanitwongsei | reverse complement strand
AGCGCAGTAATCCATGCAAATTATGATTTGAAGTCAATCAAGTCGAGGTTTACATTAGTTAGTTTTATTATGTGTAATTTGACACACATTCAGGGGCACGATTAGGATACAGTCGTTTTTCCAAAGTCACAGAATTTTTATGAATACCAAATTTCTTGTGTAAATGCTCACACGAATGATTTACGAATAAATCTGTTTGTATCCAGCTTGATAACTGAGGCCCATTGACTGTATACACACTCCTCTCCTAAAGGGAAAGAAAGATGTTGATTTGATTGGATATTGCAGCAGCTCACCTAACTACACCTCTTAAGTATTCTAACAAAATGTGTTTTTACAATGCAACTGTATTTTGTCGTGAAAATATCAAGAACATACAATATTGAGTTGTCTGCTGCAATCGATGTTATTATACAACAGGAGTCTTGAAAGTGACAGTGAGTGCAGAGGCAGAACAATCCCAGACTGTGTGTGATAACGAGATTGTGAGTGTTCCAGAGAGAGGCCGTATTGACACAGTTACACGAAGCCTGATTGTACAGGTCAGTGTCTTAAAAATAATCATAACCTTACATTTGTAAACCTGTTTTTTATTATGTTATGATCTAATTATACTATTTTCCCTTTAGGCTGAAGGAACTGAGAAGACAAAGAGCCAGAGCTGGTTATTATGTCCACAGGGTCAGGCTTGCAAATATTTTTGCATTTTGATTCATATCAAGTCTGGTTGGTTGAAAACTGATGCACGTACTATGTTCTACTGCTCAATAATGATGGAGCTGCCTTTCATCTCTCTCACAGGCAACAGTGTCTCTGAAGAGTTGGAGCTGATTCTTCCTGAGGATGTAATAGAGGGATCAGCACGAGCTTCTGTCTCAGTACTTGGTAAGACAGAAGGAATTAGGGTAAATAAAAGAACTTTGCAACTTTAAGGTAATTTTTTTATGTACTGTGTATAATCACCTGTGTATAGTTCATTCCTGTGTGGTTGCCAGATTTGTCTTAAGTAGAGTTGTCCAAGATGGGTTTTTTTTAGTAGTGTCTAGACCACCTTTGAACACTATAGAAGAACAATACAATATACTGAATACAATATAGCTGCAGTACAAAAAGTATTTGGATACTTAAGCAACACTTACAATTGTATGAATTTCACTGGATTAGAAAAAAATGTGAAACCAAGTGGCAATTATTTAAAAAAAATAAAAAATAAAAAACTTTATAAGGCTTCATTACAGATCACAGTTACAAGGTTTTAGTATTTAGTTTGCCATCCTATGTTTCACAGAACTTCTTGACAGAATCTGGGCATGGAATCAACCAGTTTCTGTAACAATTGTGATGGAAGTTTCCTCCAGGTTTCAACCAATAAATCTTTCAGTTCATCCATGCTAGAGCATTGACAATCTGCTAATTTCTTCTCCATTGCTTCCCACAGATGCTTTATAGGGTTTAGATTAGGCCTCTGGGAAGTCTTCTTTTTAAAGGCAGCTGGTATGCTTTGGATCATTACCTTGCTGAAAAATTTCTTTGCTAATTTTTGCAAGCTTGCATCCAGACTGCCTCTGTACACTTTACTCTGATGCTATCAATGAACACAAGCTCACCAACACTACTGTAGGAAAATACATCCCCAGCCACATCCATGCTTTCATACCCTTAGTGCAGTCTGTTGGAATTCTTCTCCTGTCTTTCTGTACACAAACACTGTACCATCAGATCAGTGTTTGTGACTAAGAAGAATGAAGTAAGTTTTTTAAAAGAATTACCGAATGCAGCCTAGTGCACAAACTGTTCAAAACAGGATCAACGAGCATGGGTACAGAGGAAGAGTAATGCAGTGAAAACCATCCACCAGCCTCAGGAATATGAACGCAAGGGTGAAAATTGCTAAAGAACATGCACAGAAAGGCTTCTGGATTAGATGAAATAAAATTTTTAGATCTTAGATTTTTGGATCTGCATTTGGTGCAACTTCCTGCACACACGTTACCACCCCACTCTGCATCACTGTCAGGGCTTTTGTTCCATCTGTACATATGCCCACACTTTTTATCCACAAATGTCCATGTGCTATAGCAAAGCTGTCCAAAAGTGTAGAAATGTCCTCCCCAGTTGTCATGGCTTCCAGAGATTTGCAGTAAGTATCTTCCATAATTGACCCTTCATGAATGTACCAGATATATACCTGCAGTTGAGCTACACCTGCTGTTGGCAATTGCCTCTCTGGTTATAGATTGAGTGCTTCTCAGCCATTTATCCATTTTTTAGCTTGCGTGTCACTTAGCTACTCTAACTAGCTGTGTGAGAGAAATGCTGGCGATAAATGATGTGTGAATGGATGCATTTTTCTAAAGCAAAAGATAGTGTAATTTGATTGAATGCCTTTTATTTGACCTTTAGAACACTGTCTAATATAATGTTTGCACACTAGAGGGTGCAGAAGTTTATTTTTGCCTATGAGAAATATATGGACTGTACTGTAATGCTTTCCAGAATTAAATGAATGGATTTTTGGGCGTACCCCCACGTACCCCCATTGTCACCTTGCATACCACTGGGGTGCTCATAGCCCAATGTGGAAACCACAGCTTTAGGGTAACTGTCTTTATAGCACCACATATAAAGATTAGTGTCTGCTATAGAGACGTTGACATGGTGCTGAAGGTTTTCCTACATAAATCCATTCCTAACTCAAAGCTCCTGGGAGCATAAGACCACAGGCTTTAATTTCTTCTGGACAAAGTCTCAACATTTTCATGGGTGTTCCTTGCCCAGTGTTCCACTGCAAACCTAACCCATCCTAACGATCCATTTCAAAAGAAGCATGATAGGGACTAAAGATGAATTCCACCCCAACAAGTAATATCTGAGCTCTACCACCTATTAAATAGACTGTTGCATAATTGGGAAGCAACAAATTATGGCTGATTTCAGTTATGCCTTTCTGTCTATGTGTCTGAAAATCCATCTGTCCATCTGACTTTCAAGTTAGATAATTCCGTCATGTTGCTATGGAAACCAAGCTGGGAATGAATTGTCTGTAATACCCTAGAATGGTTTTCACCTGTGTTTTTTGGTGTGGGGTTGGGACCATGTTGCAATGTTGCTTTCATGAGCTGAGGTTTTTCTCTTTCCCACTGTAAAGCCAAGGTACTTAACAACTTCTAGGGCCAAGACAGTACTTTGTGGGGTTTCCGAGTGGTACTGTGATTTACACCATATGCAGATATCATTAAGATATGCAGGTGCTCCATGGACCCCAAATGGCAAGACCACTGTACTAGAAGCTCCAGTGTTCAGAATGCTGTCTTTTCCCAGTACATGGAGCTAGTAGCACATTCAAGTGTACTTTAGTAAAAGGTTTGTCTACATGGACCATGGGGTTGAATGGAGAGATTTCAGTCAGTTTTTGATCATCACAAAAGTGTACACTTCCATCTGGCTTTGGGACAAGAACAATGGGGCTAGACGATGCATTCTGAGAAATATAGCAGTTGCCTACCCAGTTTCTCATGGCCTTTCGGCAGACCTTCAATATGACTGGAGTCATGATTTTCCCAGGTGCCTTAACAAGGAGTTTTCTCAGGTCCTAGGTCTGGTGCTGTCACAGATGGCTACTCAGCTTCATGCTTTTAAATGAACAAATCATAACTGTTCATGCAGTGTCTTTATCTAAGCAAATGCAGCAATAAAATGCTGTTTACCATACCTAGTCAGCATTCTATAAATGTTTTTCAATTTTTAAATTGGAATTAGTGCAATGGAGCTTCTATACATTTAGAACAGCTCTAATTTTTCATGTGGTCTAAATTGTTCATTAACTGTATGTTTTTGTCAGTTCCAACATCATTTAGCTAAATAGATAAAGAATATTATCGTGTTCTTTTGTAGGAGACATACTTGGCCGTGCATTAAAAAATCTGGATGGGCTGCTAAAGATGCCATATGGTTGTGGTGAGCAAAACATTGCTCTCCTTGCCCCCAATATCTACATTCTTCAGTATCTAGAGAACACTGAGCAGCTCACCACAGCTATCCGTGAGAGGGCTACTGGTTTCCTTAAGAGTGGTTCGTGAGATTATCTTTCTATTTTTAATATTTTAAGGCCAATAATAATCATTCTAAATAGATTTTTTCTGAAACAACCCGAATAAAATAATTTGACTTTACACAGGATACCAGAGGCAACTCAACTATAAACATATAAATGGTGCATATAGCACATTTGGCAGGGGAGAGGAGAACACATGGTAAGAAGTTCTTAAAGCAAGTCATGAGGTAAACAGGTAGTGTTGATGATACAAGTTACACAAGATACAACCTAAAACTTATTTTCCTGATTATTTGAGTTATTTTTAATTATTATATAATTCTCAAATGTATAAAACTATTTTTACAAATAAATCTCCACCAGGTTAACTGCTTTTGTCTTGAGGACGTTTGGCAAAGCACAACGTTACATCTTTATTGATCCAAAAAACATTAACAGTGCAAAGCAATGGCTCATAAGTATGCAGAGATCAGATGGCTGTTTTATAAGAAAAGGTAGTTTGTTCAATAACAGAATGAAGGTATGTATGCTACTCAGGCAACCCTTTACTAACACATATCTGAATAAATGTATTGAATTTCTGTGTTTATCTACATATCATGCACATCATTCTAATCTATTGTAGGGTGGTGTAAATGATGATGTGACTATTACTGCCTACATCACTGTATCATTGCTTGAATTGGGTAATACAGTCCAGGTAAGAAGATGATACTGTTAAATGTTCACAATCTTTTCACTGCATTCACAATCCATATAAGCTTGATAAAATGCATCCAATCTAAATCACAATCACATTGGTTAATTCAACCAGGAGCACACTGATTTAATAAAGTTGTCTTAAATTGTGATTAAATTAAAAATTTGTACCGGCCTTTTTATGGATAAGTGCTGCCTTTAAGGAAACTTTCCAAATCATTGTTTTTCTTCTAGATGATAATGTACATTTTGATTGCAGGATCCTGTTGTGAATAAAGGACTGTTGTGCCTCAAGTCTTCTGTTGGTGACCTGACAAACACCTACACTACTGCACTGTTGGCCTACACCTTCAGTCTGGCTGGAGAGAAAGAAGTTCGGGAGCAGCTACTAAAAGAGTTAGATAGTGTTGCCATTTCAGGAGGTACTGAATTATTAGAAAAATTTGTAACATTTATATTTATAACAAACGGGACAATCTACATTTCTACAAGTGAAACTGCTGAATGTAATAATTGGAAATAGTAAAAATGCTACTGCAAGCAACTCATGGAGAAACATTGTGTAATGTAGGTTTTACTTCACCACATTCTACGCAATAACTATGATGCCTAAATATAATTGCCAGCAAGAAAGTGGCTTTCAGAGAAATCCATCTCCATTGACATCCTGCATGGGCTCCAAAGGGAAGGATCTCAGTGAGTCTAACAGAATTATATAAAGTCCCAGGCTGGACTCTGTGGAAGAGCATAACAGACAGAGGTCACCAGTGGAACGGAAGTCTGTGTCCTTGTAAAGGTCAACTTGCAAGGGTTGTACCGCTGTATCTAAAGCAACATTTTGAGGCTAGCTATGGTCTGTTTACAGCTTTTTACCTTTAGCCTATGAGATAGTAGAGGCTAAATCAGATCTGCTCCATGACGATCTGGCTTGGCTGGCAATTCCTCATTGGACAAAAAGGGCCTTCCAGACACAGCCACAAATATAGCATTCTCGATCTCTTTAGTTGAGGAGTAGGAGGAAAAATTGGCTCCTGGTTTTGCAGAGCACGCAGTGGCAGGTGTGAGTTCTGGCTGTATGTGTCTTCTATTTCAACATTGTAGATATCAGCTGGTATATCAGATTAATTTGCCCATATTCAAGATATTCTTATTTGCTAAGATATCAATTTTTGCAGCGTATATATTGGGAAATTGCAAATCCATGATTCGCCACTGAGAGAATTAATCAGAGGGCAAACCACTTGGACATGCAGTGAATTAGAAAATGCTACTTCAGGTTGCATAAATTGTTTTCTGGATGACTCACTGAGTGAAAACCAGAAAATTAACTCCAAATTGTATCAGCAGAGGCTTGGCTTCAGTCTCAGTCTACTGTTGATTATCCCACAATGAAGTTAGCCTGACAGCCATTGCCTGACAAAATACTTTACCGGGGCTTACTTAAGCGTTCCATAACTCCATTGGAGTTTATTTAACCATTCCATAATGGTTTTGGAATACAAATTTAAATCAGAGTTTTTGTTTTTTTCAACATTTTTATTTTCTTTTTCGTGAGGCAGGATCCTATGTTGGACCCCTTGACATAAATCCTAACAGTACTTTGTATCGCTTAACTGCCATTATGATAATTTAAAAAAATTCTATGCTATCAGTAATAAGATTCAAGCCATTAATGCACTTTTCCATATAGTTTTGTTCTTAACAATTAATGAAGTGACTGCAAACTCACATTTAAATCTAATTTTACTTTAACTAAAACTGCAGTGCCTTTTATACAAAACTGCTCAATGTTAGGCACATCATCTGATTTAGTGTTAATGCCCATGATCATTTCAAAGGTGTCAACTGTGTTTATTCTGCAAGATCAGAAGACAGCACAGAGCCAATAATAGTGAAATAGCCAGCTAAAATCAGACTAACTAGGCAGTCAAAAACAAAGCTTTGTTAAAGAGAAAAGCTTTCTTTCTCTTATGATCTGTGTGTCTCTGAGGTCGATGGTAGCAAGCTTTGTTGGTGGCCAATTTTTGTTAGCTAGCACTGGGACAAGGCAATGATGTCAGACATGTCTGAGCTGGTATATGATATGTGCACTTGAAAACGCCCTTAATTCAAACCAGATAGAATCCTATATAAATATATGATTGCCAGGGTGACTCACAGCAGCTCAGGACAGGAGTGTCGTGTTTTAGTCTATTTTCCATTTAAAAAATTCAAAGTAAAAAGATCTAAATAAAAGAATAATAAATAAGCGATCATGGGTTTGTGCTGTAGAAGTGTTATTACGGTTATGCAAATATGTCTTAATTATCTTGTGTCTCTCATTTTAGATGGTCGGCTTCACTGGTCTCAGTCAGCATCAGATGAATCCGGTGCCTTGTCAGTGGAAATCAGTTCCTATGTGCTGCTAGCTGTTCTCACTGCAGGTCAACTCTCTGCTGCTGATTTGGGACATGCTAATAGGATAGTCAGCTGGCTGGTGAAGCAACAAAATCCTTATGGAGGCTTTTCATCCACCCAGGTACTTTAGCTTGTTCTGCAATTAGTCAGTTTAATGATAAATCAATGTTTAAATTTTATAGCAAGTTCTTTTTTCCTTTCAATCAGGACACAGTTGTTGCCCTCCAAGCTCTGGCTCTGTACTCCACTAAAGTGTTCAGCTCAGACGGCTCTAGCACAGTAACTGTAAAGTCAGCAGATGGACACAGTCACAACTTTGATGTGAACCAAAACAACAAGTTACTGTACCAAGAAAGATCATTGCAGGATGTTCCTGGCAAATACAGCATTGAAGTGAAGGGCTCCAGCTGTGTGTCAGTGCAGGTCAGTGCATCTAACTCTTCCTGTTTTACAAGCCTTGTGTCTAAATGAAACGCTATTCTAATTCAGAGAAAAGCACTGACTACCCAGTTCCCTACCAGATATTTTTATACAAGCCTCTACAATTTATTAAACATTTTTTAAAATTAATTGATTAATATTTATTATTGTTGTTTTTATTATGTGTTTATTCTATGTTTTTATTATATGTTTATTATCTGTTTATTGGTTGCTTCATGGTTTAACTTTTTTAAATCCCTACTTGCAGACTGCACTTTTCTACAATGTCCCCACACCTACTGAAACTAGTACGCTGAGCATCACAGCTAAGACAGAGGGCAACTGCACAAAATCATTTGGACAAACTTTGTCTCTTAAGTTCACTGTTGAGTAAGAATGAATGTTTCATAAAACTCTGTTCTTAAATGAGAAAACTGTCTTTGGAGTATATGGAAATACAGTTATTTAGTCATTATTTTAAAAGTTTACAGTGAATAACTGTAAATATTTCATATATATAAAATGCCTATAATGGGATAGTGTCTGGGTTAAAACCATTATATATAATGATTAATGACTAAACATCCTCTTATGACATACCCTGCAGTGACAATAATTATTACTTTATTTTCTATTGTTATCATTATTGCTATGGATACTCCTGAAGTTATTGACAAACACTTTTTTTTCCAGATATACTGGGACACTTAACAACACTAACATGATCATAGTGGACATAAAACTCTTATCAGGATTCACAGCAGATCCTGGTGAAGTAAGGAGTAGCAATGTTGCTAAAACTAAAATACATGTCTAGAGAAACAGATATGCAAATGCCATGCTACTGAAATGATAATGGTAGAATAATCATTAATTTTTTTTCTTAGCTGAAAAAACGCATTTTTGTGGAACGGGTTGATTCTAAAGATGACCATATTATCATGTATATCGAAGAGGTAAGAGGAGGTTTAAGAATATGTATATGATATTAATCACTATCTATATTGTATATCTATCTATATAACTGTGCTCCAAGAAACATGTATGCTTTATTTATTACACACAAAAAAAACAGATATGATGGAGTGTGTTTAATATGATGTCTGGTGTATCTCTAACAGCTCCCTAGGAATATTCCTATCAACTATGAGCTACACATTAAACAGGTGCTTCCTGTCAAGAATCTCAAGCCAGCGGTGATCAAAGTTTATGATTACTACCAAACAAGTAAGAGTTTCCTAGGTTGCATTATTTAAACAGTTACTATAACTGCATTGGTATTATTTACTGATTTTGAACATATTTCATGCAGGTGACCAGTCTGAGACCGAGTACACCTCCCTGTGTGTGTAGAGAAAATCCTTTGTATGTCTGCTGTATGGTGGTTTTAGGTTCTGATTAAGATTTCTTGCTGTTGAAATAAAAATACTTTTCAAATGCCTAGTAAGTGACTGTTGTGTTGAAGATCTTCACAGTGTGATGGTATAGGCATAATTTGACCAATTTCTCTTCAATAAATTTAATATATACTGATATATTGGATATATACTTTTTTTTTTACGAAACACATTACATGTTTCAATATGTTTATATTGAAATATTTCTGATGTATTTAGCAACTCTGGTGTTAATTTCTTGGTCAGTATTTTTGTTTTATTCCAATACTTTTGGAGGGGACTGTATATGACACAGTTGCACTGAGTTACTGCAGAGACTCAGCTCAAATATGGTGGGGTTGATGATGGTATTAGCATGAAATTTGAAGCTTTGGAATTATCTCATTTGGTAGAGATCAAGGAAGGAAGGGCTAAATCCCACTGGCACAGCTATCAGCAGATATAGGTAGTCAAACAGATTTGTGGCTCATGCAGGAAAACCATCAACCAAAATGAAAGTGGAAGATTAAATTAAACTCAGATTATCATCTTTTTATTATCATCTATTTAATCTTTTTATTGGTTTTGCTATAAAACAGACACAGTATAAAACACAGAACAGTTCTCCATACACATAGGAGTGTCAGGCAACAGAGATGGTGACAGTTGCAGGTTAAGAGCTTTAATTTCAAAAAAGGCAAACAAATCCAAGCCATGAAGCAGAATCAAGGTCAAAATACAAACAGAAGTCAGGCAATGTGCAAACAGAGTAAACAAGGCAAAAGACACAAGCTTAAACCAAAGAACCAGAATTATCATAACCAGAAACACAATAGCAGAATATCAAGGCTTAATCTCACAAGTACAGGACACTAAGCATATACTTCTCAATCTAGTGGTGGAACGAATGTCCTTATATACTGTGGAGTGTGACGGAATAATTGAGTCCAGGTGTGTGCGATCAGAATGAAGGCAACCGTGATAGAATTCATGGCGGATTTTGGCCATGTTTGTAGGCCACTCTGATTTCTGGGAGTTGTAGCGGCCATACTTGTACGCCAGTCTGTGTTACCTTGAGTGGGGAGCAACACCAATTCCGGTGTTGACGTGACAAGGAGACAAAAAAAATGTCAGTTAAGTGATGTAAATTATTCAGCAATGTTCTAGCAATCAAGTTGTTGATTAATACAATATACTGACATTTGATGTTATGTATACATGATCTTCATAAATAAACAAAGTAAAATACAACTAGAGAATTTTTTTAATTTTTAAATTTTTAATTTTTTTAAAAGTTAGATTAAAACGGGTGGGGGAATAGGTATGGCCAAATGGTACTATACACCCACTGGCCACTTTATTAGGCTATAGGTAGGCTCATGCAATTATCCAATCAGCTAATCCTGTGGCAGCAGCGCAATGCATAAAATTATGCAGATACAGATCAACAGTTAGAGTTCATGTTCACATCAAACATCAGAATGGGGAAAATGTGATCCAGTGACTGTGACTGTGGCACTGATGTGGGTGAAAGGGTTGGTTTAAGCATTTTGGAAACTGCTGAACTCCTGGGATTTTCACACACAGCAGTTCTGCAGGCGGAAACACCTTTGAGTGGGGTCAGACAGGGAATGGTCAGCCTGTTTCAAGCTAACAGGAAAGCTATAGTAACTCAAAGAATCACTCTTTACAACTCTGGTGAGCAGAAATGCATTTCAGAAAACACAGCACATCAGATAACAGCAGAAGATGCCGTTGGGTTCCACTTCTCTCAGACGTGAACAGGAATCTGAAGGTACAGTGAGAATAGGCTAAACAAAATGAGACAGGTGAAGACTGTTAAAAGTTGTCTGATGAATTCATGGGTTGAATGCCACAGCTGGCTTTCAAACAGCAAAGGGGAACATGCATGATCCTGATTGTTTAATCCTGTTTCTCACCAGCTGGTAGCCAATAAAATGTGACTACACACACTAAGTGATGCTTTCATTTGTTTATTTGATGTTTGGGGCAGGTCATTAGCAACAACACTATATGTATTTCAGAATGAAATGAACAAATATATGTAATATATTATGCTATGATGGCAGGCTGGCAGTCCGCGCATGGAAATCATTCATCGCTCCTCACCCAACTGCTGGCGGGGTGCTGAAAGGACATCGCCAGTTCAGCACCGCCAATATTTTGGACAGCCGGAGTGCGTGTGGCTTGCGGAGCAAGTTAATGCAGCACATCTTGAAGTTAATAAGGACTGTGGAGTGAATCTACCCTCCTGGAGAAGACAGAGGACTACAAAAGGAGCCAGCAGCCGTTTTTCAGGAGAGGTAGGTAAGGTGGGCAACGGTACTAATTGTTTTCTCTCTGTGTTTGCCAGACAGAGATATCAGCAAGGAAGATGAGCCTCCCTCTTGACGCGCCAACCTCTACACTGCCTGAGTGTGTCCAACGTGCACCCTCTGTCTCACCATCGCACCGCTGCAGCCTGCTCGCTGCGCTGCTCACCAGGAAAACACCTGCCACACACCACTGCACCGGCCACTGCACCATCTTTGTAAATAAAGAGCACGTTATTCACACGACTGCCTCTGAGTGCTTGTGTTCAGCCCTCTCTGTGGTCTTGCTTGTCACAGTGGTGGAGAATGCGGGCATGAACACAGCACCAAGCACCATGGGTACAGCATTGCAACAACTCTTTCAACCGAGCCTGCAGCAGCAGACAGTGAGTCAGGAGCTGGCCAACAGCCTCCAGGTCACCACCCAGGAGCTTCTGGAGCTCAGGAAATGCCCCAACCCCTGCCGAGAGGCCCAGCACCTCCTCACCAAGCTGACGGCCGCCGACGACATGGAGGCCTTCATGCACACATTTGAGCGTATCGTCCAGCAGGAGAGCTGGCCTAAGAAGGCCTGGGCCCCTGCCTTCGCTCCATTCCTCACGGGAGAGGCCCAGCTGGCCTACCACGCCCTCAAGCCAGAAGAAGCAGCTCAGATGTGCTGCTCCAACATGAATTCCCTCAACCTCCCCTGACCAGGCACCAGGATCTGCACACCCAAGAGTAGGGGAGACCCAGCCATAGCCACTCCACTTATGGGACGCCGCAGGATGTGTCCATGCCTATGGAGCCAGTCAAGGTCAATGGCCAGCCAGTCTCGGCCCTCCTGGACTCCGGGAGCACTGTCACCCTGGCCCATCCCTCCATCCTCACTTCCCTCAAGCCCAGTGGTTCCCTGATGGTCTCCTGTGTACATGGGGACATCCAGGAGGTGCCAGCAGCCCAGGTCACTGTAAACCACCAGGCTAAAGAGTAGCCCCTCCTTGTGGGCCTCATCCTGAAGCTCCTCATGCCCTTGCTCTTAGGCCAAGACTAACCCAGGTTCGCCACAGCCAGCGCTCCCCGAGCCACATGGAAGACGAGGATGAGGACAATGAGGTCGAGGGTCCAGCCAGCATGCCTGGCCCAGGACGGAGGGAATTCAATTCAATTCAATTCAATTTTATTTGTATAGTGCTTTTAACAATGAACATTGTCTCAAAGCAGCTTTACAGAACATAAGAAACAGAAAAACATGCAAACAAACAAAAAACATGCAAACAGTCCTAGATGTTAGACAAAATGCCGGAGTGACCTCAAGACGGAGTGTCGGGGCCAACCCTGTGAGCTGCTGGTGGTTCCCTGCAGCTGTACCCAGCCCCTCATGCACCTGGGCCACTCACACCCCGGGGGGACATCTGGGGGCCCGGAACACCCTCGAAAAGGACCGTTTCATGTGGCCAGGGATTGACACAGAGGTTTGGGTCTTCTGCCAACAGTGCCCCCAGTGTCAGCAGATGATCCTGCACAAGCCTGCTCCCGTGCTGCTTATCCCTCTCCCCATCATCAGCATCCCCTTCGAGAGGATAGGCATGGACCTCGTAGGGCTGCTGCCGAAGTCTTCCCTGGTCATTGTGGACTATGCCACCCTTTACCCCGAGGCAGTCCGACTTCAGAAGGCCACCTCCTGGAACATCGCCCATGAGCTCCTTCTCCTCTTCAGCCATGTGGGAATCACAAAGGACATTGTCTCCAACCAAGGTACGCCCTTTATGTCTAAACTAATGGCAGATCTGTGTTGGCTGTTGCAGGTGAAACACCTAAGGACGTATGTCTACCACTCCTAGACTGGCGGGCTGGTGGAACCCATTAACCAGACACTGAAGAGGATGCTCCGAAGGGTGGTAGACTTTATACCCAATCTCTTGGCGCTGTCATATCCTCACATGGGTTTTCATACCACTGCTATGCAGATGACACTCAACTCAACTCATCCTCTCCTTCCCTCCCTCAGACACTCATGTTTCTCCTCAGATATCAGCATGTCTGGCAGACATCTCATCATGGATGACAGCTCATCAGCTGAAAGTTAATCCCACCAAAACTGAACTGCTGTTCATCCCA
>CM075016.1:9229370-9240504 GCA_037576675.1 Pangasius sanitwongsei | reverse complement strand
AATATACTTTTTTTCTAAATAAAATTTTATTTTTTGTTTTGTTTTTTTTTCAAAAATTAATTTTTTTTTTTCCCCCCCCCCCCCCCCCCCCCTTATAGTATTCAAGAATTATATGGTACAATAACTAAAAGCCCTGTCAAAAATTAAAAATCAAAAAGCTGGGTTTTTGTTGACATTATCTGATAAATATAATTTATTTTTTTAAAAATAGTCTTAATACCCCTGTGATAAATTTGTTAACACTGATGTGGCTACTGTAGTGTTTACAAAGTTACTGTTTCTTGTTTAGCTTTGTCACGTGTCTTTTTTCCCTTTCTTTTCTTTTCATCTCTTTTCTTTTCTTAAATCCCCTGGTTAATATTATGTAGTGTCTAAGCCCCTGTTATAAGGTTGATTGAGTATATTGTAACTTGAATGGCATCTTCTTGAATATTCTTGGTTTTCACTGAATTAAAAAAAAAAAAAAGTCAACACGCCCACCACAGCTAGCTTTGCGCTCACATAACAATAAAAATCCCATTGAGGCGCTAGCCAAAATTAGCATGATCATTAGCATGAGAATGGGAATTTGATCAAATACTTACAAGCCGAATTATTAAGTAAATAGTTTACAAAAGATACAAAAGTAAATATCCATACGAAAGTTAAAAAAAAAAAAAAAAAAAAAAAAACTAAAACCGAGTTTTACTGCTGCATTTATCCTCCGTCATGTTCTGTAATCAGTAAATACGATGGAGCTGCACTGAAACTTGAACTATAATGAAAGGAGGCTTTGGTAAATAACGGTTCGTGTGAAAGAGAGGAAACGAAAGCTGTACGTGTGACGCCATTGCGTCCCAGTGAAGAGCCGCGCGTTGGAGAGTGCGCATGCGCACTACGTCGAATCTCTGGGTCTTCTACTTGAGTAGCCCACACTGACGCACTTGTGACTTTACCTTTCGGTTAGTATTCATAATCACGAGGTCGCAGCCTTAAAACATCAAGTCGTATGCTTATATGCTTTATAGTTTAATAGATTTTTAAGTTCTTACTAAAGCAAAGACAACTTAATATTTTACGTATGTGCAAGAATGCATGAAAAGAGACATTTGTGTACAAATGTAGATAGGCAAGCTGGAGTATTTTCATCCTCTTAAACATCAGAACCTGGCATTTATAATGGACTTCATAATGATGGTCAACAAAGTCTACATAACAATATGGCTACTAGCCTGCTTACTCCTTCTTCCTGTTTATGGACAAACCTCAGGACCGTAAGTAATTATAAAGGAAAATACAGTAACATTGTGTATACTGTATGCACACACTTTACATTGAATCTGTAGTGTAAAGATCCATTGTAGTGTAAACAGTCTGGCTTAGAAGTGCTCCTTCCGCCTCATAGTGTGTGTGGGTGTGGATGGGTGTGTTTGTGTGTGTGTGTGTGTGTGTGTGTGTGAAATGAAATGTTCACAATAACGCCACAACTAAGGTCTCAAGTCTCTTAGGTGCACTGTATGTTGAAAAAAAGATTGTGGATACATGAAGGTCACACCCATATGTGCTTGTTGAACATCCCATTCCAGATTTAGTTCCCTCCTTTGCTGTTATAATAACATCCACTCTTCTACTTTCCACTAGCAGTACCATTTGTGCTCATTTGGCAGCAAGCGCATTAGTGAGGTCAGGCACTGATGTCGGGCAAGGAGGCCGGGTGAGATCATGTGTGCTCCTCAGTGACACATGAAAGCCTGTTTGGAATTTGTGAAAAAAAAAAAAAAAAAATCAAATTTCATGTTTTCATGCTTTCATGTGTGTTGCACTTAGGAGAGGCTTCCGTCTGGCCACTCTGCCATAAAGCCCAGACTGGTGGAGTGTTGTAGTGATGGTTGAACTTCTGCAAGCTTCTCCCATCTCCACAAATGATCTCTGGAGCTCAACCAGAGTGACCATCGGGTTCTTGGTCACCTCTTTTACCAAGGCCCTTCTCCCCCGATTGCTCAGTTTGGCCAGGTGGCCAGCTCTAGGAAGAGTCCTGGTTGTTCCAAACTTTTCCATTTAAGAATTATGAAGGCCAGTGTGCTCTTGGAAACCTTCTATGCAGCAGAAGTTTTTTTGTAGCCTTCCCCAGATCTGTGCCTCAACACAGTCCTGTCTCTGAGCTCTGCAGGCAGTTCTTTTGACCTCATGGCTTGATTTTTCAGCTGTTAGACCTCATATAGACAGTTGTGTGCCTTTCCAAATAATGCCCAATCAGTTATTTTTGCCACAGGTGGACTCCAATCAAAGTGTAGAAACATCTCAAAGATGGTCCAGAGAAATGCAATGCACCTGAGCTAAATTTCATGTGTCATAGCAAAGGGTCTGAATACTTATGTCAGTGTGGTATATTACAGTTTTTTTTCTTTTTAATAAATTTGCAACATTATCACAAATCTGGTTTTTGCTTTGTCATTATGGGGTATGGAGTGTAGACTGATGTGAAAAAAATAATAAATTAAAGCATTTTAGTATAGGGCTGCAAGATAACAAAATGTGAAAAAAAAGAAGGGGTCTGAATGCTTTCTGAATGCACTATGTCTACTTTTACAATTCATAAGTTTTCATAGCATTAAGTGACATAGGGTTGCTAATCAAATGATCACTGTCTTTACAGATTATCTTTTAATTTGACAGGGGTTTACCACGAGTAGACATACACCTAACATTCTCTATTTTTTGTGCAGCCATAAGGGTGATGTAACAGAGGACCCGGGGACAGGTTATAAGGATCCATGTGCACAAGGTTTATTAGACAGAATATCAGGGTCAGAACAGGCAGGGTCAGTAAGAAAATTTCCACAACGAACAAACATCTATCCAAAATACAATATCCAAAAATCAACAACGACAGAACAGGCGGAGGTGAAAAAGACCGAAAGGCCGATGCAGCAGCAAAACAAGGCTCAGAACCCACAAGAAAGACTAGGCAAACTGTAAGATTTCAAGTGTTAAGAGTGTCCATGTGCTGGTGGAACAGAAAGTTGAAATGACAAACTAGGAAGAGGTTCAAAATACAGGTGAGGGCGTCCTCTGGTGGTGTAGCAGGGCAGAGTCCGAGATGCTGCAGGTAATTTTTGTTTAATGCAAGGAGATGTTTTCCTCCCTTTAAGGACTTAAATGTCCTTATTTTCCAACCTGTTTTTATGGATAATTACTTTGTCACACCACTTAGATAGGCATCTTTACCCAATTACTAACTAAATACATCTGACTTAATTATCCATTATACATTGAAACAACCAGCATAGTTGTGCTTGCTAATTCAGAGGTAATAAAATGTTTCTGAAGCGTCAGTCAACTGTCACGATGCACACATGTGGCTGCGGATGATCCGGCACCTGCCCATTTTCCCCTTAATGCCTGCAGTGCACTTTTTGTTTGATATAAATTTTTGGAAAGTTTTGCCAGGTCCCATATCAAGAGAAGTTTTGATTAATAATAATTTAACTGTGAATAAAAGATGGTGCAGCAGGTACCATTTCCACCTTACAGCTCCCGGCTTCCCAGTTCAATCATGAGCTCAAGGTACTGTGTGTGTGAATTTCCTACAGGTTCTCTGGTTTCCTACTAAATGCCCAATACCCTATTTGCACTCCATTTAGCAAATTATTATGAGTTTGTTATGGCTAAAATCATGCAAGCCAACTCTTGCATGTTGGATTTATAATGTAAGACAACAGACACCTTTCTGAAGCATTTCGCAGTGCTCAAAATTTAAAAAGTTTTTAAAAATCTAACTAAAAATCTAACTCATCCCAATAAAACCCACACTGAGCACACACTCTTTCGCTCTGCCTTATCATCACAAAACATGTTACACCTGCTGCCTCTGAAGTAATTCTGCTTGTGTAGCACCCATAATTAAATGCGAGCATGCCATTCACTGCCCCATTGTGCATGTTACTGTAGGATTATGAAGCTTTATTAAGGTTCTGCAAGCTATTTCTCACAATACCACACAGAACCTTAGAACCATAGAGTATTTTTTTCAGCACTTAGTCTGTTTCAGTTATTACTTTTTCCTAAAAGTAAAAAGGCAGATTTAATAACTTTACATTGGCAATGCCGTGTGGTACCACTTTGTCTCATAAACAGCAATTAGTTTGGGTGCACAGAAGTGGAGAAATTTGCTCCTGCTTGGAGATCTTATACAACAACACTGATTACACATTACACATAAATACTTAGGTCAGTGTAACCTAAGTCAGTCTGTATACAGTTTTGTAGTTTATTACTGATTGAGTTCAGTGAGTTTAATAGATTATTGTCACCTACCTACAATAGTTTATCTTACAAAACCCTCCTTACTTTTCCATTTTACACCTCTTAAGTTGCACATCTCCCACATGCACAAAGAATAATCTCAAAAATATATATTTTTTTCTCTTTAGATATTTCATGGTGACATTTCCTGCAGTAATAGAGTCTGGCTCTGAGGCTAAACTGTGTGTAAGTCTTCTAAAGCTTAATGAGACTCTGCAAATGGACATTTATCTGATTCACAAGGACCAGAACAGAACTCTTTTACAAGAGACAGTGGAAAAGGAGTTTCACCGCTGTTCTCAGTTTAAGGTCAGAAATCACAGATGCAATGAGGGGAAATAAATATTCTGAGATTTTTGTTTTTGTTAGTTAATATACTTCCAGTGCATATATCCACTTCAGATTTACACACATAATGTCTTTTGATTTTATACATATGAATATGAACAAAAAAGTATGTATTCATATGCATTAAAAAGATGTGTTAAAAAATTAAAAATTAAATTGATGGGGGAAAAGTATTTGGACACCACAAATTAACAATTTTAGTATTTTGTTGCAAAACTGTTGTTGGCAACTACAGCTTTGAGATATCATATGGTAAGAAGCATCATTGTGGTTTAATAACATTCCTCTTGGCAAATCATCTTCAATCCACTAGGTTTAAAGGGTCCTTCCGATGGCTCACAATTTCAAAGTCCTCCATAGATGTTCAAAGAGATTCATGTCAGGAGATTGGATAGGCCATCCAAGGTCTTCTTGAGTTATTTTGGCTGTATGTTTGTGGTTGTTGTCTTGGTGAAACATCCAGCTTCACCCCAGATTCAGTTTCTTTGCCGATGAGATTAAATTCTCCTCTTAAATGTTCTGGAACTTCGCTTCATTCATGTTTCCTTTGATGATGTGTAATTCCCCAGTACCAAATGTGGAGAATTAGCCCACCTCCATACTTCACTGCGGGTATGGCGTTCATACAGGCAACTAAAGAGTTCTATTTTTGTTTCGTTTGACCAGAGTACATTGTTCCAAAATACTGTATATTGTGTTTGAATGCGTTTATATGCATATCTCTGTGGTTCTTTTTTTAACAGAGGAGTTTTGCGTGGGATGTGAGAATTAAGATGATTGTGGTGCAGTTAATTGGTTATTGTTCTCTGTTTATCTGTCATTCCTGCTGCTTTCAGGTCATTCTGTAACTTGAGTGACTGCTGGAATTTCTTTCAACTTTGATATCATTAGTCTGGAAGTGGTCTTTGAAATGCTGTATGACGCAACTGTTCAGGGAGGATTAGTTGTGGTTCCATGAACATTCCACCTGCATATTCTTGAATCAGTTGTACTGACAGGGAGGTTTAAAGCCTTTCAGGTCTTTGCTATGGCTCTGTAGCTTTTTCCAATCCAGTGTTGCTTAATAATGTTGTCGCTTAGAACTTCCAGAAGCTCCTTCAACTTAAAGATGATTGCTACTTGTTCAATGAAATCTTCCCAACCAGTGGCACTGTCTATTGTAATATAAACCAGGTGCAGTTGCAGGGGAACTTTTTTTTATGTTTATGTTTCTATACATTTACATGATTTATATTTTTGTATTTTGTAATATATTGTCTGAATACTTTTCCCCCTATTAATTTTGTTATTAAACATATCTTTTTATGCTTATAAAAATATATTTTTTCTTCAGAATTATAAGCACAAAGTCAAAATACATTAAAGTGTATTTATTTATTGATGTTGTTTAACGATGACATCTTCACAGGCTCCACAGGTTGATGGTGAATCAGTGCAGGAGATCAAAGTAGAAGTCAAAGGTGAAAGCTTTAACATGACAGAGAAAAAGAAAGTGATGTTTAAATCCTATGACGCATTGGTATTTATTCAGACTGATAAACCCATCTACAATCCAGGCCAAACAGGTGATTCATTCCTTCAGTATGTCCCACCATTTCCAATATAAATATTTAATGAAGGCATAATTGTTACTGAGTTATTGGTGCATCTTAAAACATCACATTTCTCCCATGCATTTCTGTTTTTCCACAGTAAATTTCAGAATTGTCACTATGGATTCTAATTTTATTCCTCTCGAACAAAAGGTAAAAGGAGACTTTTTAATTTGAATATTTCCTTATTTACTTTTAGTATAATAAGTCAGTGCAGAAAGGCAGGTTTTAGTTGTTTACATTTAACTGTACAAGAAGGGTCTCCAATGCTGTTTTTCTAAACACAGATTATTATCACACCCTTCTTTGTGTAATATCTTTACACTGTATTAATAGTGTACAAAATGAAATAGTTTCTTAATCAGAATTATGCACTATTCTACTCTCCTTTACAGTACAGCATGGTAATAATTGAGGTAAGAAAATGAAACTATACATAATTTCTTTTTTTTTTTGTGACAATGTTGTTCATTTTAATATTTGTACACACTGGTTAATATTGGTTACATTAAATATATTTAATTTAGTATTTTTATGAACCAATCAGGATAATAATAGTAACAGAATTGGTCAGTGGACGAATGTGTCCGCGAC
Source organism: Pangasius sanitwongsei (assembly GCA_037576675.1). NCBI lineage: Eukaryota > Metazoa > Chordata > Actinopteri > Siluriformes > Pangasiidae > Pangasius > Pangasius sanitwongsei. The sequence continues at coordinate 9,233,686 of CM075016.1, read as the reverse complement.
AAGCCTGATACTGCAGCTTTCTCATGAGCTAAATGCTGAGGCTCCACAGGGAAGTTATCAGATAACTGCTAACACTGAAGAGGGAATATTCACACATGCTTTTATGGTGCAAAAGTATGGTAAGATACACTTTCTGTACCTTTTCTGTTGATACAAAAGTAATTTACATTTTACTTGTAATAACTATGTTATATACATAATAAATTACAAAAAAAACAATGTTTTAATTTGACTTTTAGTTTTACCCAAGTTTGAGATTACAGTAAAAGCACCAGAAGAACACAGTGTTGGTGACGAGGAACTGAAGCTGGAGGTTTGTGGAAAGTGAGTGACAGTTTCATGAGAAAACAACAAAAATAGAAATTCAGGATATACCTATGTAGCCTATAAAAAAACATTCTAAAGAAAAGGTCATTGCTTGTGCATTTGTAAGGTACACATATGGACAGCCAGTACCTGGTGAAGCACTGGTGCAAATGTGTCATAAATTTAGGCAGATATATCTTTATCGTGAGGAAGCCCCAATGATTGCGCCATGCCTGGTTAAAAAAGTGAAGGTGCGTAAGGAGCACTATATTAAAGGGTATCATGTTTTTATCTCTATACTGATATAGTTCTCACCCAGTATTTGTTTTTGTGTTTTCCCAAAAGATGAGTCAGACTGGTTGCGCCTTCCTTATATTGAATGTATCACCTTTAATGAATTCTGGAAATAATTTTGAGAACCGTCTTAATGCTACTGTTACACTGACAGAGGAAGGAACAGGTGAGTCAGTAACAGATCTCTTTAGAACAAAGCTAAGGGAGACAAAAACACAATCTGATTGCTAATTTCAAGTTATGTTAAAATAGTTGTAAAAAAAAAAAGTATTTCATCACTATTTAATAATAAATTGTATATTGTACAGTCAGGTCCGTAAGTATTTGGACAGTGACACAATTTTCATAATTTTGCCTCTGTACACCTCCACAGTGGATTTGAAATGAAGCAATCAAGCTGTGATTGAAGTGTAGACTTTCATTCAGCTTTAATTCAAGGGGTTTAACAAAAATATTGCATTAACCATTTAGGAATTACATCCATTTGTTTTACATAGTCCCTCCATTTTTGCAGGCTCAAAAGTAATTGGACAAACTAACAATCATAAATATTAGGATTAGTATTTTTAGTACTTGGATGCAAATCCTTTGCAGTCAATGACTGCCTGAAGTCTGGAACCCATGAACATCATCATATGCTGAGTTTACTCCCTTGAGATGCTTTGCCAGGCCTTTACTGCAGCTGCCTTCAGTTGCTGCTAGTTTGTGGGTCTTTCTGCCTTCAGTTTTGCCTTCAATAAGTGAAAAGCATGCTCAGTTGGGTTGAGGTCATTTGACATTTAAGAACATTCAGTTTGCTTTAAGAAGCTCTTGGGTTGCTTTCACAGTACGTTTTGTGTCATTATCCATCTCTACTGTGACGCGCCGTCCTATCGGTTTGGCAGCATTTGACTGAATCTGAGCAGAAAGTATAGCTCTATACACTTCAGAATTCATCCTGCTACTTCTATTAGCAGTCACATCATCAATAAACACTAGTGGTCCAGTTCCATTGGCAGCCATATATGCCCATACGATAACACTTCCTCCACATGTTTGACAGATGATGTGGTATGCTTTGGATCATGAGCCATTCCTTTCCTTTTCCATACTTGTCTCTTCCCATCATTCTGGTACGAGATAATCTTGCATAATATTGCATTTTTTTTTAAGTTTTTTTTTTGTGTGTTTTAGCAAAGTTTAATCTGGCCTCTCTGTTCTTGAGTTTTACCAGTGGTTTGCGTCTTGATGTAAACCGTCTATGTATTTACATTCATAAAGGCAGCTTTTGATTGTAGACTTTGACAATGATACGCCTACCTCCTCCAGAGTGTTCTTGACTTGGCTAGATGCTGTGAAAGTTTTTCTTCAACAAAGAAAGAGTTCTGCGATCATCTACTTTAGTTGTCTTCTGTGGTCTTCCAGGCCTTTCTGCTATCTCTCTGACAGGTCTGTTTTGTTTTTTCAGCCTAATGATGGCCTCCTTCACTTGCACTGACACCTCTTTGGACCACATATTGAGAGTTTTCATGAACAGCCACCAAATGCTAATTCAGCGCTTGGAATCAACTCCAGACCTTTTATCTTCTTAATTTGTAATGAAATAACAAGGAAACAGGCCACACCTGGCCATGAAACTACTTATCAGACAATTGTCCAATTACTTTTGAGCCTGTCAAAATGGAGGGACTCTGTAAAAAAATTGCAATTCCTAAACGATTAATGCAATATTTCTGTTAATCACCTTGAATTAAAGCTGAAAGTCTACACTTCAAACACATATTGATTGCTTCATTTCAAATCCATTATGGTGGTGTACAGAGGCAAAATTGTGAAAATTGTGTCACTGTCCAGATACTTACGGATCTGACTGTATATTGTTCTTTTGTTTAGGATTTTCCATGGTAAAATCTGTAATCATAGAGCTCACTTACCAAATTGGTAAAGTGGAACTTGTGGATTTACCAAAAAACTTTGAACAGGGGACAGTTATAGAAGGAAGTGTAAGTTTTCCTTGCTTGCAGACTTTCATTGGTCCACTGATATTGCTTTTATATACATGATGTTTTTGATGGTTTTGATCAAATTGTCAGTTCTCCTTTCCCTGATCCACAGATTAAAGTTACAACCTTCAGTGGAAGACCAATTCCTAACAAGAAGGTGTATCTTTCAGAAGGTCAACGGTGGTCTCACAAGTTGCTACTTACTCTTACTACAGATAGTAATGGATTGGCAAAATTCTCAGTCGCATCACCTGAACATCCTGCAACAGAGATAACATTGCGGGTATGTTATGATGACCTAAGCACCCACAAAGATTTGAAATCATTTCAGTAGATCTTTACAGACAGATTTTCCTGGTTCACTGTCATCTAGGCAAGTGTCTATGCAGAAGAAGAATACCACGGATACAACATACCATTCTTTACAAATGCTGATGCACGTATACAGCTGCTCCAACCTGCCACACCTTATAATCCAGTATTCAGTGAATTGTTGATAGAGAGCTCAGAGGAACCCTTTAATTGTGGTGCTGAAATTCCCATAACCATTAACTACTATATTGTTGGGGAAACTACTGAAAATTACAGCATTGATCTTATATACACGGTAAGTACATGCAGTAAAATGTATGAACTGAAACAGGAAGTGCAAGCCGCCTATTTTACCTATATTCCTGTATCTCGAATTGAAATGCACCCGACAGTAATGAACATGTATTTTGACTCTCTGGTCCAGGTCTTATCTAAAGGAGCCATAGTCCATCATGGTCATGAGAAAGTTGAAGTGAAAGACTCAACAGGGGGAAGGGGGAGAATCTCATTCAAGCTATCTGTTGTTGCTGAGATGGCTCCTGTAGTGCAGGTTCTGGCCTACTCTGTCCTGCCCAACGTCATCGCTGCTAGTAAGAATTTTGAGGTGGAAAAATGTTTCAGAAATCAGGTAATGCTGACTCCTTCAGATTTTATGTTATTGTTCTTATATATTTCTTAAACTTTTTGTTATGTCATGGACTCCAGGTTTTGCTACAGTTCTCTCCCTCCAAGGCCGTTCCTGGTGAGAAGAACACTCTTGAGCTCTCAGCTCATCCTGGTTCATTGTGTGGCCTCAGTGTTGTAGATCAGAGTGTGTTCATCTTGGATTCTCAGAACCATCTTAACACAGACAAGGTTAAGATTCACTGAATCTTCTGCACATACAAGTGCTTGGTTTTTGAGCCTGTTTTAAAATCTAGCACCCTCTGTGTGTGCTAAAACTAAGTACCATGTAAATTTAATTAATTCTAGCTTTTATTCCTGTGTTATCCTAAACTTTGTATATTTATTCACATTTTATTTTGTAAAATTGTCAGGAGCATAGGTTGTGATTGGAGAGTGTTGCCACCTCACAGCTCTAGGGTCCCCATTTCAATCCTGAGCTCAGGTTACTGTCTGTGTGGAGTTTCACGTTCTTTCTGTGTCTGCGGTGAGTTTCTACATGGTGAACGTATGACATACACTGTATTGCCAAAATTTTTGGGACACTCCTCCAAATCATTTAATTCAGGTGTTCCAATCACTTCCATGGCCACAGGTGTGATAAAATCAAGCACCTAGGCATGCAGATTGCTTCTACAAACATTTGTGAAAGAATGGGTCGCTCTCAGGAGCTCAGTGAATTCAAGTGTGGTACCATGATAGGTTGCCACCTGTGCAATAAGTCCATTCGTGAAATTTCCTCACTACTAAATATTCCAC
>CM075016.1:9164680-9229270 GCA_037576675.1 Pangasius sanitwongsei | reverse complement strand
GCAGTTAAAGCACATCTTGTTCGTTTCATTTGAAATCCATTGTGGTGGTGTATAGAGCCAAAAATGTTAGAATTGTGCCGATGTCCCAATATTTATGGACCTGACTGTATTTCGCATTCCACTTTAACTGAGTTTGCCAACCCTGATTACTATGATGATCATCTTGACTTTGATTCTTTTGCTTGTTCTGTATTGTATGCATTTCAGCTAGTCAAGAAGCAGTCTTTAAAAGATAACTTAAAGCGTATTACCTACTGCTTTTCTTAAAAAGGTTATAGACTCAGTTGGCCCTAGTGAGTTCACTATTGTGAATACATTGTTGACCGTAGGAATTGTTCCTCCTTTAAAAAAGCCAGCATTCAGCCTTTATTGAAAAAACATAACTTTGATCAAATGCTGCTACAATATTATAGGCCGATTTCTAAACCTTCATTTATCTCAAAGGTTCTTGAGAAAGCTGTGTTGTTATAGCTCCTACATGTGTTGGAGAGAAGTAATATCCTTGTTAAATTTCAATCAGGTTTTCATAAATTACGTAGTACTGAAACTGCATTACTCAAGGTAACGAATGATATCTTAATGACTGCTGATGCAGGAGAATGCACTCTTTTATTATTATTAGATCTTAGCGCTACTTTTGATACGATCAATCATGGCATTCTTTTATATTGCCTTAGAAAAAGGGTTGAGATATCAGGCACTGCCTGATAAGTGGTTCAAGTCATATTTGTCAGGAAATTGGAGAATGTACATCTTCATTTAATACACAAAAGTTTGGTTTACCACAGGAATTTATACTTGGCCCTGTTCTGTTTTGTCTGTATATGCTTCCCTTGGGTCAACTGATTCAAGATTTTAAATGTATTTCTTATAATTTTTTGCAGATGACACATAGCTTGATCTTTCTTTTAAACAAAATGATATCAGTAAGCTTGATATTCTTTTAGATTGTATCAAAACTATCAAGAACTGGATGTCGAAAAACTTCCTGCAGTTGAATTCAGACAAAACTGAAATTGTTGTTATTGGACCAGATCATATTGCAAATATGATAAAGCTACACCTTGGTCCACTGGAGGGTAATATCAGAACAGCATCCAGGAAGTTAGATATTGTTTTAGATTCTAAAATGTCACTAAATTGACATGTCAAAAAAGTAGTCCAACCCTGTTTTTATCAGTTAAGAAATATTTCAAAACTTAGACCGGTTGTGAACACTCGGGATCTGGAAAGGATTATACATGTTTTTATTTCATCACACCTTGATTACTGTAATGCATTGCTCACCTGTCTCAGTCAATCTACAGTTTCTCGATTTCAAACAGTTTAAAATACTGCTGAAAGACTTTTAACCCAAATTCCTCGTGGTGCCCATATTACTCCAGTCTTGGCTGCACTTCACTGGCTATCAGTCAAATACAGAATAAATTTTAGAATCTTACTTATTACTTACAAAGCATTGCATGGGCAAGCACCTTCTTATATTATTGAATTATTGATCCAAACACAGACCAACAAAGACTCTATTTAATCAAACCCTGTTGATCACCACAGTGTCTAAATTAAAAACTGTGACAACTGTCAACTGTGACAACTGTCTAGAATAGTGCTATATAAATACATTTTACTTACTTACTATCCCAAGGGAAGAAACCTGGAAATAATAGCAAGTTAAAACTTGCTACTTCTGGTAGAAGAGGCTGTGAAAAACTTGTTCATGAGTCGTGTAGCGCAAATGAAAATCAAATTCAGAAACCAATTCAGAAGAGGTAAAAATAAGGAAATGAAGAGAACCCTCACTCGGTGCTGATACGGGAAGGTGGCGGATAACTCACCCCAGCCTGTGTATGTGGGTTAATGGAATTCACTAATTTCCCAAGATAAGCATTGTTAGCGTGGTATTATAAGGGAAACTCACTCAGTTATGTTGGCTGCAGTCTCTCAAATCTATGGTGCTTCATAGAACAGCGCAGTACGAGGGAGGAAGCTCAGCACAGTGAGGGCCACCACTCTCTGCAATAAACGAGAAATAAGTGCCATGTAAATTTTTCAGTGATATACTTGTAGCCAACTGAAAAATATTAAGTTAAGAATGTTGAAATTGAAATTAAAATTAGTAAAATAGAAATGAGGGTTAAAAACATGCAACACTTTATCAAAACAGTAGACAAAACATGTCTACTCATTACTCATGTCTGTGCAAGTCAGACAGATGTTTACTAAGTATTTTATGATGACATTAAAGCAAGTAGGCTTACTTAAAAAAAAAATCACTTAACCTTCAAATGTTTTTACATATTAAATTTTATTTTTGACCCAAAATTAACAGTTGATTTTCCATTAAAACATGTGCATTTTTTTATATCCATTACCTGATAGCCTTCTGTCTTTTTAGAATTGCTGCAAACTAAAAAACCTTTCTTTATAGGTTCAAATACTTAGAGATAAACATGTATCTACAGATTGATGCAGCCTTGTTTACTGAATAAATCATTAATTAATTCATCTTCAGTAATCGCTTTATCTTGGTCCGGGTTATAGTGGATCCAGAGCTTGTGCCGGGAATAATGGGCATTTGGTAGCAATACACCTTGGATGGGATAACAGTCTATCGCATGACACTATGCACACATTTGCAATATCATTCACACTTAGGAGTGATTTATCATCACAAATCCACATATGGGCATGTTTCTGGCGGTGGGTAGAAACCAGAGAACCCAGAGGTAGCATGTGAAACCTGAGAGCATGCAAAACTCCACACAGAGAGTAACCCAAACCCAGGATCCAACTAGTGAACGTGGAGCCATGAAGCAGTGTTAACACTATGCCGTCTCAAAATCAAGCAAATAACTGGTAAATAAGGGATGTAGGGCAAAGGAAAAAATGCCAACCCACCAGCATGTAAACACTGCAAATTACAGAAACTCGAGAGAAACTGTGACAGCTTCAATTAGGATCATTACACTCTAGAGATTTAGATTAAGCAGTACAGTACTGTATTAATAAGTTGGTGCAATAATAATGTGATTTGTTGCTTTTCATTGCATATAGTTTTTTTAAGGTTGCAAAGTACATTTTGTGTGTGTTTTGAGTTATACTGTATATGATATCTAATAATAACAAAAAGTGTATCTCCCATAGATATTTCAGCTGTTGCCAGTGACATCTGTGTCAGATTATCCCTATGAAGTTGAAGATAAACTGCCATGCATGCATGTTCAATTCAAACGAGACGTATGTATTGACCATGCTTACAATACATTAAAGATAACATAGTAGGATTAAAATATTAGGAACAATAGTAATGTGTACAATCACTATTCACTGCATATAAAGTTTTTTAATCTCTTATGTTAATGTAATCATACATGCAAAGGTCAAAAAGTATTTGTGTGTTTTGAGATGTAGTGTATGACATACTTTATAATAATAACAAATTTAACTATATCTCCCATAGGTTAGATCTCCTCAGGATGAACAGATTGACCATGCTTACAATACAATAAGGGTAAAAGACAAAAAGATTGGTTGTCAAATGGCATAACTGATTGTGTAAATATGTGTGTATAAATGTTATTACAGTACGCAACAAATAAAAAAAATGTATAGCAATATACAAGCTTAGGAAATAGCATTTACAGAATATGGCTTTATATTCATTCTTTCTGTTGAGACACACGCGTACACAAGAGTGTATCTCTCAAATTTTTTAACTGAATTGACTACAAGACAACAGAGATGAATTTGTATAACACATCACAATTTATCACATTAAAATACTAAATACATTTCATTTAATGCAAACTATTTTACATACACATTATAGATATTTATAAATATTTATAATGTATTTAATTGGAAACTTGACAAGTAATTGATTATGACTTATTATAACCTGATAGGGAGTGGGGATGAAGATGATAACAAATTTGGCTGTTAGCAAACCTGACTGTTTGGCATACCAGTATGAGAGGCACAGCTCTGAATATTATGGTACATCCAGCCCTTTTTTCATCTTATACATAAATTACATTAATTAAATAATGCAAGTTTTAATTCTTAAAAATAAGTTTTGTATATTAAAGTATATATTACAGATAAATATATACCAGTGATAGTTCTCATTGTTTCAACAATTTAAAAGAAGTTTAAGCAGATACTATATAAAGTCTACTAATTATTTATGTTTTTCCTCATTTTCAGATGAATATTTTCTATATTCTGATTTGATTGGATTTCATGAAGAAGCATCACCAGATTATGAACCTATTGAGACAGTTCGCAAATTCTTTCCAGAAACATGGATATGGCAACTGTCTGAAGTGGGGTTAGTGAATCAGCACTTACTTAATGTTGTTTATTTATATGTATTTATTGTTCTGTTCTGTGTACTTGTTGTTTTGCACTTTCTCTAACTGTTGTGTACTGCACTTTTTTGTAGTCTTGCGTACTGTTATGTGTTGCACCATGGTCCTGGAGAAACGACATTTTATTCCAATGTATACAAGCTATATAGAGGAATGACAATTAAAACCCACTTGACTTGACTTATAGGGATGTAACTGATTATGAATGTAGGTGAAGTATTCTTTTTTTTTTTCTATAGAAAGCTTGCCAGAAAGCATCAGACTAGGTGTGTACATCAGGACAAAATGAAAAAAGTCACCTGAGTGTGAGGTTTTCTTTCATGTGGCGCTTTAATGAACAGCTTAAGGAAGCTCGTGGGGAGGATTTGACAGTTTTCAGCAAAATTCCCACCCCAACTACAACCACACAAAAAGACTTGGAACGTGCCTATGATGTTCGGGCATACGAAAAAAGCTAGACACGGTTCTTCTTTTTCCTCTGTCTTTTCAGGGGGAAAACAAATTAATAGTGGTGTCATCTCTGATTTGTAGTATATATTTGCAATAAGTGGCCATTATACCTGGCAACTCTGCCCCACTTCATTAACATGGATGTTAATTAGGAGAAGTACTGTTCATATTTTCTTTGTCAGTGGTTTACTCCAGTAGCCCGACCTAAACATTGCTTTACTGAGCTTCAAAATAAAGCCACATTTCTACCATAATTCTTTACAAACAAAAAATGTTTCATTTATAGAGCCTCCTTAAAGCTCATATAAGCTCATATAGCTTAGACCGTGCACTGTGCACAGGCCAGCATGTCTCTGCTGGGCTCTCCAAAAAAATTTAAATAATTTTTTAAATATATAGCCAGTATGTTTATTGCATGTGTTTTTGTCATTCTTGAATGATCGTTCTCCACCTTTATTAAAAGAAAATCTTCCTGGAAGACCATACACAATCAATCAGACACTATAATGAAATGGACCCCAGTTTGACTTGCAGAAGCACTGTGTCACAGCTTCATAACATATTCTGATATATCTAGAATGTAACACACCCAACAACTGAAGTAAATCTGCTAGAATATTCTTAGATGGGGACAGTTTCTTGGCATGTTCTGCAAATTGCTATTTGTTTTTATAATTTCTGAATGAAAAATGACAACTTCTTTTTATAGCAGCCCAGGGCTTTCATTGTTTTCTGGTGTTTCCAAGGAGTAGTGGTAGGACTGTAACATGTAACATGGGTGTGGGAAAAGCAGAGGCAGGATGCAAATGAATGAGACTTCACACTGGAACAATGAAACACAAGGGCTTAAATACACAAATTAATCAAGAACGAATATAAAACAGGTGAGAACTGTCATGACACATTAGGAGGTTATACCTTCTAAGGACAAGACAGGGGAGGTGACAAGGCATGAACCAAAACAAAACGCTTATGGCTATATAAATATAAAATCCTCAAAGTTGGCAGGAAGCAGAGAGACAACATCCTCACAAGAAGGAGGCAGGGCAACAGCGTCCTCGCCATAATCACTAGGTGGAGTGATGACATTATCCACAAAGTCAGGAGGTGGCGTGATGACATCATCCACCAAATCAGGAGGCAGAGCGACGACATCATCTGCAAAGCCAGTCACTAGGTCATGGGGGCTGAGTCAGCATCATACTTGGCCTGAGAGGCTGCTTTTTCAACCTTTTCAACCTGGCTTGAGAGGTTGCCATGTTGACCTGACGTTTAAGCTTGGCTTGGAAGGCCACCTCATCAGCCTCAGGCTTGAGCTTGGCTGGAGAGGCCGTCTTGTGAACCTCAGGCTTATGATTGGCTGGAATACTATGTGACATTCGCATTACCAAAGGAAAAAAGCAAACAAAAATAGCAAAAAAGCAAACAAAAAACTTCCAGTATAGATCATGCCCACTTCCGGTATAAATCGGATTACAAAAACAGATATAAATATTTTGAACACTAAACAGATACAGATAAGGGTATTATGTTACACACCTGTAATTTACTTGCAGTTTAATCTGTTGATGATTTAACAATAAAATAGCATCAATAAATTAAAATGAATGTACCTACTGTTTAAATGGGCATGTTTCTACACAGCTTTTGTAGGTTTATGTGTTTACATTGATTTTCCACAGAGACTCTGGATTAGTACAGCTTCCTGTCACTGTTCCTGACACCATCACCACTTGGGAGACAGAGGCTTTCTGCGTGTCCTCTAGGGGTCTGGGACTGGCTCCTCCTGTTCAGCTCACTGTATTTCAGCCCTTCTTCCTGGAGCTCTCGTTGCCCTACTCCATTATCCGGGGAGAGGTTTTTGAGCTGAAGGCCACTGTCTTCAATTATCTTTCCAAATGCATTATGGTACTATAAGGCCAAGATTTTATCTTATTTATTTTAAGTATTGTGTCACTTGAGAATTAATCAGAAAATTAATCACCTGTGCCTCATTGACAGGTTAAAGTGACTCCAGCGGCTTCCTCAGACTACACTCTGGAACCCTCTTCTGATGGCGAGTATTCATCCTGCCTGTGTGCAAATGGAAGAAAAACATTCAAATGGACCCTGATTCCCACTGTGCTTGGTTAGTCCTACAACTCTTTCAAACTCTTTCATGAAATTTTGCAATTCTGCAATTCAGAAATTTTGACCAATCCTGCCCTGTCATGCAGTTATTTTTCTATGTATGCCAGCAACATCTTTTAAAAAGATCTTAGTTGGTTCTATTTCACAAATATAAACAAATATGCAATGAATGAATGAATGAATGAGCAGCACCATGTCCTATTCACACCCATGTTAATCTGTGGATCCTTTTACACTACACACACATTGTGTTGAGAATGGCACAGCTGCCAGTTCCACAAAGCATAGCCTAGTAGCAGAAGGTCTATTTCTGGTTTCTAGTGAGAAACACTACAAAATGCAATATTCGTTCTTCGACAATGTATTCTCATAATATAAATTTTCACTCACATATTAAGATGCTGTCAGAAATGTTTAGAAAATTTTCCCAATGCAATGATGTGCACTGCATTGGGTAAATTAAAAAAAAAAAACACTTCTAACAGCATCTTAGTATTTGAGTGAAAATAACTTTTCTCGATAATAAACAGTGGCAGTGTAGTGCCCACTGTAGAATAAAAAGCACTGTCAAATCTGCAAAACCAAGGTCTACTACGGTTTAAGAACTGTATTGAAGAATTTTATTGTGGAATTGTATTGCATGTTTGAAAAAAAAAACATGCACATTCCTGTCACTTTTTTTTTTTGGGTCCCGATGGAATGAGGACCAAGAAAATCCCAAGAATATACATGTGATCTTATGCCATATTTTCGTGTCTACACCATGATCATGAAAACAGGGTCCATGATCTCACATGTCTTATATAATGTATTGTTCTTAATAGTAAATAACTCAATGATTATTACATGACAGGAGTCTTGAAAGTGACAGTGAGTGCAGAGGCAGAACAATCCCAGACAGTGTGTGACAATGAGATTGTGAGTGTTCCAGAGAGAGGCCGCATTGACACAGTTACACGAAGCCTGATTGTACAGGTTGGTGTCTTGAAAATAAGTGTAACCTTAAATTTGTAAACCTACTTTTTATTAGGCTATAATCTAATAATATTATTTCTCCTGTAGGCTGAAGGAACTGAAAAGATGAAGAGCCAGAGCTGGTTATTATGTCCTCATGGTTAGGCTTGCAATTATTTTTTCAGTTGATTCACATCTAATTGTTTACACAAACAAGTTTGAGTCTGTTTAAAAATGATGCACATAATATTCTACTACTTGATAAAGATGGAGATGCCTTTTATTTCACTTACAGGCAACAGTGTTTCAGAGCAGTTGGAGTTGACTCTTCCTGAGGATGTAATAGAGGGATCAGCACGAGCTTCTGTTTCAGTACTTGGTAAGACAGAAAACATTATGGTTAAAAAAATTATTTTGCAACAAAAAGCTAAAATTCTTATTATGTCAAGATGACCTAGAAAGATTCTTACCTGATTTTTTTTTTGGCCAGCAGTTGCAATTTTCCTTAGCCAAAGTTTCACATTCCCCTTTTCCCACGGTACAGCCAAGGTAGTTGACTTCTACTAGGGCCAGACAGCAATTTGTGGTGCTTGACATCAAGCCTGCTTCTCTGAGTGTCCAAAGGATTGCTTTCAGTCTTGAATTACATCATATGCAGATATCATCAAGATGTGCAGGTGCTCCCTGAACCCCAAATGGCAGAACCCTGTACCTGAAGCATTTAGTCAAGTCCAAGGTAGCTCATCTACATGGAGCAGGGGGTTGAACAGAGAGATTGCAGTCAGTTTTTGGTCATTATTACAAACATATATACTCCCATCTGGTTTTAGGATAAGAACAATGGATCATGCACTCAGAGATGATAGCACTTTCATTATCTCTTCCTCATGGCCTCTTAGCAGGGTCCACTGGAGTCTTTTGATTTTTTCCAGGTTCTGTGACAACATTGTTCACCGTAACCAAGGCCATTCAGAAAAAAACAAGCAAAAACAAGCAAACAAATCAAGAAATGCTGCTCAAGGAGCTCTCTCAGGTCATGTGTCTGTTGGTGCTATTACAGTTGGCTACTCAGCCTCATGATGTGTGTGGCTTGGGGAGAGATTAAACTAAAAAGTAATTGGTTGGAGATTGAGACAATGGAGATTATTGCAGAGTTTCAGCAGATTTACACAGACTTGTTGATTTATTGTGTATTTATGTGAATAATCGTGAATCTTATAATCATACTTGTAGATTCATGAATCTGATTATGGTTTTATGATGTATAAAATTAACAACAATGCAAATCCAAGCTAAAAATGCGAGGTAACAGGATTCAAAATGAAACATATGAGTGGTGATAATAAGTGGCCATGATAACAGTATTAAGCACATCACATATTTCAATATATAGACGATAAAGAATATTATTGTGTTCTTTTGTAGGAGACATACTTGGCCGTGCATTAAAAAATCTGGATGGGCTGCTACAGATGCCATATGGCTGTGGAGAACAAAACATTGCTCTCCTCGCCCCCAATATCTACATTCTTCAGTATCTAGAGAACACTGAGCAGCTCACCACAGCTATCCGTGAGATGGCTACTGGTTTCCTTAAGAGTGGTCAGTGAGATTATATTTCTCATTTTAAGTTTACAGGTCAACAATAGCCATCCTGATAGATTTTCTGAACTAACCAGGATAACATTCTTTGCTTTTACACAGGATACCAGAGGCAACTTAATTATAAACATTTAAATGGTGCCTATAGCACATTTGGCAATGGAGAGGAGAACACATGGTAAGAATTTCTTAAAGCTATTTCCTAAATTTCTTAAAGCTTGAGGACAAAAGGTAATGTTAATGAAAAGTGATTATCAGAACTAAAACTTCTTCATAAGCACTTCTTAGTGATTGGGTTTTTTTTTTCATTCTGGAATGTACGAAATATTTTTCAATATGAAAATAAATCTCCACCACCAGGTTAACTGCTTTTGTCTTGAGGACTTTCGGCAAAGCACAACGTTACATATTTATTGATCCAGAAAGCATTAAGAGTGCAAAGCAATGGCTCATAAGTATGCAGAGATTAGATGGCTGTTTTATACAACAGGGAAGTCTGTTCAATAACAGAATGAAGGTGTGTATGGTACTAGGGGTGTCCATACTACAGAACCCATTTCTGAATAAATTTACTGAATTTCTGTTTATGTGTATATCATTTTCATGTATTCCAGGGTGGTGTAAATGATGATGTGACTATTACTGCTTACATCACTGCATCATTGCTTGAATTGGACATTACAGTCAAGGTAAGAACATGATACAGTTAAAAAGTTCTGCTTTTAAATGGCAGTACAAATCCAAAAATGGTAAAATGCATCCAGCCAAGGTTTATTCCAAGCACGAGCACACTTATTTAATAGAGTTGTTTTGATCCTCAAACAACTGATGTGTGAAATGTGTTCTAGAATGAAAATCTGCAGCCACACTATCGTTTTTGTGGATAAGCACTACCTTAAAACAAACTTTCCAAATCATTGTTTTTCTTCAACACAATAATGTACTATGTTTTGATTGCAGGATCCTGTTGTGAATAAAGCGCTGCTGTGCTTAAAATCTTCTATTGATAACCTGAAAAACACCTACACCACTGCACTGTTAGCCTACACTTTCAGTCTGGCTGGAGAGAATGAAATTCGAGAGCAGCTACTAAACAAGTTGGATAATGTCGCCATTCGAGGAGGTACTGAATGATTAGATGATGTAGATGTAGCATTTATATTAGTTACAAATATAACATATTTACATTATTTGAGAGAGGCAAGTAATATACATTCATTGAGAACTCTGGACTGTGTCCGAAAATGCATTCTATAACTGACTATGATGCCTAAATAGTAATAACACCATTGGTATACTGACATACTACAGTATATATAGTATAATAATATGCCATTTGGGACACAGGATATAATCATCTGCTGCTGGTAGGGTTGTTTCCTCAGCATCATAAGACTATAAACTTTATTGTGCACTTCATTGCAACCATCACCTTTTTTGAATACCATGCAAAAGAGCAAAACCCTTTCTGTTTTAATGAAAGCTTTTTTTTAGCTAGCTTGCCAATGTTAGCTTGCTACCATTGGCTGTTTTTTTGCGCTTTATTGTCATTATGCAGCGATGTTTGTGAATCACCAGTCTGATCCGCTGATCCTGTGGTAGGGAAGAACCGGTACAGTTTTTTGGTTCACGTTACTCAACAATGATTTAAACTACAGATTTCCCACTTCCCACATAACATCATACATACATCAGCAAGTACTGTATGTTTTCAGTGAAACCAAAAGAGTCCCATGATCTAGCTGTACTGGAAAATGGCACAATTGTAACATCAAGTGATTCAATTATAATACCACTCAAAAAACCCTGGAAAATTACATGTACATAGGGAGAAAATCTGAAATAACCATCATAAATCCATTACTCCATGTGATATAACTTTGAGGATAGCTTGGAAAATATTGAGTAATTAAAAAAGATCACTCGATGTCCATTATGCACATGCAGAGAAGCGCAATCTCTGATTATTCAGTGATTAATCAGTCACTAATTTAAATGCCGGTGGGTTTTTTTCCCTAAATGATTAACTGTGAACAACAGGCACAATTAAGGACAGTAAGGTCAATGTAATTTTCGGTTGTAACTGATTGGTGATGCAGAGATCCTCAAAATTTAGTCCTTTTTTGTTTGTTTTAAATGTTTCATTTCTTGCCTTGTTATATCATATAGCATGGTTAAACCATAGTTGCCATAATAAAGGTTACCATAGTTTTTGGCAGTGTGAAAAAACATTTTTTTTCAAACCATCATTTTAGCATGTTACTATGGTTTAAGCATACTTCTATGATTTAAAAAAGCATAACAATGGTTCTGTATCAACTGAAATTCATGAAATTAGTGAAATTAGTGTGTGTGTGTGTATGTGTGTGTGTGGCTTTTCTGTCTTTTCTGCATTTTTGTTTTTTTTAACGGACACTTGTATATGGACATAATGAACTCACAGTTGCATGTTAGCATTCAGAAAAAAAACAAATATTTGTTTGTAATGAATTATTTTGGTGATATAATTTTCCACATTGGTAATTTATGACCAGAATAAAGTATTTACTAAAGATGCAGTAAACACATCGTGTAGCACCATGCAGTTAAACCGCCTCGCGCTCCTCTGTTAATGAACATAGGTTTTCTTTGTCCCTAGTGGTCTAACTGTGTTTGTTCTGCAAAATCAAAAAACAGCACAGAGCCAGTGGGAGTAAGTTAACCAGCTAACATTAGGCTAACAAGGCTCTCAAAGACAAGGCCTTGTTAATAATGAAAGACCAGAGGTCTTCCTGTGTCTAGGAGGTCAGTGGTAGCAAGCTAATATTAGATATCTAGCACAGAGACAAAGCTATGACACAAGACCTATTTTGGCTGGTGTGTCAGTTCACACCAGACAGCACTGACAGTGAATTCGTGTGAATTTTACTATTATAGGATTGGCACCGTTACTCACAGCAGTGCAGGAGCATCATGTTATATTGCATTTTTATCCGTGACTCAAAAATTAAAATATAAAACTCTAAATAAAAATATATTTAAACCACAGAAATAAAAAAGCGATCATGGGATTGTGCCATAGAAGCATTATTACAGTGATGTTTTCTCACTTATAATCTCAATAAATACCTACAGTCAGGTCCATAAATATTTGGACATTGACAAACTTATTGTTATTTTGGCTGTCTACCACAGCATACTGCAGTTGAATAGTTGAATTGGAAAGAATATGTGCAGACTTTCAGCTAGGGGTATTTACATCCAAATTGGGTCAACATTGTAGGAATTGCAGCACTTCATATGTGGTCCTCCCTCTCTCTTTTTTAAATGATTGGATAATTGGCTGCTCAGCTGTCCCATGGCCAAGTATGTGTTATTCCCTTATTATTTCACTTACAATTATGCAGATAAAAGGCCTAGAGTTGGGTTTATGTATTGCATTTGCATGTGGAATCTGTTGCTGTTAACTCTCTTTATGAAGTCCAAAGAGCTGTCTCTGCCAGTGAAGCAAGCCATCATGAGGCATCAACATTAGGTGTGGCTGAATTAACAATTTGGTACATTCTTAAAAATGAAAGAATGCACTGGTGAGCTCAGGAACAGCAAAAGGCCCAGACTACCATGGAACTACGGTGGTGATGACGGAAGAATTCTTTCCCTGGTGAAGAAATACCTGTTCACAACAGCTGGCCGGATCAGTAACACCCTCCAGGAGGTTGGTGTGTCTGTGTCAAAGTCAACAATCAAGAGAGGCCTTTACCAGAGTACAGAGGGTTTACCACAAGATGTAAACCACTGGTAAACCACAAAATCAGGAAGACCAGATTAGATTTTGCCAAAAACATCTAAGAAATGCCTGTGCAGTTCTGAAACAACATCCTATGGACAGATGAGACAAAGATCAACTTGTACCAGAATGATGGGAAGAGAAAAGTATTGAGAACAGAAGGAACTGCTCATGATCCGAAGCATACCACCTCATCTTATGGTTTGGGCATGTATGACTGCAAGTGGAACTGTTTCCCTTTTTACTTTTACGTATTTACTGATGATGTGATTGCTGACAAAAGCAGCAGGATGAATTCTGGTGTACAGGACTATATTATCTGCTCAAATTCAGCCAAATGCTTCAAAACTCATTGGAGGGCGCTTCACAGTGTAGATGGACGTTGACCTGAAGCATACTTTGAAGGCAACCCAAGACTTGTTTAAGGCAAAGAAGTTGAATGGTCTACAATGGCCAAGGCAATCACCTGACCTGAATCCAACTGAAGGCAAAACATCCCAAGAACAAGCAGAAACTGATTTAAAACAGGAACAAATTAAAGATTAATGTGTGCACTTTGAGCTTATATTAATTATTTAATTTCAACTCCTATATACTCTGGTAGACAGCTAAAATAACAATAACTTTGTCAATGTCCAAATGTTTATGGACTTGACTAAATGTGTCTAAATTGGCTTTAATTTTAGATGGTCGGCTTCACTGGTCTCAGTCAGGATCAGATGACTCCAGCGCATTGTCAGTGGAAATCAGCTCCTATGTGCTGCTAGCTGTTCTCACTACAGGTCAAGGTACTGCTGCTGATTTGGGATATGCTAATAGGATAGTCAGCTGGCTGGTGAAGCAACAAAATCCCTATGGAGGCTTTTCATCCACTCAGGTACTCAATTAAGCAGCCCTTCCTTTAACCTGTTTTGCATCATTAGCCAGTATGATGTTAAATCATTGTTAAAAATTATAGTGTTACATGCTTTTTTTTCAATCAGGATACAGTTGTGGCCCTCCAGGCTCTGGCTCTGTACTCCACTAAAGTGTTCAGCTCAGATGGCTCTAGCACAGTAACTGTAAAGTCAGCAGATGGACACAGTCACAACTTTGATGTGAACCAGAACAACAAGTTACTGTACCAAGAAAGAGCATTGGAGGATGTTCCTGGCAAATACAGCATTGACGTGAAGGGCTCCAGCTGTGTGTCAGTGCAGGTCAGTGCATCTGACTCTTCCTATCTTACAAACCTTGGGCTGTATTCAGAGTCAGCAACTTGGGTCCCAATGTTGCATCAATATTTATGCTAGGTAAAGTAATTTGTATTGAGACTTTGTCTAAGCACCTGCACAAGTAGATTTTCTGGGCTCCTCATTCAGATTATGCAATCTACATGCATGTAGTTCTTTCCTCTGAGGTTGCCAGATTTTTCTTGAGTAGAAGCATTCAAGATGGGGATTTTCAGTAGCATCTAGACCACTGCCTTTAAATGAAAGCACTTTAAAGCAGTGGTCTATAAACTTTAAGCACCCCTAGAAAATCATGAATAAACCATGATAAATGCCATAAACCATAAACCAAATAAATGCCAACTAAAGGAAATAGCTTTTTTCTTTGATGTCAAGATACAACATAAAAGCAAGAGACAATTTAAAAACAAAGTTTAAAAAAAGATTAATATGATAATAAATTAACAAGAAGATGGCAAGCACTGAAATAAATCTAATTAGAGTCTAGTATAACTATTACCAGTATATTACTGCATTAATTATCTTAGTTGTAACTATCATGTTAATCACTGTAAATTTGTTTTAATATAACAGTATGGCTTCCACCCTCATTATCTGTCAACTAATAAACTAAGACTTGAAAATCTTATTATTTTGCATTTTACTTTTTTGTGTCGTGCTCTGACAGCCACACAATTTTATGAAGTCACAAGATGGGACAGTTTAACTTACCAATATTTATTTTCTGATAAGTGAAATTCAAAACATTTGTTACTAGGTGTCTGATGGAAATAACATCACTTAATTCATGTGACATAATATAAAGAGGTGTGGTAAGCACAAAAAAATGGAAGTTGATTCAAATCATGTAAATACTGTACCATCACTTTTCTATTTCCACTTATTATATTTTAAATCTGTCCCAGTCAACCTGATCCATGCTGTCCCAAATTACGAATATACCTGAATTCACTCTATATAATACTGGCTTCAAATTGCATCCCAAAAAAGATACACTTAAGTTCAATTTCAGAATAGCATGTAACTGTAGACATATCTCTATTTTAGTTATACTCCACCTGTTAGCTGACTGCTTCACAGTTTAACTTTTTTTTAAATCCTCACTTGCAGACAGCACTTTTCTACAATGTCCCCACACCTTCTGAAACCAGTACACTGAGCATCAGGGCTACAACTGAGGGAAAATGCACAAAATCACTTGGAGAAACTGTGTTCCTCAAGTTTACCGTCAAGTAAGAATGAATGTGTGATGAATCCTTGACATACAATAGGAAAACCAGTGAATGAAGTACCCAGAGGATTAGAAAAGACCATTATTTAGTCATTATTTTAAAAGTTTACTATAAATTGCTGCTAATATTTTAAATATTGGCTGTTTTGACTATGACCTATATACTGGGATAGTTTCTGGGTTAAAACCATTAAAATATAATGATGACTAAATATCTTCTCATGACACTTTGCCTGCAGTGACAGTGATGATTACTTTATTTAGTATCATCAGTGCTATAGATACCCTTGAAGTTATTGAGTATGCTTTTTTTTCTTCTTTTTTTTTCTTTTTTTTCTCCAGATATACTGGGACACTAAGAAGCACTAACATGATCATAGTGGACATAAAACTCTTATCAGGGTTCACAGCAGATCCTGGTGAAGTAAGGAGCAGTAGTGTTGCTAAAATATCTGTAATATACCTGTATAGATAGACAGATATGCAAATGCCTGGCTATTGAAGTGTTAATGAACTAATAGTAGAATAATTATTACCTTGTTTTTGTAGCTGAAAAAAGGCATTTTGGTGGAAAGGGCTGATTCCAAAGATGACTATATTATCATGTATATCAAAGAGGTAAGAGAGTTTATTAGTCTGTTAATAAATCCCTATGTTACACACACAAAAATATGATAGAGTATGTTTACAATATGACGTTTGGTGTATCTCTAACAGCTCCATAGGAATATTCCTATCAGCTATGAGCTACACATGGAACAGGTGCTTCCTGTCAAGAATTTGAAGCCGGCTGTGATGAAAGTTTATGATTACTACCAAACAAGTAAGATGTTCCAGGATTGCATCATTCAAAAAGTTACTGTAACTGTACTGCTTTCATTTACTGATTTTGAACATATTTTATTCAGGTGACCAATCTGAGACGGAGTACACCTCCCCCTGTGTGTCAGGTTTTAAATTTGCATTGAAGATGCAGAAAATTCTTTGTCTACTGGCTCTATCATGGTTTTATTTTCTGATGCAAATATGTTGAATTGTTGTTGTTTAAATAAAAAATACCCTTCAGATGCCTGTTGTGCTGAGGATCTTCACAGTATGATGTTACAGGTATAATTTGAACATTCTTTTCAATATATTGATTAAAATTGCACTCAGCCTACAGGAACTCTGTGGTTGTCTTTGGCTATGCCCTGTTTCTTTTGGGTATAAATGTGAGGCTGCAATTCCTTTGTCATTCATCACCATAGGAAAAACCAAAAAGCAAAACCAAAAACCAGGTAGATAAATTAAAAAAAAAAAAAAAAGTGCTTGAGCCATTATCTGAAAGAGTGTTGAAATTGATTTTTTTTTTCCACTAGTAAAGTGCAAGAAACTTGTGCTTCTGCAATTCTGCAAGGCAAGATCATGTCTCTGATATAGCTTCTTAGCAGATGAAAACAGGGAAGTTTAGCTAGACAACCATATTAAAGGTTTACCCTCCTGTGTCTAAACATAAAAAGTAGTTCAGCCTGGTTGGTAACAGATGAGAGACTTTATGTAGGAATGTTAGAAAATTGGGTTTGTGTGCCTTCACAGGCAGTACTTAAATGAAAAAATATATGGTTGAGTGTTGTTTAGTTTGTCTAGTAGGCCACCATATACAGTATATAATCTTCATAGAGTCCTCATACATTTTAAATCATGCTGAAATATTAATTACACCATTTGAGTGATCAAGTTTTTTTTTTTTTTTTGATTTTCTTTTTATTAGATTTTCAAAAGAACACACAAAAAATAAACCAGAGCTGGACAAAACAGAGATAAGAAACAAATACTGTCAGCACTACCTACTTATAAGATGAATACTTACATGACATAGTAATACCCTAGATATGAGTACTTCACAATTCTAAGGAGATACAGCTTACTACCCAATGAACAGGTCATAAATAGATTCTACAACTCTTTGAGTGACCAACGTTTTTTAAAGATGTTGCTATTTGACAGATGTTCCACTGATTTGGTTACCTTTCTAGATGTTGTATAACCATACAACATTGTTCCATAGAGTTATTTTTGCATTCAGTTTTCAAAAATGGGAACTGCAACAAGTTCCTTACCGAAACTGTTGCAACAATGTCAGAGGCACACAATACTTTTATACACTCACCACTTTATTAGGAGTACCTCTTCACCTCCTTATTCATGCAGTTATCTAATCAGCCATTCATGTGGCAGCAGCAAAATGCAAAAAAAAAATCATGCAGATACAAGTCAAGAGCTTCAGTTACTTTTTCTTCATTTTGATGTTTGATATGAACATTAACTGAAACTGTTGACTTGTATCTGCATGATTTTTATTTTTTTTTTGCATTGCGCTTCTGCCACCTGATTGGCTGAATATATAACTGCATTCATTCATTCATCTTCAGTAACCACTTTAACCTGGTCAGGATCATGGTGAATCTGGAGCCAATCCTGGGAATGCTGGGTGATAGGTGTCAATAGCAGGGCACCATGCACACACACACACACACATTCACACCTAGGGGCATATTTTTGGAAGGTGAGAGGAAGCCAGAGAACCCAGAAGAAACCACTGTGTACATGAGGAGAACATGCACAGAAACAGATCAACCCAGGAACCCTGGGGCTGTTAGGTAAAAGCTTTTGAACCCTTTGGAATCATGGATTTTTACATTAATTACTCAGAAAATAAGGTCTGGCCATTTTCCAACTACTCTCCTAACTTCTTATACTCACAGAACACCACGTCTCCAGAGACAGCACTGGGAAAACAGGTCAGCAGGACTACAAGCAACTGGTTTATGACAATAAGCGACGTAATAAACTGGCATATTCCTTCAATAGCTGACGAGTGTTTTGTATTGCAAAACTTTTAGTGGAACACATTGTTATTTGTTGGCCACTTTTGTAAGTACTAATCAGTATCAATGAACACTGGACGAGTGCTTATGGATATTCATAATATTCATGCATTCAAATACAAGTACACTATACTGTATGCATGCTGTTCAGACTACAATCACTTGATACAAAAATCCCCCAAATTTAATATCTATAGGACTTTATTTTTTGCATGCTCATGCTACTCTCTGTGGTGTTGATATGAGGTTTATCATATCATGTTTGTGTGCATGGAGTTTGCATGTTCTCTCTGTGCTTTGGGGGTTTCCTCCGGGTACACTGGTTTCCTCCCCCAGTCCAAAGACATGCATTGTAGGCTGATCGGCACCTCCAAATTGTATGGGTGTGTAATTGTGCCCTGCAGTGGGTTGGCACCCCTTCCAGGGTGTTCCCTGGGATAGGCCCCCGCGACCCTGCATAGGATAAGCGGTGTGGATGAATTTTAATATATTTTACTTAGAAAATGTAATAATAATAATAATAATAATAATAATAATAATAATTGGAAGCTTGCTTGTATTTTTCTGGAATGTATTTAGTCGTTTGCCATAAATATATTTGCAATGCTTACACTCTGATTTAAGCATGCTCTTCATCAGAACACATGCAAAATACATACACATAATTTTTATGGTTTAGCCAGGCTTAGCCATATGCATGACCATGTAGGAAATTATAATGACAGTGCACGTGATTTCAACAGATTTGAATAATAAGATTCAGTAGAAACTTGCACACATTATTCAGTGTGTGTGTGTGTGTGTGTGTGTGAGAGAGAGAGAGAGAGAGAGAGAAAGAGAAAGAGAAGCTGTGTTTCAGAAACAGGAAGTGCTGCTGTACTGCTGGCGTGAGGACATCAGTTTATAGCTTTTATGGCGATGGATTAGGAAGAAATATATATAATCTGAACATGAATCTGCAATGCAACAATGTTAAAGCAGTAGGTAAGATCAAATAATCCTTCCTGTGTAATGCCTTAATCGCACTGCTTGTTCTTTAACAGAGGAAAGTCGCTATTACACAGCTCCTTGTCAAAAGTCACCTCATCGCCATGTTTACGTAAACATGGTTCTGGTGTAGTGAAATCTTCTACCGTTAAAGAAAACGCTGTCATTTGTTCCTGGAAGTAAGCCTTAAATCATAACTGTAGTGATTTCAACGCAAAAGCAAACAGCTAACTAGCTAACTAGCTAACTAGTTCCTGATTCAACAGTGTATAGTGAGGCAGTGTGTAAACATTATATGAAGTACGCTAAAATCACTCAAATGAGCGGCACCTTATTACTAAATAGCAGACAGCTGCCATGTAAAGTCTGTTATTGTTATTGTGGTATAGTCAGCTTGCAAGAAGAAATGTGCAATAACTAAAACAAGTGAGTTGCCATTCTCAAATTATAAATAAATAAAATAAAACAAAATAAAAACCCTGTTGAGTTGAAATGTAACCCACTTTGAGTCATTTCTGTGATCAGAGCTAGGTCAATAGCAGACATGTCTTTGGTTCATTTGACCACATGCTATTGAGTTATGTGTAGAATCCAACATGCTGGTATGCTTTAACTACCCAAAAATAGGCTCAAGTCCCAGCCACAGGTCATGTCATGTTTACAATTATTTCTGGGATGTTCAAGTTATTCATGAGTATTTATGACCCAGCATTTGACTACAGGGGGCACGGTGGCTTAGTGGTTGGCAGCGTTGCCTCGCACCGCCAGGGATTGGGGGTTTGATTCCTGCCTCTGCCCCGTTTGTGTGTGGAGTTTGCATGTTCTCCCTGTACACTGGTTTCCTCCCTCAGTAGAAAGACATGCATTGTAGCCTGATCGGGATCTCCAGATTGTATGTTGGGTGTGTAAGTGTGCCCTGCAGTGGGTTGGCACCCCTTCCAGGGTGTTCCCTGGGATAGGCTCCCCTGCAACCCTGTGCAGGATAAGCGGTGTGGATGGATTTTAATACATTTTACTTAGAAAATGTAAAATAATAATAATGATAATTGGAAACTTGCTTGTATTTTCCTGGAATGTATTTAGTCGTTTGCCATAAACATATTTGCAACGCATACAGTTAGTTTAGTTTGATTTGAAGCATGCCCTTCTTCAGAACACATGCAAAATACATCACATAATATTCAGTGCAACTTGATCAGAACATTTAGTTCAATGGAAGGTTAATAACATTCTTGCTAAGCAATGCATGTAAATAAACATAACCATATTACATTAGGAATGTTGCTATTTTAGGAGGAGTCCTAAAGGATACCAGAATGTGGCGATTTGGAAGGACGACAGGAACAGGAGCTATAAGCTGGAGAGCCTACAGGGCACGAACAAATTTGCCCTACAAACATGAATCAACACTTCCAGAGAGAAGTAGGTTTTTTAAAAGCACATTTCTATGATTTATCTACTTATTTTCTTACTAGTATTTTGCTGATTTGTATTTCCTCTCTTATTATCTCTCTATCAGAAGTGGAGTTCAGCTTTCCATGTAGTGACTTCTTTTGTGTCAGAAAAGCAGGATCCTTATTACATCCCAGGTAATATACCATGATTTAAAGCAGTTTCATGTTATAGCATGTAAGACTATAACAAAAATGTACACCCTAGTGTTAAAGTGTTGTTTCATAAGTGTTCTTAACAGGTGGAATTCTTCCATCCATCCTTGTGGAATGGGGTGGAGTGAACGGGTAAAGTTACTTAGCTCATCATTCTCTGGTTACAGTTTGAGGTTATATTCTTCTGGCACACCAAACACAGGTGAGCTAAAACTATTGGCATACCATGGTATCAGTTGTAGCTACACACAATAGCTCTTAGGGTATTGGGTTCAGGTTGCAAATTAAGTAAAAACATCATATTTGCTTTTAGCAAGATTATTATCTTATAGCAAGATTATTATCTTTAGCAAGATTATTATTATTATAGTGCTGTGTTGAATTTCATCTACAGATCCCATAGAGATCCACAAACAAAAGTTAACGCTGTGGTTCAGTCACTTGCCTCGGGAAGAGAAACAGTTTGGGGGTTACTTTTCTCCTGAAACCATGCACATAGAGCCACTTATTCTTGAGAAAACCCCAGAAGATGGAATAGACCTCTCAATTAATCCCTTCAAATTAAATGAATCAATAAGAAAATCTGTCACAGCTGAACAACTGTTTGACCCAAGACATGACATCAGGGAGGGACAAGGACTCAACGTATTGCTCTATGGGGCTGTTGGCACTGGGAAGAGTACAGTTGTCCGTAAGCTGGTTTTGGACTGGTGTGCTGGTTCAGCTCTGTCCCGGTTCAAGCTGGTGGTACCCTTCTCTTGTGAAGATCTCTCTCAGCTGTCTAAATCCACATCGCTAAGTGACCTTGTGGGTAGAAAGTATGTACACCTTCGCAAGACACCATTTCTCAGTGGAGATAATAACCAGGCCAGTGAGGTCCTCTTCATCTTCAATGGAATGGAGAAGATGAAGTTAGACTTTAGGATCAGCACCACTGAATTATGCAGTGATCCTAATGAGGCTCTTCCATCGGGTGCTGTTGTGGTGAACTTGCTGAGGAAGTACCTCCTACCTGAGGTGTGTCTAAACTTCTGGTCTCCTTCCCTTAATTATTAGCACCCGTATAAAATTCGCTAAAATTAAAACCAACCTTTGTTAATATCTGGTAAAGGCTCATATGCAGAGAATAACAGCACAGAGCTTTTTCCTGTAACGTTTAATAAGGTTGGAAACTTTTAGAGAGATTTAGCTTAAATATTCTTTAGGGGTGCCAGTAAATTTGCCACATATTTTTGTGAGAAAAAAATACGTTTTATGAGAATTATTTTTGTTAGGGGAATGATAAGTGTGACAGTGTTTTTCATTTATAGATTCATGAACAAAGAATGATTTCAGTGATTTTTAAGTGTTAGCTTTTCACATCCTAGCAGCTATCAAAGTCCTTGCTAAGAAGAAATACTCCAGCCTCTGAAACACATGGCTATGTAGACACAAGGGAAAAAATTATTTGCACCAACCGACAAATAATTTGGGCAAGATGACCCTAATTGTCTGTCGATCATGTAAATTTAGCCCTGATTTTCCCTGTTGCAGAAAAAATATCTTTCAAACAACTGAAACTATCCCATACCCAGCCCCATAGACCCCCCAGTCAAATCATATTGCAGTAATGAATTATTTGGCACTTCATACCCAAATAATTGTTAGGAACAATGGAAACCAACACAAGATAAATTCCTGACAATGCACAGTATAGAAATAGCAACAGTTCTTTGCATTATATGTCCAGTTCTCTTTGCTGGACAGATAGTCCATTAGTCCATAACCAAGATCATTCACTATACCTTTACCTTCTTGAATATTTTTCAGGCCAGCATTTTGGTCACAACCAGGCTGTCTGCTGTAGATCATATCCCAAAGAAATATGTGAACTGCTATGCTCAAATCTTTGGTTTCAATGATCCTGATCGCCAGAGAAACTACTTCACAAGCAGACTGTTACAACAAAGTGGAAAAAAGCCAGGCAAAGAGGCAGAATCTTTGATCGAGATGCTCTACCTCAACCTGCAGCGAGAGAGCCAGTTAGCAGCAGCCTGCTTTTTGCCTTCCTACTGCTGGCTCACGTGTGCCACTCTTCACTTCCTGCACTTTACTGATGCCAAGGCACCCATTCGCACTCTTACTGGTATCTACACAAGCTTCCTGAGGCTTAACTTTGGGGGGGAGGTGCTGACAATAGGAGGAGACCAGTCTTCCCAAGAGCACCAGAATTCATTAATGCTGTACGTGGTCCGCACTGTAGGGAAGCTGGCTTTCGATGGAGTCAGCAGTAAACATACTTCCTTTTCAGAGACTGACCTTGAACAGTGGGTTGGTGGAGAGACCAAAACTGATGAAGAGCTTCAGCAACTGGCAGTGTTTCGTACAGATGTGCTAGACTTCTTCCTCGTGCCCTGCGTGGAACATGGTCAAAAGCTTACTGATTCAGATGAGAAACGCTATGTTTTTGCTGTTCCAGCCATGCAGGAGTATCTGGCTGCCCTTTATGTTGTTCTTGGTGAGAACAAATCTGCCCTGGAGAAGGTGACTAAGCAAGTATCATCTGCCCTTGGACAAGCTGGAGAGGACATCACTACTTTAATGACCATTCTCTCCAAGTTCATACCTCTCAGGATCTTTGCCCTATTCAACTTACTGAAACTGTTTCCCAAATTTTTTGATCGGGTAACTAGCCTCAGTAGGGGGCGCATCGCTAACACCATGGCTGCAGAAATGTTCCGCTCAGAAGACAGTTACAACGAAGATGTCCTCGATCAGGTAGAGCAAAGCTTGCTGGGAGTGCAAGGCCCGCAGCCACAGCAAAAAGATGACACAAGGTCCTTTGAGTTGTACCCGATCTTTATGGGAGGACTCCTTCATTATGGGAACAGAAGGCTACTGGACCAACTTGGATGCGACATTAAGAGCACCACGGTGGCCCAGATCACTCGAACACTGAAGAAGCAGCTGATCAAGGAGAGCCGTAAACAGCAGCCACCTGAGGAGTTGATGGATTTGCTGGTTTTGCTGTATGAGCTCCAGAACCCTCGGCTCACGGCTGAAGTGTTGCAGTCCATCAAGATCATCAATCTGTCCAATGTGCGCATGACTCCACTGAAGGGCTTTGTGCTGAGCTCAGTGCTGAACTGCTTACCTCCTGGCTTTGTGCTGAATGAGCTCAACCTGTCCTCCTGCCATGTCACTCCAGAGTTGCTACACATCCTTTACCCCGCATTTAACAACACCAGAAGCCTCAAGTGAGAGATTTTCTGTTTAATAAATAGAGCAGTCTATTTGTGTTTTAAGTGAGGGGATATTCATTTGGGTTATTCATAGTTACAGTGTTAATGACAGTGTTTTTGACTTGCTTAGATTTGAAATATGAAATCTTCCATAATTCTCTCCAATATGATATTACACATCATTTCACTTTATGAATAGACCAAGTGTCTAAATACCACCTTTGCAATTGCTGTGTGTGTAATGATGACTTACCTTTATAATTGCTTGTTCTTACACAAAAATATAAATCAGTGGTTCTCAAAGTAAAGTCCAGGGACCATTGGGGGGGATAATAAATAATTGGGGTGTTGAATAATAAAGGATAACCAGGGCGTTCATGATTTTTTTTATTTATTTTTTTTTATTTAGTTACAGGGATGGAAATCACAATCTACTGTTATCAAAGTTATATTTATTATTGATAAGTTATAGTTAATAGCCTATTTGACTGGCCACTTGCCCTGTAGGTCTATAAATAATGTACCTAATGTGGTATGTTGTGGAAGGTTCATGAAAGCTGTTTGGCTCTAATAAATTAACAAATTTACATTTTAGTAGTTCATGAAATTAATCTGTTTGAGGGTATCTGTGGAATGTATTTTATTGTTAAAGGGGTCCCTGGATGCAAAAAATTTGAGAACTCATTTTATAAATAACCAGAAAACCACAGCTATGAGTCTTATTTGAGCATAGCTTGAGAGAAACACTAAAGACCTATCTAGATAATTAATAGTATAATTTAATGATGGCTAATGAATGACCTTCTACACTGACTTGTTTTTTTACAGAAAGGATGCTTTTGCATACAGAATAGCGGTGCATTAACATACTGACCACATTGTTTTTTTAAAATTTTCTCTCTGAGAATGTAGACAAACTAATGGCATGCGTGTGGGTTTTTATAGCTGTGTGTCTTTTTATATTGTCTTCAGTCTGCAGTTTAACAATCTGGATCCTGAATCCTGCATACTGCTGCGAGATCTGCTACTCGAATCCAACTGTAAAATTAAATCATTACAGTAAGGCAGATTTCATTGCACTTTGTTTTGCATTATTGGTTCAAGAGGTGGGTAACTAGCCTTGAAAACTGCTTGTATTGAAGAGAGAATGATTGCTTGAATGGTGCCAGTACAAAGTACATGAACAATAAAACTGCAGCTTGCTGTTTTGTAAATGTAAGATCACAGATTAATATAATAAACTAGATTGAACGAAAGGTTTAATCTAATGAATCTCTGGCTACAGGTTGTGTGATAACTCCTTGTTGGACAGAGGAGTTAGCCACCTTCTGGATGCTCTGTCTGGTAACCAGTCTTTACAGAGGCTGTCTCTGATGCATACTGGTCTTGAAGATAGTGCTGCTTCTGAGTTAGCTGCAAGGCTACCCTTGCATGGTGGGTTAGAGGAGCTAAATGTGGCCTACAACAACATTGGCGATGGTGCGGCACTTAAACTGGTTGACGCCTGCAGAGAGCACCCTACTATTCATACATTGCAGTGAGTATAGTCATATACTATATATAGTCATAAATCTTTATAGACACTATATATATTTTACCCTTTGGTTGTCACAACAGTGGATATAAAAGGTTTATACACCCTTGTTAAAATGGCAGGTTTTTGTAATATAAACAATTAAATCAGGATAAGTCGTGTCCGAAGTTTTTCCACCTTTAAGCAGTACATTAGAGTAACATTTTGGGGAGAAATATAATAAACAAACAAACAAACAAATAAATAAATAACTTACAGTAACCTGGTTGCATAAGTGTGCATACCTCTAAACTACTACTTTGTTCAAACGCCTTTTGATTTAATTACAGCACTCAGTCTTTTTGGCTAAGAGTCTATCAGCTTGGCACATCTTTACCTGGTAATATTTCCCCACTCTTCCTTGCAAAAATATTCTACATCCATCAAATTGTGCAGATATCTCCTGTGCACAGCCCTCTTCAGGTCACCCCACAGATTTTCAGTTGGAGCCAGGTCTGGGCTCTGGTTGGGCCATTTCAAAATGTTGACCTTTTTATGGCGAAGCAGTTCCTTTGTTGTTTTGAATATATGCTTTGGGTTGTTGCTATGCTGGAAGGTGAAATTCCTCTTCAGCTTTCTAACAGATACCTGAAGGTTTTTGCCAAAAATTGACTGGTGTATGAAGCTATTTATGATTCCATCCACCTTGAATAAAGCCCCAGTTCTGGCTGAAAAAAAGCGCAGCCCCAAAGCATGATGCCACCATCACCATGCTTCACTGTGGGTGTAGTATTTTTTTTGGAATTATGGCCTAAACATTCAACCTTGGTCTCATTAGCCATCACACATTTTGCCACATGGTTTGGGTTATTGTATATTCTGTCTAGCCACCCTAACCTATAGCCCATACATGTGAAGAATACAAGAGATTGTTGTTGTCGCATGTAGGGAGCAATAAGTACTTGCCAGAAATTCCTGCAGCTCCTTTAATTTTGCTGTAGGCCTACTGGCAACATCCCTGAGAAGTTTTCTCCTTGTCTTCTCATCAATTTTGGAAGGACAGCCTGTTCTTGGTAATGTCAGTGTTGTGTCATTTTCTCCAGTTGTTGATGGTGGTATTCACTGTATTCCATGGTATAACTAATGCCTTGAAATTCTTTTGTACCCCTATGCTGATCAATACCTTTCAACAATGAGATTCTGTTCACACTTTCTAAGCTCTTTGTGGACCATGGCTTTTGCAGAAGAATGAAACCAAGAAGATTTGAACTTTAATTAATCACAGTCACTTTAATTACTGGCAGATGTATACTTACTACTGCTTAACACGAGTATGAATGTGATTGGTTGATTCTGAACAGAACATCTCCAATTATAAAAGGGTGTGCACACTTATCACATCATTTATCTTGGTTTCATTTTTTTACATCACAAAATGCTGCCATGTTAACAGGGGTGTGTAGACTTTTTATATCCACTATTACACGTTTCTTTAATTACTGTTAGAGTGTAACAGTCATGTCTGAGCAAGATATTTTCCTCTTGGCATCTTCCCAGCCTGTACTTGAACCAGCTAACCGATGCGGGGAAGCAGTCGCTGCATGTCCGTGGCGTTCCGCAGGAAAAAGGCGGAAGACGGGTGAAGGTGCTGGCTTCGGTGACCGAGGGCTCAGACATCTCAGAGGACTGGCATCCCATTCTGAGCATCATAGGGAAGAACTCCTTATCTTGGGAAAGGGAACGTGTACGTGAACAGCTTCTCGTCTTCCTGAAGGATCTGGAGTGGGGCCGTAAACAGCACTCAAGCTTCTGGAAGAAGTTGCACTTCCGCAGAGTGGAGCGCATGGTGAGGCAGACTCTGCACATGCTGGAAAAACAGAAGCACTGCTAATTGATGTCACTGCTTCATTATGTTCAGCCCTGGTGTTCTTCTGGGAAAGTTCAACATACTAGATACAAATATCACATGAAATCTGTGTACAAATACTACATGAAAATCTGGTCTTCCTTCTTTGCATTAACAGTTTACATTAATGGTTATGTGGAAATTCTTAAATAGGTACTTGAACACTCAGCTCAGATGCACAGAAATATAGCCAAAAGTATGTGGACACCTGACCAATCACACCCATATGTGCTTGTTGAACATTTACCTTTAACTCATTCCAGATTTAGTTCCCCTTTGCTGTTATAATAACGTCCACTCTTCAGGGAAGGCTTTCCACTAGATTTTAGAGCGTGGCTGTGGGTATTTGTGCTCATTCAGCCACAAGAGCATTATTGAGGTCAGGCACTGATGTTGGGTGAGGGGTGTAGTTGGCGTTCCAGTTCAACATGGTGTTCAGTGGGGTTGAGGTAAGGGCTCTGTGCAGGCCACTCAGATTCTGTTACTCCACCCTTGCCAAACTATGTCTTCATGGTCCTCGCTTTGTGCACAGGGGCTTTGTCATGCTAGACAAAGTCGCTGGGTGTGATGTTCAGGTGTCCACATACTTTTGGCCAGATAATGTATTAAAATTGACATAACCCATTCATGTGTAATATGTGAGGAGAAAACTGTTACATTGCATTGCGTTGTAGTCTTTTTCCTAAATACTTTTGAGGTTTGGTTCATGACCAAAATGAAAATTTTGTTAAAAAGTGTTAGAATGAAATAAATTATGTAGCACCCTGTGTTTCCTTATATGTCAGAGTCCTGTACTGACGAAAAGCATGTTTTTTCATGAAATGAAATTCAATTTGGTGTTAGAGGTGTAAATTAGGTTATTTACTGTGCCTTAAAATTTCCTTTTCAGCCATTTCAGTACTAACATGGCAGATGCTTATTAAATGGGTTTGGAAAATTTTAAACCCATCCATGTGCCTTTAACTACATATCCAAAAGAGATTGATGTATTTTGTTATTTATAATGTGAATTCCAGTCCCTTCAAACAACAAAAATAAATAAGCAAATTGTCTAAGAAATACTTCTCAGTCTGATTCTTTTTTATGCAGTCATAGGTGTTTATTTAATTTAATTTCTCCTGAACCTGTTAATTAAAAATAATTAAAATGTTCTACTTTGATTACTTTAGATGTGATCCTAGGTAACATTATTTAATAAAAACACTGGGGTTTATTGATGACTGATTATGCCTCTGATATTGTCTCATAAACCTCAGCTTAAATATTAAACTCCAGTGAGTTAATGTGCAGGAGAAAGGAGGAGTTCTGTCGACTGAACAGGCTTCGTGCTTCAGGTGTGCACCTTGACCCGTCTCACTGCCTGCAATCTCGTCATCCAACTAGGACACAAGCAAGCAACACCATGAGATACACCACAGGTAACCATAATTAGTTTGTTATTCTCTTTCATTTCAATTTACTTTGATCGTTTTGTTGTCTAAGACAAAAGACGTGTTTTAAAATCCTACCCAATCGACAATGATTTTTCATAAGTAAGGATTTTGTGAGTGGTTCACTGTCCACCTTTCTTTCACCAACTTTATTCTTTATTATACTTTAGTTAATATTATTTAGTAAAAATTTTTTTTTAAAAAGTGCATTTCTTGAATATGTGTTCGTGGATGCTGTATGGAAAATTATCCACAGCTTAGTATTTAAAGTAAGACACAACACATGAATAGGGTAATTAAAAAAAAAAAAAAGTAATTTTTGCATTGGTACTTTTTTCAAATATTTGCATTTATTTATGAACAATGGGGGTTCATCTAATTAAATATGTATACTTTATAAAACCAAAAATCTAATCTTTGTATGATGTTAGTATTAAAATAAATTATTCATTTCATTGTAAACAAAGACTTCAGATAAAGATTTTAGAGTACAGATTGTTGAAATGTTATTTATCGTTTAATCAAGAAAATACAATATTCTGTTATAAAAATCATTTTCATGCCATTGTGCTATATTAAATCTACACAATTATAAGTTTTAACATTTTGAGAAGCCTGTCTGTGTTAAGCTTCTGATTAGGGAATGCAGATCGTCTCGGGACTGAGATGTTTGGTTCTGAACAACAAAAAAAGATTTTTAGAAAAATAAGTTTATGAGTGGACATGTTATAAATGCAAATATCCAAGTATCTGAAAAAGGATAGTCATTTCTACCTGTAGTGTTTTGCCTTAAATAATGTCAATGTTAAAGCTTGACAAACAAATAAATGTTTTAATGGGATTTATTTCAATTTTTGGTGAATATCTAAGCTAAGATTGCTACTATCAAACATGGAGAAGAGTAATCAAAGGTTCCACACAGGACAGCTTATATGAAAGATCTGAACTTAGATAGTGAGTGCCTTTGCAAAGAAACCCTGACATTATACCTCATCCTCAGAGGTTATAACATGACAAAACATGACTAAATGAGAGAAGCAACATGACTAAAATAAATGTTCTATTATTTAATAAATGCTGAATGATTAATGTTTTCAGTAATGCTCCATTATAAATATTGACTTAGCAATAGTTTATATATTCTCATGTTTCTTCATATTTTTATTTTACATTTACTTGAGGCTGCAATAACCAAAATAATGAAAGTATTTTCAAGTTAATGTTAAACCTCAGCCACACCTCAGTGGGCAAAATTTAATTTTAGACTAAATATAGACAGTACAAAGTCTTGAACGGATTGAGTTACAGGAATACATTTTTTTACAGAACCAGGAGATTCAACAGATGTGCCACAGTAAGTTTTCCTATCAGTGAAATAACCTTGTGCAGAATAACTAAAACATGATCAATTAATTAATGACTGCTCAATGTTGTAATGATTATATACAATTCACTACATATTTTAATTTCTAAGGAAGTTCACTTTTAACCCAAAAGAAGGGATTGACAATCCAGCACTGATGATCTCAGACGACCCAGGTAGATGACAAAAGACAATATGACAGCAAGCTCCTAAATGAAAGTATATAGTGTATAATACAACAGTTTCTGCAAATAAACGAATCTGTATTCAGAGCCAGACTTGTGTCCACGGTTATGCCTGCTGAAGCGAGAGGAAGGCCAAGGCTTTGGCTTCTATCTGCGGAAAGAGAGTGGCTGCAGGGGTCATGTTGTGCAGCAGGTTGCCCCATGGAGTGCAGCAGAGCGCAGTGGCCTGAGAGATGGAGACCGCATTCTAGAGGTCAATGAAGACTTTGTGGACAACCAAGAGTATCCCAAGGTAAAGGCCCATGACCTAAAAGATGAGTTGTTGCTTGAGTACTAGTCTACATTTCCTCCTTATTGCATCCTACACAGCAAAAACAGTAACTTCTCCAAGATACAGAGATAATTTTTGTATATTATTATTATTATTGTATAACATAAAATTAATAATCACAATTAAATAGTAATTAATAAATCTTTGCAAAATACACTCTTACCCTTAGTTTTCTCAGCATGAATGTGCAAAAACAAAAACAGGAAGAATGCAAGGATAAATCAAACGGGATTCATTTGTTTACCATTTTGCTAAATTCAGCTTTGCTTGTCCCTTTTTGAAGGTTGTGATGAAGGTGCAAGCATCTGGGCTACAGCTGTGTCTGTTGGTCTTGAGCGCTGTGGAATATGAAACAGCTGTGTGTGAAGGAATAGACCTCATGGCCCTGACCAGGGCTCATCGAGGTGAAGGCTGTGCACGTCCTCGTTTGTGCCACGTCAGCAGAGAGCCCGGCATTGGCCTGGGGCTCAGAATCATCCCCACTGAGGGTACTATATTATATTGTACATGTGCAGCAGAAAGAATGAATAGTGATAGAGATCAGCCTTTAAATCCACATATACAGATCTGATCTGCCTGAGGCATATAGATTAAGTATGCCTTCTATGTGTGTGCAGGTAAGAGAGGAAAGTATTATCTAAGCCCAGTGAGTGAGGGTCCAGCAGAGAGGGCAGGTGTTCAGCCAGGAGATCATTTGCTCTCCATCAATGGTGTCATGGTCTCAAAACTCACACATTCTGCACTGATGAAAATGGTTGGTTGGTATGGTGTTCATCAAGACTTTTAAGAATTGCTTCTGTTTTTGTTTAACTTGTTTTTTTTTTTTTGTCAGTTTAAAAAATGTGGCGAATATGTGACCATTTTGGTGATAGACAGCAGAAGTGAAGAGAGCTATATGCGCCGAAGACTGCCCATTCTGCCCGCTTTTGCCAGTACTCATAACCTGCCTCACAGGCCAAAAACCCTACACCTTACTCAGGGACAACAGGGCTACGGGTTCCTGTTACGACAAGAGAAGCTGACTACAGGACACATTGGTGAGACTTTCAGTATGCACAAGCATTCTTTCGTAAGTATTACAAATCATTGCTTGATGGTGCTTTTATTTAATCTTGTTAATTATTATATATTATTATACACTCAGTGAGCACTTTATTAGGAACACTATACTAATACTGGGTAGGGCCTCTCTTTGCTCTCAAAACAGCCTCAATTCTTCGTGACATGGATTCCGCAAGATGTTGGGAACATTCCTTTGAAATTCTGGTCTATGTTGACATGATTGCATCACACTATTCCTGCAGATTTTTCAGGTCCGGTGACTGGGAAGGCCACTGAAGAACATTGAACTCAGTTTGAGATGACTTTTGCTTTGTGACATGGTGCATTACCTTTCTGGAGGTAGCCATTAGAAGATGGGTAAACTGTGGCCATGAAGGGATGCACATGGTCAGCAACAATAATCAAATAGGCTGTGGCATTCAAGCAATGGTTGATTGGTATTAACAGGCCCAAAGTGTGCGAAGAAACCATTCCCCACACCATTACACCACCTCCACCACCCTGGACACAAGGCAGGTTGGGTCCATGGATTCATGCTGTTGGTGCCAAATTCTGACCCTACCATCTGTGTGCCTAGCAGAAATCAAGATTCATCAGACCATGATGAATCGACATGATCTCCTGCTGTTGTAGCCCATCCACCTCAAGGTTTGACTCATTGTGCATTATGAGATGCTTTTCTGCTGACCACAGTTGTACACAGTGGTTATCTGAGTTACTGTAGCCTTTCTGTGAGCTCAAACCAGTCTGGCCATTCTCCGTTGACCTCTCTCATCAACAAAGGTTTCCATCTGCAGAACTGGATTTTTTCTTTATTGCACCATTGTGAGTAAACTCTAGAGACTGTTGTGTGTGAAAATCGCAGGAGATCAACAGTTATAGAAATACTCAAACCAGCTCGTCTGGCACCAAAATTCATGCCACAGTCAAAATCACTGAGATCACATTTTTTCCCCATTCTGATGGTTGATGTGAACATTGTATGTTGATGTTGATGTGAACCCATAGCTGCTGGCCCGTATCTGCACGATTTTATGCATTGCACTGCTATGCATTGCACAGCTAATGATTGGTTGATTAGATAGTTGAATGAATAAGTGTACAGGTGTTCAGAATAAAGTGTTCCATGAGTGTATATTTAATGAATGGGGCATTGTCATGGAACACGGTTGGACTAGACCCCTTAGTTCCAGTGAAGGGAAGTTGTAATGCTACAGCGTACAAAGACATCCTATACAATTGTGTGCTTCCAACGTTTTGACAACAGTTTGTGGAAGAACCACATATGAGTGTGATGGTCAGGTGTCCACAATCTTTTGCCCATATAGAGTAGCTTAGTGATATGCACTACTGTAAATGGCCAAATGTTTGTGGACACCTAACCATCACGGTAATATGGGGCTTTCCCCAAAATGTTGCCATAAATTTGAAAGCGCACAATTGTATAAGATGTCTTTGTATGCTGTAGCATTACAGTTTCCTTTCACTAGAACTAAGAGGCTTATATACTGCTTATATACATATAATGGCAATTAAGTGCATTTCAGGTCCAGGTTGTAACACAACAGAATGTGACAAGTTATGGAGGGTGAATACTTATGCAAGGCATTGTATATAAACACAAACTATATTTTAGAAGAGGGTGACATTAAATGACTAATGACACTACAGCGGCTGTGGAAGTACTAAAATTGGTACTCTAATAAACTGTGACCCTGATCAAGGCATGTATGTGTATGTATGTATGTATGTATGTATGTATGTATGGCTACTGTTTATTTTTATTCAAGTAACTTGGTAAATCCATACTTTTTACACCTTAGCTTTTTATATTAAAGGTCCCAAGTATCTTGTTTCTCAAAGATCACTACTCAAATAATTTCTTTTGCCCACCTAGAAATGAAATCAGTTGCAAATTAATTTAGTACAGGTTTTTTAGCAACAGTATTTTAATCATCCAAAGAAAAGCTTCATCTTTCTCTAAGGACTGCCCTTTAATCTTATTTGCTTTTCTTACATTAGTTACTTTATTGAAAAAAAAAATCCTAAACCCATGAACAAATTTAAACAAATTCAAATTCAAAACAGATTTCATTTGATTTCATATGCAAGTCATAAAAAGGCTATGAACTCACCCTGCCCCTAACTCTAACCTTTGTATCCTTTCATACAAATTAATTCATCCATTGATCTCCAGAAGTCACTGTATCCTGCTCAGGGTTACAGTGGATCTGGAGCCAGTCCTGGGAATGCTGGGTGTGAGGTGGGAATGCACTCTGGATGGGATGCCCCATGTTTCGGTGTGAATTGACTCTCAGAGTGATGAAGTGTGTGTTATGTGTTTTGGCTCCCTACAGCTCACCTGCTGCGAGAGGTGGACCCACGCAGCCCAGCTGAGGCAGCAGGGATGGAGGATGGGGATCTGCTGCTGGCGGTCAATGGAGAGCAGGTGGAGAACTTGGAGCATGAGGACATAGTCAGCAGAATACGGCAAAGCGGTCAGCAGGTCACACTTACTACCATCTCTATTCAAGGCAGAGACTACTACACACAGGTGTGTGCACACTCACATTCACACATGCAAATACATAACAGACAAGGGTGGAGTTTTGGGGCTGTTTTGGGGCTAAATTCAAAGCCATACAAAGAATAGTTATAAGACATTAATATTCTGCTCTCTACCTGTGATCTTGCTGATATTTTTGACTACGTTGCTTGGGGACTTAAACTAGGAGTTATATGCAAACCTGGGCTAATTACAAAAGTGCTTAAAGGAAAACTCTGCCCTGAAACACATTTAAATATGTTTAAACTTGGCCAAAGGTATGTGGACACCTGACAATCACACCCATATTTGAGCCTTCCTTAAACTGATGCCACAAATATGAAAGCACTCAATTGTCTAGATCCCTTCACTGGAACTAAGAGGCCCAAACCTGTTCCAGCATGACAATGCCCCTGTGCACAAAGCGAGCTCCATGAAGACATGGTTTGCCAAGGTTGGTGTGGAAGAACTCGAGTAGCCTGCACAGGGCCCTGACCTCAACCCCACTGAACACCTTGGAACGCCGACTGCACCCCAGGCTTCCTCACCCAACATCAGTGCCTGATCTTGGGTGACATCCTTATAATGACATCCACGCTTCTGGGAAGGCTTTCCACTAGATTTTGGAGCGTGGCTGTGGGGATTTGTGTTCAGTCCCCACAGTCACACTCCAAAATCTAGTGGAAAGCCTTCCCAGAAGAGTAAATGTCATTATAACTGCAAAGCGGGACTAAATCTGTAATGGGTTAAAGGTAAATGTTCAACGAGCACACATGGGTGCGACTGATCAGGTGGCCACATACTTTCGGCCATATTTGTGTGCACCTGAGCTAAGTGTTCAAGTACATATTGGAGGTTATAATAACAGCAAAGGGGGACTAAATCTGGAGTAGGATGTTCAAAAAGCACATGATGGCATGTGATGGTCAGGTGCCCACATACTTATAGTGTAAACCTACATATAGGCCATGTAATGAAGTGCTTAGTAATTCTGGTAGAATTTTTGCTTGTTGTTTCCTTTTCCCCTGAGAAGTAAACAGTTATGTGTTACGCTAACATCACAGTGATCTAGCACAGTTACAAAGGTGTTTAATAGGAGGAAAAATTTCACTGATCTCAAACATAAAGGACAGCGGTAAGGTTTCACTGTTATCTCCTAAAAAAGAGTAAGAGCTTGTTTTCTCACTCACCATTTTCCAAAGATCAACATCTGTTAATGAGAAATTTCAATATCTATTAATGAGAAATCCAATGTAGAATTGGTGGAGACTGAAAATGTTGGATTTCACTTACTCGATATCACTTATCCATTTTAGCAGAGTGCACAGATGAGAGAGAGTGAGCTAGAGAGATTAAAGCACTGCTGCACTGCTCTCTTTACATAGAGATGAATCAAGGGCTAAATCCCACTGGTACCATTATCAGCTTGTAGTTGAACGGCATTGTGGGAAATGTAGGCAACAATTAACCACTGTGGAAATAGACCAACAGATGATGAAAGAGGTCTAAACTAAAAAAAAAAAGTCCAATTAAAAATTTCATTACAGAATAAATCTTGAATGGCAGTGAAGATCACATGTTTAATATAAAGATTAATATGCAAGTTGTTCAGTGAATTTTTTTCCCTTTAAGCTGAAATCTAACACCTACACTATGTGGAATAGCTGTGGATTCTGTGTGCAGTCTGATGTATGTGGATTAAAGAGATTAATTTCCTGGTTGTGCCCGTTACAGCTGGGTCTTTCACCACTGATGTTTTATGAAGAATACATTCCACAAAGAGAGCGTTTCCCAACAAACACTCTACCATCCCACAACCTGCAGCGTCCTCGACTGTGTACCCTTCATAGAGAGGACACAGGATTCGGCTTCAAGCTGGCTTGCAGCCAGGATGAGTGTAGGGTCTACGTTGGCCAGGTTCTCATCTGTTTTTTTGGAACATTTTTATCCATTTTATCTACTTAGTCATATCACAATCACACCAAATTAGATTTCTCCAGTGAATCACTGATCATCTCCTAATGCCGATGCAGACTGACACCCTGATTTTCTCTGCTAGGTGGAAGCTGGGCGTGCTGGAGATAGAGCAGGGCTGAGGGAGGGGGATGTGATTGTGGAAGTGAATGGGCAGAATGTGGAGCATGAGCATTTTGAGGAGGTGGTGACACTGATCAAGAAGGGAGGCACTTCACTCATGCTGCTCGTGGTAGACAAGGATGGGTTTGAGAAACTCAGAACAAGTGGCATACCGATAACTGCGGATGTGAGCTTGCACAGCACACAGGTGAGAAAACGCAACTATGTCATGTCACCCAGAGAGAAGACCTCAAAGACGTATGAGCAATGGCACAGTAACTCAGAGATGCAGGGAGAGCTAGAGTATTCGAAAACAAATAGTAAAACCTTAAACTGGATTCTGTATCTTGCCAGTGCAAGGACTGCAAAGCAGAGTGATGTAGTCTCTTCTTATGGTGCCGTTGAGTAATCTCGCAAGTGATTGACAGAAGCCTAACTGATGCCAAAATACAACAACTAAATGAGATGACATAATAGAAATTACTTACTTTTAGAAAGCTGATTTGCTGATAATATCTGAGGTCACAGTTGAATAAAACACCAAGATTCCTCAATCCATGGTTTGGTCTATAATATTGCCTCTACATTTTGACTCAAGTATTGACTTCTCTAATTTATTTAACAAAATATCAGTAGATTTGGATTGGCCAAAGAGAATGAGATCTGATTTGTTTACATTTAAATGAAGAAAAAATATTCGCCATCCAGGTTTTAACATTCTCATTGCACTCAGTGAGATGCTGTAGTTTGATAGAACTGTGTATCATTGATGTAACAATAAAAATAGATATGTTTTCCAATAATGCTTGACAAAAGAATAGGCCTTAATATACAGAGTGTCCGAAAAGTCAGGAACCAATATGAATATTTTGAGCAAAATCCGCAAAAACATGATACAGCGGCTGAGAAAATGCGTAGACTGTAATGGTGATCATGTAGAGCATATGTTATAAATAATAAATACAAACATGAGTATATGTAGTTTTACGCTCATTGGTTCTTGACTTTTTAGACACCCAGTAGAGGGACACCACAGTTAATGGTAGCAATAGATGGACAGACGAACACGACACCTTCTTAATCGTCATTGGCTTATGTATACGATGCTTTTCTTGCAGGTTCCAGATTCAACACAAGACAATTTCGTATAAAGGGTTGTGAACTGACCCCAATAAATCATTGGATTTTTCATTTCTAAAAACACACTGCTGCTATGTACTGGAAGATATAAAGGCTGCCTTAATGCACCAAATAAAATATTTATTATGAATGTATGTTTTCAGTTCATAAATATGACTAATATACTGTATATGATTAAGACTAATTCATTGACACACAAACACACATTACAACATGACATATGAATGACTCTGGTTGTTTTTCACTTCGTAAAAAGCTTTAGAATACACACTTTTTATTGTTAATATACAAAATTCCATGATGCCCATAAGTCCATTTCTGTGTTATTTTAAACAGTGTAAACCTCCTACTTCATTAAAAAGGAATAATAAAAAAAAAACATATATAAGGTGTTTGGTTAAAGCAAATTACTCAAATCACTCTCAGTTCAGGGTTTGCCATTATTTCTGCTATCATATTTCACATATGATTTTATGTATATTATAAATGATGTTTAGATTTATAAATGTATATAGTAAACAAGTGTTTTCTCAAAGTATTTTGGTTTTCATTTGGTTAGTGTGCTTCCTTGATTCTTCTTAAATACCCTCTGTTTGTTCATTTCTCTGTGGGGTAAAAGGATTTTCTTTTTTAAAGATTGTTAAATGTTAGATATTTTCACCAAGGTTTTCATGTAATCTAAATGTACAAATGCCATATAAAAATACAATTAACTGCTTTCCTTAATTTTTCTACTAACCATGTTTGTTTCTGTTGTCCAGGTCTTCAATTTCTGTAAATGGTCCAAAGTTTATTATTTTGAATAATAAATTAATAATATTTAATATATTTAGTTTGAGTAATATTTTATAAAATGTAAAAATATAATAGAAAAGAAAATATATTGCATTAGATCATATTTATATATCATATTAAATAGAAAATTGAATTTGTATGCCAGATGAGTGCTGTGTTTCTTACCCGTGAGAATGTGATCAATTTGTTCAGTGACCCTTTCAGCATCCTGCATGCTGAAACACATGGGAGGTTTAAATTTGATGACGTTCTCCCATGGTCCATCTGTGCTCAAGCATATATGTTTCTCTTTCAGCCTGGGGAAACAGAATGACAGCAAAGGCTTTTAGATCAAGGTCAGACTTGAGTGAACATTAATAATGTTAACAGCTTCTTTGTCTCATGTCTTGATATTTCTCACCTCCTAACAAGCAGTGCTGCTTCTTCTGTTGCTGGTGTTAAATCTACTCTGTCTTTAACCAGTTCAAAGCCCACGAAGAGACCTACACCACTGTGGAGGATATTAGGACATTTTAATCAAAACACAAAGTTCTGTCAAATAGCATGACAATGCCTTCTGGTTTAAGAGGACACTCAGGTTTGAGAGGATGCATATATTTATTATTAATACTGTACAGTGCATTTTGCAGTGTTACAACCTTGAACTGAAAAGGACTTCATTGGGATTGGGTCATGAATCTAAACAAAACAGCCCATAATAATTTATGGTTAGAGAGTCGGACTTGCAACCCGAAGGTGAACCTGAAGGTCACGGGTTCGAGTCTCGGGCCGGCAGGGACGACTGAGGTGAGTCCCTTGAGCAAGGCACCGATCCCCCAACTGCTCCTCGGGCGCCGCAGCAAAAAAAGGCTGCTCACTGCTCTGGGTGTGTGTTCACTACTGTGTGTGTGCACTTGGATGGGTTAAATGCAGAGCACAAATTCCAAGTATGGGTCACCATACTTGGCCACACTTCACTTCACGTTTTTCAATACATCTATTCCTGAAAGGCCTCAGAGTGAAAGAACATACCTAAACAAACAGCATTATGAAGACAAAGTATCTATCTAAACAAGTAAAGGGCAAAGTTCTGGGATTTTGGTTAGAAAATAAACATCCCAACCCATGTAGCACCATTAAATTAAAAAAAAAAATTTAATTTTTTTAAAAAAAAACCTGGAAAGAATAGGGTACAACCGTGCCTCTGTCTTGAGGAGACCATCCATTATAATTCAGTGACAGAGTAAGGAGGATATTAGTCAGAGGCCAAGACTAACTCTGGAAAGATCCACAGGTCAGATTGGAGAAGCTGGTCACAGGACAACCATAGCCTGGACACTCCAGAAGGCTAGAGTTTATGGAAGAGTGATGAAAAGAAAGCCATTAGGTGTTTGTAGATGGCCAAAAGGCATGTTGGATAATCACCAAACATGTGAAAAATGTGCTCTATTGTCTGATAAAACCAAATTTGAGCTTTTTGGCCTTGGGACAAAGTGCTACATCTGGTGGAAACCAACCCTTCAGTGGACATAACCCTGAGAACACCATCCCCACAGTGAAGCATGATGGTGGTAGCATCATGTTGTGGGGCTCAGCAGGGAATGGAAAACTGGTCAGGGCTGAGGGAAAGATGGATGCAGCCAAACACAAGGCAATGCTAGAAGGAAACCTGTTAAAATGTGCAAGACACATAAAACTTATGCAAGGTGCTACATATGTCTTGTAGACAATGATACATAGTGGTAGTGTATCTCCAAAAAAAATA
This sequence comes from Pangasius sanitwongsei, assembly GCA_037576675.1. Taxonomy (NCBI): domain Eukaryota; kingdom Metazoa; phylum Chordata; class Actinopteri; order Siluriformes; family Pangasiidae; genus Pangasius; species Pangasius sanitwongsei. The sequence goes on along the minus strand of CM075016.1, from coordinate 9,188,763 downwards.
ATAAAATAAAATAAATAATAATAATTAAAAAAAAAAAAAAAACAACACACACCTCTGTGATGGCGTTATTGGTGGTATACTCACCGCACATCTCCAATAATTGGGTGTTTAGCCTGGAGCTCTCGAAGGAGCTTCATCAAATGATTTCCAACACGGACTGCATTACTTCTCAGGTCCTCTTTCTCAATCACATCTAGTACTGCGAGGCCAATTGCACAGGACACTGGGTTTCCACCAAACTGCATTGAAAATAGAGACAAATATAATATATACCTATATGTAATACAAAGTATGGCTCGGGCAACTTGTTTGTTGAAAATTTCCAGAGCAGTACAAGATGAAACAATACAAATAAAATGAAATATATAAAACATGACGGATGTTTTATGATGAATAAAATAACAATAAAAGAGTATCTCACAGTGTTGAAATATTCGACTCCATTGGCCGTAAAGGCACCAGCTATCTCCTCTGTGGTAGCCACACATGCCAAAGGATGCCCATTGCCCATTGGTTTGCCCATAGTCACAATGTCAGGGCAGAAGTCTTCGCCTTGGAGCTGAAAAGCCCAGAAGTGGCTTCCTACACGGCCAAAGCCAGTCTGAATTTCATCAGCTACAAAAACGCCTCCTGCAGCCCGGATATACCTGTAAAAATGCACTTGTTTGCCCAGATACTTCAAACAGCACATCCCAAGAAGTATGATTTACTATATTCTGAGTGGGAATATAGAAGCAGTGTAAAATACACTTCAGAAATAGAATATTCTGAAGTGCCCCAATAAAAAAAAACAAGCATTTAACATCATACTTCTAATTACTGTCACGTGTATGGGCATGTGAAATAATGCATCGTGAATTTACAAAACAAGATGAGAACACCTACTGTGCAACTTTTTGAAAGTATCCAGGTGGCAAGATGATCTGTCCAGCAACGCTGGGTAAAGACTCTACAAAGAAAGACGAAATCTATATATATAAAAAAAAAAAGGATAAAAATTTTAATACATACAGCCAGACAAATCTTTGTGATTTTCTCAGAGAAATCTTTAAACACAAGACAGCATACCTTGCGTCCTCTGTTATGTACTTCATCAATAAGACTCTTCACAGTATCTGCATAGGCTTCTGCTGGGTTGGGATGATCTGCACGGTAAAGACCTCTGTAGGTATCAGGGATTGGTGCCTGTATGAATCAAACCAGTTTCAGTTGTAGCTAAGAACAGTGTAGAAAAGTCTGTGTTGTTCGTGTTTCTTACTCACCACATGAACCCACTCTTTTTGGCCTGCCAGCTTCCGGAACTTGTAAGGACTTATGTCAATAAGACTGGTAAGATGGCCATGATATGCACTTCAGAGGAGGAAAATGGCAACATGGACTCAATCACATGAAAAAACAAGGGTATCTCTTTAACCATTTTGACCATATAACGTTTAAAGTTCTTACTGGTCTAGAACTATAACATCCTCGTGTTGGGTGTATTGACGGGCCAGCCGCAAGGCGAGATCATTTGCTTCTGAGCTACAGAAACATTTAAATCTGTTACCATGTTGCAGTTCTCCATATGCTCTACAATGACATATTTAATATAATGAAATGTGTTGCACTACAATAAAACTACAGTATTTAGTTCCCAGTTGAACAAAGGCACTTACCCTGAGTTGACGAAGTAGAAGACGCATAGCTTCTTGGGTAGAGTGGCTGCGAGGCGGTCTGCGTACTGGATTATGTTATCATGGAGAAACCTGGTGTTCGCATTAAGCACCTCCATTTGCCTTGCTGCTGCCTGAGTGATGCTGGGGTGACAGTGACCCACTGCAAGATGCACATCATAACATCTACATCACTTTTTTTTAAAGGTAAATGCATGGATTCTCAAACTTGTTCAACCCTTTAACGAATAAAGTAAATTCCATGAACCCCCTCAGCTCAGATTTTGCCCATTTTTGAACTTTGCATCAACAGTTAGTCCAATTATTTATATATGATTTTTTTTTAGTTAAAGAGGTCCTCTGGATTAAACTGATTCAGTTCAAATGACCAGTTAAATAGGTTCATAACTATGAAAATAAAAATAATAACTTTGCTAAAGTACATATACACATACCGTGCTGCACATTGCTAATGCAGTCTAAGTACTGTGTCCCGTTCTCATCATACAAATACTGTCCTTGTGCTCTCACTATTTTCACTGGGTCATGAGAGAAAAAGAGTCTGCATGACTGCCTGTAATGACAAGGGAAAATGTGAGTAGGGTGTTGTTCAGGACAGGTTCATAAATGCAACTGTGATAAAGATAGCGTGTGCTTACGATCCTGCTTCGTCTAAATCCAAAGTGCAGTTAAGTTATTGCAGCAGGACTGTAAAATGCAATATATTTCAAGTTCCTTATTCACTATCTACCCACTGATGACAGAGAGAAACAGGACTGGAAAATTTTCACAATTTCACAGCCTGCGGTCTGGGTTCGATTCCCGGCCAGGGAACCAACCCAAGCCACTGGGGTTACATGCAACATTGCGCTCTCAGTGCCAGTCCCAAGCCCTGATAAAATTGGGGAGGGTTGTGTCAAGAAGGGCCTCTGGCATAAAAACTGTGCCAAAATCAAATATGTGGACCAATGATCCACTGTGGCAAACCCTAACGGGAGCAGCCAAAGGTGGAACAACAACAACAGTTGAGTGGGAGAGACGACTCAGTGTGTGTTTACAAAGAAATTGCAATCATGTAGAGGATGTTTTGTGAATAAAGTTTCCCCTATGTATAGAGCCTTTTGGGACACCCTGATTGTGTGTGTGTATATATGTATATATAATTTTTTTTTTCTGATCATTTTTCTGATGATTATATATATGATCATAAGATCAGGATAAGATCCTACCCATATATGCTATCTACAGTTTGATACTGGAGGCATTTGCTGAAGAAAACAAAATACCAAAAATACTTGTGGTATTGTTTCACTAAGTACTACAAGGCAGGACAAACCTTTAGAACTCTATCTTAATCCCGGCAACTACACAATTCCGCAAAAGAGAGTAAGAAAAAGATGTGTGCTAGCCATACCCAATCAGCTTTTTGCGCAATTTCAATGTGTGTTCCTTGTGGAAAAGTTCCAGCGCCATTATAGCGACTACACATAAGCTTTCTTCAGCTGGGCTGATTAAACTGTACTGTTACTCCTGCACTGTCAGCAAGTGCGCCTTCTTTTCGTTGACAAATCAAAGCAAACTACTGATTGGTTACTGCAACACTACTGTCGCATCGTGATGACGTTTTACACAGTCGTGTTTATTCAGGAAAAGCAGTCATCTAACATATAGCGAGCAACATAACATTACAAACAGCCCAGACTAGGTATGGCATTTGCTTTGTTTGATATGTTTACGTTATATTATAAATAGATAATGGCTATTTTCTACGCTTGTTAGCTATCCTTTCTGCAACTGAGTGATAAATGTAAGTGTGGTAACTGACGTACTTGCATCAGGTTGCTATGCTAGCTAGCATGTAAGCCAGTTAGCTGCTAACTGTCCCGATAGTTTACTTGACAGCTAACATCTGTTCTGACACTAACTGTCAGCTTTATCTTTCGCTCCTTTGACGAGGACAAACGTAAAGTCACATAACGTGTCATGTGCTGCTTACTGTAGTAGTAAACTCTATACGACATGACATGTCAGTTTTCTGAGCTGAATGATATTAAACAGCAGTTAAAGTCAAAGGAAATTAAAATGGGTGCTTCAGAGCATTTGTACCTGTCTCGTAGTGTTATGGACGATGCGGTGGTATGACTAGAAAAGCTATTTGATATACTACAACTGTACTGAGACATATGTAAATAAATGTTCTCACTCTTCTTCATGCAGGCTGGTATTCAGCACATGTTGATGGAGTAGATGCTCCACTGAAATGACAGACCAGGGCAACAATAACCAGAACATCTCTCGAAACCCATTTGCTGCCCTTTTCAGTTCGCTTGCAGATGCAAAGCAGTTTGCATCAGGCCAAAAACTACAGCAGCAAGCTGAACCACCGTGTAAGTTTCTGGGTTACAGATTTGTAATACAGTCAGGTCAAGAATTATTAGCACCCTTGATACTAGACGGATAAAAACTTTATGAAAGAATGTCTTTATGGTTGAGTAGATTAATCTCACGCTGAAATCTAACCCGGGATTTTGTGTGTGGATGTATGTTTTGAATCATTTGTTCTGCTGGAAGATCCAACCATGACACACATACACAGCTTCTTGGCAGAGACAGCAAGATGTTCATTTAAAATCTCCTGGTTTTCTTAGAGTCCAGATGCCACATAGGGATAGGCGATACAGACTTAAATCTATATTCGATATTTCATGTTATTTTTTGCAGTAACAATGTAAATGACAATATGAAAATAGTAACATTCAACACTATCTTTTTGGCTAGAAGTCACAGCAGCATATAGTCTTGAGAGCCGTCTGATTCACGTCTGATCTTCTGTATCCGAACCGCTTCCATATTACGGAGGAAGCGGTTCTTGTTCTACGTGTGATATACCCATGTTGCGGCACGTAAACACTTCATCAGCTATATTGTCAATATCGCGGGTTGACAAATTCTTATCATGAGGAGGAATTGTACCCTTATATCATGGACGATACGATATGGCACAGCCCTAATGCCACGTATCCTAACAAGATTCCCAGGGCCTTTGAAAGAAAAATAGCCCCAAATATCACAGATCCTCCACCATACTTAACAGTGAGAATTAGTTTCTTTTCTGTATAACCATCTTTCTTTTTACACCAAGCCAACCCTGAGTGTCGAAAAGCTTTATTTTAGCCTTAACTGACCATAAAACAAGAAGAAGTTTCAGTAGTATCTTGGAAAGCTCCAGATGCTTACATTTTTTGGTAAGAAAGAAAAGGCTTTCTTCTTGCACGTCTTCCGGATAGTTCCTTGGCATCGAGGTGGTGTCTAATTGTAGATTTGGTGATTTGGAGGCTTGGTGACTGCAACAACATCTGCAAATCTTCGACTGAGATCCTTGGAGAAATGTATGCTCACTGTGCATGGGGCAAAATACACTTGTCTCCTCTTGCAGGAAATACAGTAACAGCTTTGGTTGTTTTAAACTTCTTAATAATTGCCAGTGGTAATTATTAAGCCATTATAGCCATTGTCCGATTTATGAAGGTGAAAACACTTTTGTCTCATAGCATTTGTGTAATCATCCCCATGTTGATGAATCTGGCCTCTGTGTTACCTCATATGTATACCCCAGTGACAGGACAGGATATCCTGAATGACTGCTTAAGAAGTCATACACATCCAGGAGAGCTTAGTAAAATGTGAATGGGAACTTGTTTCAGTTATCTGAAACAACTGATAAGAATTTCTAGGGGTACAACTGTAACATATAATTTATTTATTTATTTAGAATAAATTTACTTCAGGTTAGATTTCTTTCACATTTCAGTGTGAGATTAAGCTAATTATTTAAATCCAAAGAATTTATTTCCATATCCATTTTTCCCCCCATCTTTAAGGGTGCCAATAATTCTGGAGCTGACTATATATCAATCAGTGGTGTATAACATATATACATACAGTGGGGTCCAAACGTCTGGGCCCAATTTTTTTTGGAAATAAAGAGAAAGTTTTGAATTTTGAAAAAAAAAATGAATACAAATAAAGGAAATATTCAATATCATGAATTTTCAAGATTCTGCACTATTTCTAGGTCAGTATTTAAATTTGTAATATTGACCATGGTAACTGTTTTGTACAGAAGGTCAGATTTTCCTTGAGTTTACTCCCTTTCACTGAAGCACGAGTTCAGATGACATTTAGATGGATTTGCTCTAACATGAATCATCATCAAAGATTTACACCTACTTGTGAACATATTAAATTCTAAAATATTCTTAAAAAAAAAGATTGTTTTTTTCACTCAGGTTATTGCTGATAATATACTAATAATTACTTATAATATACTTAATATATAATAGATAATATACTTTGTGATGAAGGGTTTTCACTAGTGTCTTCAGACTATTGGATCCCTCTATATATCTCTATACCAGTCTATAAATGCATAATTATTCTCCTTATGATTTGTGTAATGTTATCTGTGTTGATGGCTTACAGCGGAAGAGTCTGGGGAGAGCCAGTCCGAGTCTGACAACTCGGTGTCAGACAGCATCGGGGACAATGATGACTCAGTGGCCGAGATCAGCCGCTCTTTCCGCTCGCGACAGGAACTCTGTGAGCAGCTCAATGTCAATCACATGATCCAGAGAATCTTCCTTATCACCTTGGACAACAGTGAGTGCTATAATGGCTTGTCCATGTCCTCATCTCGGTTAATGATGTCAGTCCCACACGTTGCCTTTTTGTGTTTCAAGGCATTTGCTGACACTTGAGAAATGAGTCATAGACTGTAAGCAAAATGCCTTAATTTCTTTTAACTCCTTTCATGAGATCATAATGCTGCTTTCCAGAAGTAAGGAAAATGATGTCACCCCTTTCTGTTAATCATCTCAGTCCTATCATTGGCTTTCCCGATGTTCTGACTCAGCTTCTGTCCCAACTTTGAATACCAGTCTTACTCTTTATTCAAGTTTCCATTTCTGCACAGGCTTGTTCCTCACCACTACAAACCAGCTGATACTTACTCACTTCTCATTTTTATGGCCTTCAGGTGACCCTAGTCTTAGAAGTGGTAATGGCATCCCCTTGCGCTGTGTCTACCTTGAAGAGATGGCAGCTGACCTCGATGGCCAAGACTGGCTGGACATGGACACGATAGAGCAGGTGACGAACACAACATGAACAGTGTTGAAAGAAAGCTGAGCATTTCCAAAAATGGACTTCCTTGCTTGTGTTTTTGGAAAAAAAAAAGACTAATATGTGTCCACATGACCTCTCAGGCCATTTTCAGCAGGCTTCTTTTACTGGAGCCGGGTAACCACCTGATCTACATGACTTCTTGCAGCGTCGTGAACCTGTCAGCAGATCGTGATGCTGGGGAGAAACTAGCCATACCGTACCTTTATGCCTGCTACCAGAGAGCTAAAGAAGAGGTGGGTTACATTTTTACATCACTTGATCAGATATCAATTCAGATCGGTCCCAAGTGAAAATGTACATAAAAGTCTTCTTTAAAATGTCTCAAGCCATTGCAGATGCCTGTATGGGATCTCATGTTATCCTACAGTGATCCGTAGTGCTATATACTGCAAAAGTCAGTACACTTCAGCACATGTTTTCAAAGTCCTTGTTTGTCACTATCATCTGATCAATTTTTCTTTGACAAACTGTCTGCTGTTTTATTTCTCCCACCACAGTTTGAAGCTACAAAAAAAGCCATGTTTGATGTGGCCATGTTCTTACATTATTTACAATGTGGATTGTGAGCCTTGTATTTGGGAGAGATGACCCTATACAGAAAGCTAGTAGCTAAACCACTAGAGCAGGGGGCCTGGTGGACCACGGTCCAGGTGTGGACACAGCGGACTGAAGCGAGTACATGAAAAAATACTGTAGCAGAGCAAATAAACATAAGGTCAAAAGTTTGTGGACACCTGACCAGTGCACCCATATGCAGGTCTTCCCCGAACTGTTGCCACAAATTTGGAAGCACACAGTTGTATAGGATGTTTTTGTAGGCTGCAGCATCACAGTTTCCCTTCACTAGAAGTAAGAGGCCCAAACATGTTTCAGCATGACAATGCCCCTGTGCACAAAGTAAGATCCATGAAGACATGGTTTGCCAAATTTGGAATGGAAGACCTCGAGTGGTCTGCAGAGAGCCCTGAACTCAACCCCACTGAACACCTTTTGGGATGAACCATTGATGAACTCTTGTGCTCTGAAGTCCCCACAGCTACACTTCAAAATCTAGTGGAAAGCCTGGGGGACTAAATCTGGAATGGGATGTTCAGAAAGCACATATGAGTGCGGTGGTCAGCTGTGCACAAACTTTTGGCCATATAGTGTACGAAAAATCGTCCGTAATTCAGCGACTGTAGCAGATCCTCTGTTGCGCCTTATCCAATCACGTGTGTTTATGTAAATTATTTAGCTGAAGGCTGAAGATCATCGGACCAGAGAATTGCTACAGGGCTAGAGACGTTAAGCCAGAAAAGAACGTTCTCACAGATTTTCATACATTTTTATTTTATTTACCCTCTCTGGTCTGATAAGCAAACTGATAACATGACTTACTTAAACAAAAAGTTGAATGGACAGAGAAGAAGGTTTATTCTACTTGCATGTCTCATGAGCTAGTCGAAAGAGTTAATGTGAAGCGCCATTACAAACAAAACTATTTCAGATTGATGAATCTTATTTATAACCCATCACTAATGGATTAAAGGAATCCCCCTCTCTGAAACACTTTAAATATATATATATATACTGAAATATTTATGTTGAAATATATGTTTAGCAATTCCAGCATTGATTTGTTGTAGTGCTTATCCAGGCCTTTGTAAGCAACAAATTTTATGGAACTTTTAGTTCCATATTTTCCAAGATTTTAGTCGAATATTCCTGAACTAGAGCTCACACTGATACAATCTCATTTGAAGGGTCTACTTCCCAGTGTTAAAAAATAAATTTTCTACAAAAAAATGCAACAGGTCACTAAAGTTCCAGAGAAGCTGCTGTCATATGCTGTGCGCTGTAAGAACCTGACAGTGTCCAATGCTCGCACGGTGCTGCTTACTCCAGAGATCTACATCAGCCAGAATGTGTATGAGCAGCTACTTGACCTGCTGCTGGAGGCAGTTAACAGAGCCCGTAAGTCATCGCCATTACATAATCACTTCTGAGATGGGGAATTATATATATTTTCTTTTCTGCAAAAAAAAAAAAAAAATATATATATATATATATATATATATATAAATAACTGCTTTTGTTGGTGTTCCTGTTTTTGTTTGTGTTTCGATATTTGCAGATATTGAGGAGGTGGTGGAATTTTTAGAGGAAGTTATCACTGGCCTATTGGCTGACCAGGAAGTGCGGACTTTTGGGGAGGTTATGGTGCCAGTATTTGATATTTTCCAGAGTCGTGTGAAAGACTTAGACCTCTGCCATCTGCTGCTTTATTCCTACTTGGAAATTCTAGTATACTTTAGTCGGCAAAAAGACATTGCAAAGGTTTGAGCTTTGTTTCACATAATGTAATTCTGTAATAATAGAGAAAAACAGAGGACTTGAAATAGCTGACACAGCCTTATACAGTTGTGAAAAATAGTCTAATTAGACTTCTCTGTAGGTTTTGGTGGAACACATTCAGCCCAAAGATCCTAACAATGGACTTCAGTATCAGAAGACTCTTCTGGGCACTATGTTAAATATATCTTCTCTGCTGAAAACCCCAGGGGTGGTGGAAAACCATGGCTTTTTCCTCAACCCCTCCCGCTCCAGCCCACAGGAAATGAAGATTCAGGAATCTAATATCCACCAGGTGACAAACTGTTGCTTGTCTTTGAGCTCATGTGAGCGTTTGAGTATAGAAATCAGGACCATTTTATATCTGTATTTTGTCTATATCCTGTATTAGTTTATGGGCCAGTTTCATGACAAGTTGCATCAGATCCTGAAGAATCTGCTGCAGCAGTCAACAGAGACTCGTCACCTGCTGCTGTCATGGCTGGGCAACTGCCTGCAGGCCAACATGGGTCGTGCCAAAATCTGGGCCAACCAGATGCCCGAGATCTTCTTCCAGATGTACGCTTCGGATGCATTCTTCCTAAATCTAGGCGCTGCACTCCTCAAACTCTGCCAGCCCTTCTGTCGCCCTCACTCTCCAAAACTCCTAACCTTTAACCCCACGTACTGTGCTCTTACAGACTTGAGTGAGGAAGAAAGACGCAATAGGAATGTGCATGCCAGAGGTAGGATACCTGCCTTCCTTTTTGAGCATCACACCTTCATTTTCTTATCAAATTCTAAAGCTTCAAACAAATTGCACACTTCCCTCTCCAGGGCTTGACAAAGAGACATGCCTGATTCCTGTTCCGCCTCAGCAAACAGTTGAATTTCCCCAGTCATACAGCCTCCTCACAGAGAACCTGATCCTCACTCAGCTCACCCTGCACCTGGGCTTCCACAGGTTATTTCTGCTCTGTTACCTACAAAAAAAGTTATTTACAGCCTTAGAGATGAATTCCGAGTTAACAACCTAAGCATAAAAGTTATGTCAAAATTTATACGAGAAAAGTTCTGTGTATTCAGAGTCAGGTTACGCACATGCTTAAGTCGATTTTCTCGGTGGCCCATTCAAATTATGCAATTAAGCTGTCAAATGTCAAGTCAAATGTAACATAAAAGCAATTTAAAAATGAATTAAAAAGACTAATACAATGATAGACTGAGTAAATGAGAAGGTGGTACGCCCTGGAATAAACATCTTATAGGAGTCTGCTATATTACCATCATATTATGTTGCTGCATGAATAGTCCTAGTTGTAATTATCACATTAACTACTGGTTTCATTTAACAATTAATCACATGACCAAGAGTGAGGTTATACTGAATATATTCTATGTAACCACGCAGTTACGAGTGCAATATTGCTTTTATACAACAGTTCTATAAACAAGAAATTAATTGTGAGTGACAGTTTGGACACAATATGGCCATACTGTATGGTTCTGTTTATTTTTGCTCCGCTTGAGGAAATAGATCCCGAAGAAGCTACACTCACTTTATAGCATGTTGGCTAGCTCACTAGCTAGTTCACAGTGTTTCCAGTGAAATTGGCTTTCCTTCTTCCTTTTCATCTTCATCTGATGAGCTTTCATATTTTATTTCAAAAGTTAAAAAAAAAAAAGTATTGTTTGCCATGTCTGCTGATGATGTCGCCATCAATACTGTAGTAACGAGCAGCATGATACATACACACAGTGAAAAGTCCCAGTGGAGTTATACTAAATAAAAGCACTCTTGGAATGTCGCTCAACCAATCAAATTAGTGGACCAGAACTAACTGTTGTATAATATGGGTAACACCCTTGTTATTTGTCATCATAATAAGCTGGCCAAGTATTTACCTGCTATGCTTATACATTCATTTAATTCATAACTATACATAAAAAAAATTGCTTGGTGACATAAGCAGCATCTCTGATTAAGATACTGTCTCCTCCGATGTGCAAAAAGCTTAAGCCTGAATACCAGTGTGTACAATGTCAGCATTAACTTCTCACTACACCTGTGTAACTCTACTCTACTGTAAGGGCAGCCGATAGTCTGTTATTGTAATGCTTCAGAAAACAGCTTAAACATTTTTTTTGTTTTTTTTTTCATAGCTTCCTTTAGTGATCCAAAAGAGACACTTATGTAAATTTCTCTGCACAGACTGCATGATCAGATGGTGAAAATGAACCAGTCGCTGCATCGGCTGCAGGGCACGTGGCGGGAGGCACAGCTCAGCGGAGGTCCGATGGCAGAGCAGCTAAGGGAACAATTTGAACGCCTCATGACTGTTTACCTGTCCACCAAGGCTGCTGCCACTCAGCCTGCCATGCTCCAGAACTGCCTCAATCTGCAGGCCTCCTGTGCCTCTCTGCTCGTACAACTCAGTCTGGGAAACCAGGGCCCTGAGCACATTCCCCTGTCCTTCCCTCTGCCTCCACTACAGAACAGCCTGCTCTGCTATGTGCCAGGTGATACAGCCCCTTATTAATAAGTCCACTATGTGTTCTCAAATATCTGTTAGAGGTGATTAGATTTTTCTATATGATGTGTTGTATTTCAGCATTCACCAAAGTATATTGGGCACGTGTGGTTTTGCAGAGTTTTTTGCTGAGAACATGGGCGATTTCTTCATATTCCTTCGGCGCTTTGCGGATGAGGTGCTGGAGACATCCACAGAAAACTTGGAGCAAGTCCTCAACTTCATCACGGTGTACATGGGAAATGTAGAGAGGTGTAGTAACCCTTTTCTTTTACATTGTCTATGTGTGGTCATGGGCTATGTGCTTGTTATAACATATGTAAACTCTTCAAATGTAACTATTTACTGACAGAATGAAAAATCCTCATTTGCGGGCAAAGCTGGCAGAGGTTTTGGAGGCTGTGATGCCACATATGGATACCGTGTCACCTGGCGCTCCCCAGCCCATTATGTTCCAGCGTCAGAGGGCATTCTGCTCCTACTGCCATGCACCTCGTCTAGCTGAGGCTCTCATCACTGTGTTTGTAGACATTGAGTTTACTGGTGAGTTTCAAGTTAGAATCACCTGTTTTTATGCATTTGTAATGGTTTACACGTGTTCCCTGTTCACGGTCACTTGGAATGGCTTACCTGTGTTCTATCTTCAGGTGATCCTCACCAGTTTGAACAGAAGTTTAATTACAGAAGGCCCATGTACCCCATTCTGAAGTACATGTGGGGAGAGGAGAGCTATAGAGAGAGCATTAAGGTGCAAATTTCCAAATAATAGATTCATTTTTGTGTATGCCACTTAGGGGTAGCAAAATTCATTCATTTTGGTTTATGATTAACTGTGATTTGAAAAATCCCAAGTTAAAAAATGAAAATCATGCTTTGTGCTACTTTAGCATTTGGCAGATTTCGCATCTGAAAATCTAGAAGCCATGAATCCGCCACTCTTCTTGAGGTTTCTAAATCTGCTTATGAATGATGCCATTTTCCTACTAGATGAGGCCATACAGGTATGTGCTTGTAACTATATATTATATATATGTACTGCACATTTGTAGTGCTGGTCAGGTGTCAGATGTTGATATTAATATAGCTATGTGAAATGATTGTGTGATAAATCGAAGATTTATTTTGAACGATGTTCTCTTTGGGGTTTAATGCTTTAGTACCTGAGTAAGATCAAGCTCCTCCAGATAGAGCGGGACCGTGGTGAGTGGGAGGGTCTGGCCCCTGATGCCCGCCGAGAGAAGGAGTCCAGTCTGCAGATGTTCGGACAGCTGGCTCGCTTCCACAATATCATGTCAAATGAGACGATTGGCACCCTGGCTTTTCTGACATCTGGTAAGATATGTGGTGGTATTTTGTGTCTTTAAAGACTCTGAGATGTTGTGATTTCATGTACCTGAATTTCTTCTTTCTTTTTATCTTACTCAGAAATCAAAGGCATCTTTGTTCATCCTTTCCTTGCTGAAAGAATCATCTCCATGCTCAATTACTTTTTGCAACACTTGGTGGGACCCAAGATGGGTGCTCTGAAAGTGAAAGACTTCAGTGAATTTGACTTCAAGCCTCAGCAGCTAGTGTCGGACATCTGTACTATTTACCTAAACTTGGGGTAGGCTCTTTTATGCATATTTAACATGTGCACATTTCCAGCAACATCATCAAGGGCTTCAACTAAACTAAAGGTTTCTTCGGCACAGAGATGAGGAAAACTTCTGTGCCACAGTCCCAAAGGATGGGAGGTCATATTCCCCCACGCTTTTCTCTCAAACTGTTCGAGTCCTAAAGAAGATCAACAAACCTGGGGATATTATAGTGGCTTTCAGCCTCCTAGCAGATAAAATAAAGGTTTGATACATTATTTATTGGTCACCCAGCTGTATTATTATTATTATTGCTGTTGTTGTTTTCCTTAATGTCTAAATTCCTTATGTCTTTGTATCGTAAAGTCTCTGGCAGATCGACATCAGCAGGAAGAGGAGACCTACTCGGATGCTCCAGATGAATTTTTGGATCCCATCATGTCAACGTTGATGCTTGATCCTGTGCTTCTTCCTTCTTCCAATGTCACAGTCGACCGCTCAACAATAGCGCGGCACTTGCTTAGGTGTGTTGTAAGACACAACATTCTGTTTACAACATACAAACCCACTCAGTCATATACGTTCACATGATGTTAGTTTCTCAGTCTGATTTCTTTCTTGATCTCTTGTTTTTCTGTAGTGATCAGACAGATCCTTTCAACCGCAGTCCACTCACCATGGACCAGATCAGACCCAACGAGGAGCTCAAGCAACAGATCATGCAGTGGCTAGCTGAACATAAGCAGGGGGGCGTGCAGATGGGACCCAGTGGCTAACACACACACACACACACACACAAAACCGCCAATCTCCTATCCATACACGCCTAAGCCACATAACACATAGGACACATTCATTCATTACAGGAGCAACACACACATCTACTGATGTGGTGTAATATTCTCTGTTAATGTCAGATATATTCAAATAACATACATCTGTCTAAAGTTGACCTAATTTACATCTGCTCAAACCCATTGTCAGCAGTGATATTAAGGCCTAACTGCGCGTTTATATTGCTGCAGTAAACGATTCATAATACTTGCTGTCTTGCTTCCTGCCTTGTAAAGATTTTTTTTTTCTTGCAGAAATTTATTTTGATTTGTGTGTACAGACAATATAAAGAGCTTTAAAAAATAAAAAAAAAAAAACAAATAGTTACATAGATTTGTCCTCTATCTTTAAGGAATACAAGTTTAATAAATTGACACATTTTGGTTATGATAACTGTGTGATCAATTGAAAAAGTATTGCCACGCTATCCCATTTTCAACAGAAGCATAGAATTCTCATAAAAATGTTTGATTGATTTACTGCAATGATCAAATTTCACACTGTTTTAATGTTTGTGTAATCCTAATTATACCCCGTATATGTTAAGTATAGTTACACTTTAAATGTCTAAAGTTTACCTTTTTTTTTGCAGGACAGAATGAAATTACAATCAAGTAATTGCATCTTTTTTACCCTGCTGCATTTGAATTGTGCATTTTACTTTTTTTTTTTCACTCATTACAATTGAAGAAGTGCTTTTTTTTTAACTTGGTGCATGATCATAGTTTTGTGTTACATTTTAATGACACTGTAATGATTTGATATTTGTAAATTGTCATCTCTGTGCATACTACAGGAATTCCTTATGTTTGTAGCGTTACTTCTTGAAACAACTGCGCATTTTCAGTTACTGTGGCTCATCGTATGCCAAACACAGAATGACCTCAGTGTGAAACTGAGAGACTGTAGATGTCCTCAATGGATTGACCTTGTCCTCTAAAGAGAACTTTAAAGCTGACACCAAGGACTGTTCGTCTTTCTTTTAATAGATGGTGCCCTTAAGAAAACTGGTTTGGAGTAAATCTGAATGTAGCCTGTGATTATTATTATTATTATTATTATTATTATTGGGTTTTTTAATGCCAGCATAGAAAGTGTGCTTAAAATTCCTTGTTCATCTGTTTGCAGAGGCTCACAAGTTATTTGATCACAAAATTTGTCTTTGTGTTAAAAAAAAATAAACCAAAAAAAACTAATGGCCTTTATAATAATGTTATTTAGTTCTATGTTTTTATAATAGTTGTTTATTTTATTGCCATTGTGCTGCATTCCGGTTGTGTTTAACACAAAAGTAAATATGGTTATGAAGGCAAGTTTCTTTTACAAGAATATTCTGATCTGTCTCTGATGTGTTTTGAGAGAATATCATGATTGCCTAGTGGTAAAGCATTATTTCCCACTGAAATTTTTTTTTTTGACAGGTTGCTCTTGGTATTATGGTTGCTAATATAATGAAATATTTTTCACTGAAATGGTCTATGTGTTGTAACAAGAACCAGTCAGTCATTATTAGTGTATTATTAACATGCAAGGAAAACATGGTATTATTAGCTAGTAATTGGGTTTTTAATGTTTAATAACCATTTCCAAAACATTCCACTCTATTTAATTTATCAGTGTGGTCTGTTGCCATGACAATGTGTACCTGTAAGCACTTCTTAACAGTCTAATGCGCCTGTGATTCATGTGGGCTTTTAAGTGTTTATTTATCTGCAAACTGAATTTTTCATATTTTGTTTCTCAAACACTATCCAACTTAAAAAAAAAAAAAAAAAAAGGATGAAGTATTAAAAAGTGGCCTCGGGCTGAAAACTTGCCTTTACTCTTATGAATAATGTGCTAATACATTGTTGTGTTATGTATGAATGGTTGTGTTATTGAATGTTTGTGCTGTTATTTATTGACATATGGGGATATCACTACAGAACCTGCGTAAGACATCATTGAGCGTTTTCTCCTCTGAAGTCGGGGTCCATATTTACCGCCACCCCGGAACCTGCATACTGAAGTCTCGCCGCTTGACGAAAGTGGCAGTTCGTTGAAATCGCTGGTTTGGGGCTACGCCCACCGAGCTCCCTGATCCGAGGGCAGGCAGGCAGAGTGTTAAAATGGCGCACAGCTGTCGGTGGCGGTTCCCTGCTCGGCCCGGAGGGAGCAGCAACTCGGGCACTGGGAGAAAAGCGGGCCGGATCCGGGTCACGGCTTCCCTCCGAAATGGCGCAGGAACTCATTCGGCGGCGAGCGGGCTCGGGCCCGGGTTCGACGCGGCGCTGCAAGTGTCCACTGCGATCGGCAACAACCTGCAGAAATTTCGGGATGTTTTGGGCGAGTCGAGCGGCTCCAGCAGCGGGGAGGTAAGCGACACCTTCCATCTGGTTGGCTAGTCGTTCGCTTTCGGCTTTCCTTGGACGAGATCTTGCTGGAATAAGTTGGATTTGGGGAGTTAGCTTGCCTGCTGCACACTCAGCCCTAACAGTTATTTTGCTGCGCAGCAGACACATGCCTCCCATCCATGTGCTGTTTTCCTCTCTAACTGACCTAGCTAGCTCGCTAATCGCCTCAGAGCTAACTTACTGAGAGCTTGACAGCGTATCGAAGAGTAAACAAAATAAATCCCTGTTTAATTTTGTCTGTTGGCGAATGCACTTCTTGTGCAGGTGCGTTTAATGGCGGTTTGTGTAGCTATTAATGTACACCAAGGGGAATTGGCCCGTGGAGTACATCCTCAATGTTTTGACAGAATAGACTTTGAGATATAGCGATAGTTATTTGCTAGCTGAATGCTCAGCGCTGCTAGCTGTTTAAGCACGGTTTGTTAAATTTAATACAAACCAGGTTATGAATTGAAAGTGTGTAATGGCCTAAAAGTGCGTAATAGACTTTATATACAACTCTAAATGTAAGCTACGTGAGAAAGATAACTAACGCTAGCTCGCAAGAAAAACAGAAAGCGGGCTAACACACTACTGTCACAGCCTGTGGTGTTGTGTAGTCCAACTAGCAGTGCTTAATACACACACACACATTTAAACTGGATACAAAATGTCACCTCTCACTCTTTAAAGACTTGGAAGTTGTATCTAGTTACATTATATGTTTGTTTGTTTGTGGGGTTTTTTTTTTTCATATTGGCTAAGTAGTTAGCTTACTACTGTGGACTCAGCTTAACGAACTCAAAGTGACCGAGCTTGTATTTAAAATACACACGCCAGAAAAAAGAAAGAAAGAAAAGAAAGAAAGAAACAAACTTATCCAGCCAGCATTTATGATATGAAACTGATCATTTTTCTCGTGAATAAAACCCAAGCTGTGAATGAAGAGTATTTGCAGACGTCCCTGACAGCTTCTAAAACGCTTCTTCTCTGAAACCTGCCAGTTGTTTTGTGTTTATTCCGATTTTCTGCCGTTTATTTCACTTCAGCACTGAACTGAAACGCGAGAGAGGCTTTCTGGAGATCACCTGCCTCTTCTCTGAGCAAACATGTAGTTATTAGCAAAGTAACTAGCTAGTTATTACGGGCTCATCCGGGCCCTGCAAATAGCGCGATGATGCTAACTAGCTACACAGCTGCCATTATTTTTCTACTGGTTTCTCAGTTAGCAGGTTGGTCGCAAGTACAAACACAACTGTTCAGTTTACTCATCTGTTCAGCCGACATTCATTTAGACACGTTTCTACTGCCTGAAAAGATTTGTTTGCGATTTGCTTCAAATGTGTCTCTTTTTAAAAAATAATAATAAAAAAAAATGCTGTTTATGCTAACGTTAGCCTGTTAGCTCATGCTGATGATGCGCAGGAAAATGGGAGGTGGACATGTTTTTTTTTTTTTTTTTTCCCCCGTAGCACATATTGCGTAGTAACAATATGAATTCGAAGAGAGATGAAATTGCCAGTTATATTAGCAGAGATGTGGGAAGTGGTGCTGTATGGTCTTATAGGGCGCTAAAGATGAGCTATTAGAGTACTGCAGTAGGAAACGCAGTTATTTGAACAGCGAAAGGCTCCAATAACAGCGTGCCTTTGCTCGGAGCTCGTGCGTGTGGGGGGTGTGTACTGTTACGAAGCAGCTCCCATCTTCCTCCTCAGTGATGAGGGGGCAGTGCACACTGTACATCACTCTCATAACGGAAACGTGCAGCCACCTAAACAACACGCACGATTCTACTGCTCTACTGCTTCTTTTGTTTCCAGAGTGTTTTTTTTTTTTAATGCATAGGTTTGATTAAACTACCCCTGAACATGCCATCTTAAACAACCAAGAATAAAAAGTAAGAAATAAAACATCTGGGTGCATGCAGTTACAGGAAAACAATCAACTTGAAGCAGTTACTTTTCCAACCCAAAGTTTACAATAAACTTATATCACCGCAGTTTGCTATTTTAATTTATTAATGAGTCACACATCATGTTTTTTTTTTAACCATTTATGGTTACATGGCAGCTAACAGTCATACCCTTAAAAGTCTCTCTTCTCTTTTCTCTCTCTGTCTCTGTCATTGTAAGTTAATAAGATGAAAAAATGCAGCTTGTTGTACTACAGAGAAACCACAGAGTCCTCTGTCCTGAAGATGTAGGAAAACTGATGCACCTTTGACTGTTGCAATGCACTGACACTGGAGACTCCTTACATAAAAGTTAAATAAATGTCTCCTTCAGAATTATTCGATTCAATTTTATTTGTATATGCAACAATTGATAGTCACAAAGCAGCTTTACAGAAATATCTAAATTCTGGATATAAAACATCCGGCTAATATAATTAATAGCCTTGGATTATATGGAATGTCTGCCATACAAGCCCCTGTAAATAAGTTGTTACTATAGAAACTACAATGTATTAGAATGAGCACATTAACAGGTAAACACAAGTTAGATTATAGTGTCTGGGGCTTGATTTGTGTCAGATTAGTAGTTAATGGTAGCTAATGTAATAACATAATGGACTTGAGACAAGGAATGCATATATGATCATGTAGCGCATCACGTTTGCGCCCTCGACCAACATAGCTTTGGCTATGTGGTGTTCTGTCCTGGCATTGCACATAAAAGATATTATTCCAGTTTGGCTAGTGCCTTTATTTTCTCTCAATATGTTAACCTGCAAGTTGACTGCATGTTACACTAGCTGGAGAGGTGATGGTGGCTTTGTGTTGGACTTTATTTGAGACGGTTTCATCAGTGTTTCCAAACAGCTACATGTTCCTGGTTCTGACAAGATTCTCAGCCGATGTGTGTGGTGCAGCAGGTGGTGGGAATCAGAATGAGCAGCACATGTCAACGTATATGACATGTCAGCATGTTCGATTTTCAAACAGCTCAGAATTATTTCACAAGTTACAACACAATGTGGATGTTTCTCAGTATGCTGCCAGACATAGAAGTTGTGTTTGTGCTCCATGCTAAGTATAATTACAGTGTAACTGCAGTTAAATGGAGACTTTTCTTTGTAATTTACCAACATATCTGTGGAAAATGTTGATATACCTGATGTTTTTGTTTAATTTCCAGTGTCATTCTTTACATTGTTTGTATAAGAGTTGTGCTAGCTATCTACATTGTTTACCATTAGCTAGCATATGCTCAACATCCATATTACCCAGTTGCTAAGCAACGGTGTTTTCATGATTTTAACTAAGTTAATAGCAAACCTGTCATATGTTTGAAAACATAAATTCAAAAGTTTCACTTAAGCGTACCATAACACTCCCTGAAATGATATTTTTTAAACAGAAATATTGAGCAAATCCTTGTTGTAAATAGAAAAATGTAAAATTTTGCACTTTAACAATTCTCTGGAAATTGGCAGACTTTTAATTCTGTTTTTCTGCCACTTTGACAATTTGGAACAAGGATCTCCAAGGAACTCCATCTGCTCCAGCCAGACTCTGAAAGTGCATATGAGTAAAATAAGAATAGGAGATCCCAGTGGAACTTGCGGCTTATGAAAGTTGCGTCCACAGTGTTGTGGTCTCATTCAGAGGGGGATGTTGCGCCTGGCCAGGATTGTTCAGGATCATCACGGCCTGCTGAGCGCACACAGCAGCTTGAGGCCAGCATAAACAGAAGGACACAAAGTCCCAAATTCAAATTCTGGTTCTTGCGTCTGCTGGGTCTTAACGGGAAAACATTTGAACATTTCGTAAACAGAAGAGTGACAGTACCCCTAAACCCAAAAATGTGACCTTGGTCCTCTTGGATGGCTGTTTCTGATTAAAATTGTTAAAATGCAAAAGTCACCAATTTCTGTTTGGGGAAAAAAAACAAAATTCAGGGAGCATTATGGGTCTTAATGGGAAAATCCTACTTAACTGAGAATTTTTAAGAGCCCACATTTGACTTTCCTCTTAGTATCCAGACTAAGCATTGCTTCCCAAAGTAGAATGTAGATCACTATCAAGGCCTTGTACAAAAGTCGACTTGAATAGATACAACAAATGAATGCTTTGCTCCACTGGTTTCAAACGAATGGTGTAGCTTTATGCAGAGGGAAAAGGTCCAGCAGGTGTTTGGCCTATTTATGTGGAGAGGGTCTGTCTCCCCCAGGCATCGTGTGGATCATAGCAGGAAGCTTTGTGTCTGCTTTTATTCCAGCCTTTAAGAATCGCAAGCGGCTGAAAGAGCACGGGCGGGGATATCAAAGGGTGAAGAGCAAGCCCTCCTCCTCCCCCAGGGACAGCGCTGGGACACATGCACTCCCATCCATGGTTTTATTCTACTTTGTTTTGTAGGCAGGCAGTCAGAGGAGTTTAACTCCACCGTTTGTAGTTTGTTGGGTGGCTGGTTGGGTGGGGGTCAGCCATTTGAGTGTGTAGCTTGCTTGTCTTTAATTTTTATGTCCCACGTTACACCTCTCTCTTAAGGCCACATCTTTCCAGTTGTGTGGGTGTTAGGTGCTGGGACATGCTGCCTGTGCAGACTCAGTCTGAGCTATGTAGTAAGTGTGCAATGAGAAGCAGAATGCATGTGTTTCATTTGCATGAAGGGAAATTTCTCCAGGTGCTTTTGAAGTCTTTTGAACATGTAAGATGATGGCAAATTAAAGTTGCCAGGAATTCCCCTTCTTTTATAGTGCTATGTTGGGGGTGGTGAATGTTACTTACTCTCCGTTGTGCCCTTTCCTTTTGCAGTTTAATCTTCCTAGCAGTAATTTGTTATTGTTATAAACAGTCTTGTTATAAAATATTATAGTGCTCCCTAATTATGTATTATGCGTATTTACACTAGTAGTAAATTAGAACCTTAAAAAAAAAAAAACAGTCTTTGTTTTCTTTGTTGAGGTTTTATTAAGAGAATCTGATCCAAATGCATTTGCCAAAACTCTGAATCCTTTGGGACAGTACTTGCCATTTATCTGTAGGTTCTATATATTCTATCAGATATCCAGGGGTTTAAAGTTAAACATCGGTTATGTTATTTGCTGTAGGCTTGTGCAGTGATTATAGGGGTTTTTATACATTTAGTATCATTGGTCACACACAGTAGTATAATTATGCCCTATTTTCAGGAGTGCAGCTTCCGTGCACTTCCCAGTTTATGCCTTGTTCTTGAGTTAACTGCCATGTTGAACTTTCCTGGGTTTGTGACCATCTGCTTAGGATGGGATACGTCACGACCCTCTGTAAACAAATAGCCTGCTTGTTAACCTTTTGTTAACTAAAGCTGACAGATGGCCCAAAAGTTACATGTATGAATGGGGAGCATCTTGCTCAATTTAAGCATAATCTTTAGAGTAGAACTGTTAGGTTTCTTCAAAAATGTGTTCAGATTTTCATTACTTAAAAGTTTTAACGGAGAATAAAAAATAAAAAAAAAGAGTTTTGCATCAATTTTTTAATCAAATTCTTTAATCAAACCCAAGAGATGTTACATATCTAGCATAATGTTATTGATTTGTACCTATTTACTTAGAATAATGGTTAATGCTTCATGCATGGACTGATTTTGATAAGCATTTTTCTCATGACTCAAAGGCTTATGTAGAGTAATATGCATATAGTAGCATCACTATTTTATCATTTTAAAACTTTTGAAACACATTTCTGTTCTCTGGGTTGAATTAGGCTAGATCAGTAGGGCTGTAATAAGTCAAGTACTTGACTTGGCTAATTGACTAATCTAACAATTATTCCCTGTTGCAATTACAGTAGGTAAATTAAATTTAATTTAATGACTAAAGAAACTTGAAATTTGCAGATTCAAATGGATTGTGCTTATTGCTGCAACAACTAACCAACAAAAATGACTAAAATATGATTAAAAATAGTTGGCAATGATTTTTCATTTTTGTTTACTGGACTGTGTGAAGCACACTGTGGCATTCGATGGAAATTTGATTGGAAATGGCAGCGCAAGTTACAGAGAAAACCGTATGATCACCTCTAAAGTATGGAATTGCTTTACGTTACACTACACTGTTTGCCTCATGACATAACTTTGAGTGAAACGTCATTAGTGTAAAGCAGCAGCGCAGACAGATCCTCTCTGTCTTGCTGCCTCATTCACACAGCTGAAAGTCAAGCACGTCACATCATTCACTCTAACGAACAGTTTAGATGTTGAAAAGAGATTTCCATGTTGACATATCAATTAAATTTCACTGCAAGTGTAATGCTATTGCCTATATCAACAAACACAAACAAAAACCAGGCACTGTTTTTGTGAATTGGTACCGAGATCCCCCCGGGAAATGACAGTGGTCAGAAATGGAATATTATGGAGCAAATAGAAACAAACACACAGCCAGTGTGACTGCTGTTGAGTAACAGAATTCTATCAGTAACCTTTTTTTTTTTTTTTAAGTTATTTATTCTAGAAAGAAGAGAATATGGCTCACACTCTCTTTAAAAGTTCAACCGAAGTTCAACTTAACTCAGCGCAAAGCCCCCCCTTTTTTTCCCCCATGTTTGATCTTTAAGCGAGCAATGTTTATGTTACAAGTGAAATCAGAGGGTTTATTTCTTGTGTTCATTAATAAAACGTCTTACTAGTGTTTAAATGATGTGTTCGTATTTGGACTCACCGATCACAGTCCTGCACAAACCCATCCCTCCCTGTTTACTTCCTCAGGCACTTCTAAGTTAAAATGCATAATAACAAAGTAAATAATTAGGTTGGATCGAATTGATTTACATGCACATAATGATGAGGAATTAATACTGGAATTGTGCACATCAGTATTCAGATTTCAGATATAACTACAGATTTATGCTTCTCAGACAGTTGCATGGCAGTTGTTTTGTGGACTGATGAGTCGAAAGTGGAGCTTTTGGGAAAACAGTTCCCTTTAGATCTGGCGTAATGCTTACGCAGCATTCCACAATAAGAGTATCAAACCAACACTCGTGGTTTGGTGGTGGAGGTAGTGTGATCTTGTGGGAATGCTTTGCTTGTTCAGGGCCTGGATGACTTGCTATAATTGATGAGGCCATGGTTTCTACTCTGTACCAGAAAATCCTGAAGGAAAATGTCTGGTCATCAGCCTGTGATGTCAAGCCCAAGCACAGTTGGGTTATGCAGCAAGACAACGATCTGAAGCACAAGAGCAAGTCCACCTCTGAATGACTCAAAAGAAGTAAAGTTAAGGTTTTGGAGTGGCCTAGTTAAGGTCCTGACTTTGAGAACACTGAACCCTGTTGAGATGCTGTGGCAGCACCTTAAACAGGCAGTTCATGCTCTCCAATATGGCTGAATTAAAGCAATTCTGCAAAGAAGAGCAGGCCAAAATTATCCCAGAGCAATGTGAAAGACTCATCTCTAGTTATTGGAAGTATTTGGTTGCAGTTGTTGCTGATAAACCAGCTATTAATGCTGCATTTGTTCTTTCTTGAAAGGGGGAGGTCGGGAAACTTAGAAGTACAGTGGATATAAAAAGTCTACACACCCCTGTTAAAATGGCAGATTTCTGGTGATGTAAAAAAAAAAAAAAATGAGACCAAGATAAATCATTTCAGAACTTTTTCCACCTTTAATGTGACCTATAACCTGTACAACTCAT
>CM075016.1:9113269-9164580 GCA_037576675.1 Pangasius sanitwongsei | reverse complement strand
TAAAATCAAAAGGTGCTTCAACAAAGTATTAGTTTAAGGGTGTGCACACTTATGCAACCACATTATTTTGTTTTTTTTTATTTTTACTCGCCCAACCTAAACGATTTCAGTTTGTTTTTCAGTTGAGTTGTACAGGTTAGAGGTCACATTTAAAGGTGGGAAAATTTCTGAAATGATTTATCTTGGTCTCATTTTTTTTACATTACAGAAGCCTGGCATTTTAACAGGGGTGTGTAGACTTTTTATATCCACTGTATGTGAATTTCGGCCTCTGTGCATTCAGGCTGTAGAGCTAGAGCTATAGCTATAGGTGTTGCATAACCTTTTCCCTAAATTCAATAAAAGAATTGATCATTTAAAAGCTCTTTTGTGTTACCTCACTTTCTCATCATCTTATATTACAACTGGTATAAGGATCTGAAACCATTTAGTGTGACATATATGCAAAAAATAGAGGAAATCAGAAGGGGTAAATATGGCACTATACAAAAATACACATTTGTAATACTTTAATTTATTTGGGGATTTAATTCAATTTTGTTAATAGCCTACTGTTTGTGTATCTCTTATTTTTGATATTTGCAAATTACGCAACAAAAATACCCCTATACTCAAGTGTCGCAAGGATTTTTTTTTTTAATGCATGTGCATGTTGGTAGGTGGGTGGGCGAACCAATAGCAAAGAATAGCAAACGAAAAGAATAGCAAAATCATTGTTTAGAGTTTACTCTGACCCATTTGCTACAGTGTCCCTTCCCTTACCCTTGGAGTAGGTGTCTGCAGGTTAGCCATGCTGGGTGACACTTTATTGTCTCCAGTATCTCCGAACTTTTTGTCTGTTTCAGCCCGTGGGCACTGATTCAGCAGCTCAACCTGCAGTGAAGAGTCAGGAAGTTGGAGTGTGTGCGGGCGGTGTTGTTTAGATTAGCTTTTCATGTGTGCTCTAAGCTTCTTTATCTCTGCAGCTGCGGCTGCTGTTCAAATCGGTGATGTGCACATCATCCTTCCTCCTCTTTCTCTCGCTGGGTGTTGTTTACATCTTGCAATGTGTGACATGTACTGGGTGTCCTGAGAGAGCAAGGCAGAGTTGCACTGTCATTTAGAGCTACTCATGCTGTCATGGTGACTCAGAGCTGCGGTACTGCACTGCAATCCTTCTTTAAACACTACAATCCTACCAACACATTTCAGTTCATTGGAGGTAAGTAGGATACTAACGTTTATGAATGATAACCCATTTGCAATTAATTATGTAATAAATGTATACTAATAAAAACATTTTCCAGTCAGATTGTTGTGGCTGAAGCGTGCATTTTGTCATTTTCACCATATCTGTCCATTAAGATTCATGTTCTTAACGTTATTTCTGAGTCGTTTGACATAAAGGTGTATGACATATTAACACCACCTACGAGGCTACTATGCTCATGGGAGCATGTTCAAATCATATTCATGTTTTCCTGTGGATAGAGATATTTTCAAAAATACAAGGGTAAAACCTATGTATTTCAAAAACATCCGTATACATGCGGATGGGGAAGGTGCATTTGTTAATGCTACAATAATCATATTTCATGTGCTCCAGGTGCATCACAAGCATCTACTAGTACTATAAATGACAGATCTTTACAGGGCCACACCTGAGGTACTGAAATAAAAAGATCAAATGGCCATCATTTTTATTTAACGTTCATATGCCATGTGATTTAAAGGTGCATTCACACATGCAATATTTAGTTTGTCTGCAACAAATGCTGGTCTTTTTTCCTCTCGTGGTGTGGCTCATTTAGCCAGGTGAGAACGCAGCAGTCTCACTCAGGTGCTGGCTTGGTGCTGGGAATCAGTTCAAGATGTTCAATACCAATACCAAAAAAGACCTTTTTTCAATACCTTTGCTGTAATTGTTCCAATCAACAAGGCACATATTATTGTAACTACTGCTGATCAGACAGCCTGTACTGCTGACATACACGTAGTTAGCCCAAAGCTTTATCAGTTTAAAAGAGCTGTAACCCTTTAACAATAAATCTGGTTATTGTTTTGTGACCATCCTCTGAACTGACATCCTTGACTTTTCTGCTGTAGTGAAAGGTGTGGTTTCCCAATGGATGACCACATTAGGGAAGAACTGGCCCCAGCACTGAAAATATTTGTTTTTTGGCATCTCTGGCCACAATAGAGCAGTGTTGTTCTTCGTGCAGTCAAAAACTCTGCAGCGTTTTGACTGAGATTCAATCCTATGTTTAATCAGGTTTGGTGTATTACCTAATTTCACAACTAAGAGGTTAAGGCATTTATTGCGCCAGGAAGTGTCCTTATCCATGGTATCCGCTGTGACATATATTATTATGGCCAAACGTATGTGAACACCTTAGTATTTAGCATCCCATTCCAAAACCATGGGCATTAATATTGCACAAGAGGTTGTGCACTGGTGTTGGGCGAGGAGGCCTGGTGCAAAGTTGGTATGAGGTCGGCGCTCTGTGCAGGCCACTCGAGGTCTTCCACTTCAACCGTGGCAAACCATGTCTTCATGCATCGTACTTTGTGCACAGGGGCATTGTCTTGCTGGAACAGGTTTGGGCTCTTTAGTTCCAGTGAAGGAAACTTGTAATGCTACTGCATACAAAGACATCCTATACAATTTTGTGCTTTTAACTTTGTGGCAACACTTTGGGGAAGACCCGCTTATGGGTGTAATGGTCAGGTGTCCACATACTTCTGCTCATATAGTGTATTTACATGCTCTCTGTTTGCTCTTCTTGCCTCAAAGAGCCAGCCAGTCTTGGAAATCGGTGGCTTTTATTTTATTTATTTATTTATTTGTTTATTTTTACATTTTAATAATCTTTTAAGTATTGAAAAGATGCACCGATTTTTTCTACACCTTTCGGCACTCTGTAGTGCTAAAATGTTCCTGTTACTGCTTTTACAAGTACAAACAGTCGAGACTGCCTGAAAGATGTGCACAGCTCACCCTAGACTGGTTTGAATACATTGAGAGCATGATTTGACCCTGATTTAACCCAACTGACCAAGAAGGGCTGTTTGTATTATTAAGGGCTGTAGAACTCTACCTCAGCCTTTCCCACATACTATACTGCTCAGCTTTATTTTGTTTTGTTTATTATGTGTAGTAAACCCCCATTTACACTTGGTATTAAAACACGTCTCAAATGATCAGATTACAAGTGGTCAGTCGACCACTGATCACTTCTGATCACATTATTGTCTAGAGACTTTAGCAGATTTGGCGTCACTCCAGAAAAGGCTCCAGCACTACTAGCATTAAGCTGTTGGGTGGCACTTCTTGATTAAATCTTTAGGCAGTCAGTGAAAGCTTTACATGTAGATTACGATCAATGACAGAGTTTTGCAGCTTTTGCTCAAGTAATCACATTTCATGTGCCTTATTCGTCAATAAAACAAAGTAAATGTTGTCCATGTTTGCCATTTTGGTTTGATTAAAAACACAGGGAAGAAAATGATGGAATGCAATTTGATCAATAACTGTTTTTTCATTTTTTGCTCATTATTTACAGCCTACCAAGAAATGTACATACAGGTGGACTTTAGTGTAACCGGCACAGTGA
Organism: Pangasius sanitwongsei; assembly: GCA_037576675.1. Lineage (NCBI taxonomy): Eukaryota > Metazoa > Chordata > Actinopteri > Siluriformes > Pangasiidae > Pangasius > Pangasius sanitwongsei. The sequence continues at coordinate 9,160,987 of CM075016.1, read as the reverse complement.
GTTCAAAAATAAAGGGAATTATGACCTACCTAAACTGTTGTGACAGAATTAGATCAGAAGAACTATATATGGCTTTTGTAATAAGTGTTCCTCCTGGGCTCCCTTGAGGTGGGAGAGAGGTAGGCTGCAAAATAGTATGTAGGCCTGTAGCACTGTAAGATGCACTCACCTTGTTTGTACAGCTTACCCTGTAGGATAAATGTGAACCTACTGTAGACCAACTGTAGGCAACTTAGCAGGCATCTGGAATACTACAAGCACAGTAACAGAGCAGTTGATATTTTTAAATGTGTATGTCAAGTTAGCTGCATGTTGAGCAATATTAAAACAGATTTAGTTCATTTTTGTTATCACTTGATGCATTAGACCCAGTATATATTTAAAAAAAAAAATACAATAGATCAATATTTAAAATAAACAGACCAACTTGTGCATAAAACTGCCATCTATTCTTACAGAAGCATCCATTTAATTACAGGAACACAGCATTTTCCTGTCTGTGTGGTTAAAATACGCAGCAGATAATAATAGAGTTAGAATAATAACTAAGTAAGCATACATTTAAGTATTATTTTCAAAAAAATTAATAACATACACCATGCATTACATAAACAGGGGTGGACAACTGAAAAAACCTGTGTGCTGCCCAGTCACATGTTTTGGTTGCCTGGAAACCAGTGACGTTCTATGACATTTTTGAGCTTCATTCCTATGTATATTGCTCAGATTTCCACATCCCTGCCTTTTTTTGGTTCTGAAAGTATTGCCTGTCTTCTGTGAAGCTAATTAATTTGACTAGTACAAATAGTTCCTACTGATGACCTGATCACGTCTTCAGTTGATGTGTGCACTGCAGTATGTGGTGGGATTCAGGAACAAATATCGCATGCCAAAGCAAGGTGCGTCATGCTACAAATATATGAACTACCCAGAGGACAATGTTTAAACATTTATATCGATGAGCAGGATTTTTTTCTTTTGTCTGATTGTTGAATGTGGAAAAAATGCAGGTGCTTGCTTTATCAGCATCTTTCTGAACCTACTTGTCCTTCATGCAATTATGTAAAAACTGGTAGCTCTATTCATTCCAGTTGCTAAGCTAGGTATTTGTGCACCCCTACATGAACCACTGAGGGTGAAAATTTTGTCACTTGCTTAAGCTAAGGTACATCACAAGGAGGCCACTTAATTAATTAATTTAATCATTAATTTTAGTGTTTAATATATATACAGTATGTATTTATAGATAGATAGCGAGAGAGATTGTTTTTAGGCTTCCCAATACATAGACCAAATCCCTGATGGCTTTCTATTAACTACATACGCTCACTACATGGCGTATAATTATGGTATAACAATGGTATTGTAGAACTTAATGGAGATTCAGCCACAGAAACAGGGCGACTTCAGTAAGTACCCACTGGAATTTTATCTACTTGCATGTATATTACTTCTATCAACCTGTTTTTAAATACTTTTAGGATTTTCAGAACTTTGGGGATTCTTTAGTATCCCAACTTTTAAGCACTGGACTATTTCATGAAACCACGACAGGTTTTTACGTTGCTTTTACAGAGGTTTCGGTTTGAATAACGGTGTCACAGTGCAACTCTGTTCTGCATCCTTAGGCTGAATGTAACTAAATGAATCAACTTTGTGGTAATCATCTTGAAATTTGTATTGATCATATTACCTGTATTATGTATTACATGCTGATTGCATCTCCATGTTTATTTTTATAGGAAGATGCATTTGAAGGTTTTGATACAGTCATTGAAAATGGAAGAGTACATAGTCCTGGGTGGACCTCAACAGGTGAAGTGTCTTGAACATATATTTTTTGCCATCATTTACTACAGCCGTATTTAGCACACATAAAATCTCTTTCCTTTTTTTTGTTAATATACTATTCTTGATGGAAACATTCTTTCTAGTTTTTGAAAAATGATAATTGAATTCATTTAACTAGCATATCCTAGCAACTAGGGTAAAAGCATAAATTGACATTTGATAGATTGTAATCTTTTTTGTAGCTTGTAATAATTATATATATAATTTGCCACAAAGGCAATCTCCAGTAAGAAATGTATTTCAGTTTCTAAATGTTATATTTTGTTTGTTAGCTAAATTGTCTCACGAGAAGAAGCCAAGAGGCCGCCCCCCAAGATGTTCGACTGTGCAGAAATTGGCTGCACGTGTTGAACCTCATCCTCTGTCTGTCATCACAACTCCACCCACAGAGAAGGTAAAGCGGCCACCAGGTAGACCTCCTGGCTCTGGGGAAAAAAGAAGAGGCCGTCCTCCTGCATCTGGTAACCAGAGAACCTGGCTGCAATGTGGTCAAGCTTTACCAAGTGACAACAGGGATGCTGGACTGGAGCACAGCTGTAGTTCAGCACTTCGCAAGGACATTGTGGAAGATGACAAGGAGAGAAAGGCTGCAAAGAGAACTCCCCTTGGATCTGTACAGCAGCAAGAATCTGAGGACAAGTTAGCAAAAGTGGGCCGTGATTCAAAGGTGACCAAACTGAAGCGGATGCGGGATGTCAAAATAAAGCCCCTTAAGTCTGGACTTTTAAAGGGTGTCCCAGTTCCCTTTGTGCCAAGACGGAGGCGTGGCAGACCTCCTTCTGCTGAGCGCCTCAAAGCTGAGATTGCTGCTGCTTCATTGGCCCTGGAGTTGTCCCCATCTGAGTCTGGCACTGCCAAACATAAGACCTTCAGTGTTTGCCTAGAAGAGGAAATGGATCCCCGCTCTACACAGCATCTCAAGCTCAGGGCCTCTCATTCTGCTGATGAACGCATTACCCCAGATTCCCCAGGTTCCGAATCAGTCGTCAGTCCAACCACACCTCCAAAACTCGGAAGTCGTTTGGGTTTGCGGCAAAGTCCTCGCCATATCAAGCCTGTGCGCACTGTCCCACCTTCCAAACGCACCGATGCCACTATTGCAAAGCAGTTACTGCAGCGGGCTAAAAAAGGGGCACGCAAAAAGAAACTGGAGGCAGTGGGTACTCAGGGAGCGGCAGCTATTGAATCTGGTATTAGGAGGAGAACAAGAACACAGCTGAAAAACATTCGACAGTTCATAATGCCTGTGGTGAGTACAGTGTCCTTGCGGATTATTAAGACTCCTAAGCGCTTCATTGAAGATGAATTTGGTGCCCCTCCCCCACACATGAAAATTGCACGCTTAGATTCTACTGTGCCAGCTTCAGTCACCCATCCCTCAACAACATCTTCCACACTTGTTTCCACTGCTCCAAGTACAACTGGAACCGTGGCCATCTCTGGGGCAGGACCGCCTGTCGATACCTTCCCTCCCCCTCCGCCCCCTGCCCCCCCTGCCAGTGCCACTGTTGCAACAGGAAGTCTCCTCAGTAACAATAGCTGCAACAGTAATGGGCGCTTCAGTAGCAGTGCAGCATCTTGTGGCTCCAGTGCAGTGTCACAACATTCCTTCCAGCTCTCCTCAGGAGAGTCTTCACGCTCCAGCAGCCCCAGTCTGGATGACTCCTCTTGTGACTCGCAGATTTCAGATGGCACCCAGGTGCTCTCAGAGGAGCCTGACCATTCCCCTTCCTCTCAGGGAGAGAGGGAGGCCAGTCTGCACCATTCCCCACGCCCACTGTCCCCACCATCTGAGCCTGAGACAGAGCACATGGAGTTAATGGAGCCAAACAGGCGAGGACGCAGAGGTCAAGGCCTTAAGAGAGGCAACTTTGTGTCACGTGGTCGGAGCAATCTGATCAGCAATAGGAAAAGAGCCATCATCAGCCCTGCCACAGGTGTAATGATGTCCTCTTCTCAGCCAGGGTCCCAGCAGGCCTCTTCTACTGCTTCTTCATCCTCTTCTCCACCACCACCTCCTCTTCTTACTCCACCTCAGCCTCCCCAGTCAGCCTCATCCAGTGTATCTGCCATTAGTGAACATCACCCCCACTCCCCATGGATTATGCCCCATCCTATTGCCCCTTTCCTGCCTACTCCTCCGATAATCCCTGGTTCACACGACAAACGCCGTGCCATACTACGGGAGCCCACGTTTCGCTGGACATCTTTGTCACGCATAGATCAGCAATATTTCTCTTCTGCCAAGTATGCAAAAGAGGGCCTTATTCGCAAACCTATATTTGATAACTTCCGCCCTCCACCACTCACAGCTGAAGATGTGGGACTGATGCCTCCTGGACCTGGAGGAGGGGGAGTGGCACCAGGAGGGTTCCCTGCACCAGGTAGTACATCTGGGGCAGGTACTAGGCTGTTTTCTCCTCTACATCATCATCATCACCAGCATCCCTCATCTCGTTTTGAGCCTCCACTTCATAAACGCAGCCCACTGCTCCGTGCCCCTCGCTTTACTCCCAGTGCTGCCCACTCCCGCATTTTTGAGTCAGTCACTCTGCCATCATCCTCGGGTAGCAGCCCTAGCTCTCAATCCCCTCTCCAGGCCACACCACCATCAAACAGGCTGCCACGACGCAGGAAGAAGAGAACATTTGGGCATTCCCGCATACAATCCAGATCACCCTCGCACTCCATGACCACCAGGAGCAGTCAGTCAGGAGCGCAGGCTGGAAAGAGCTCTGCTGAACTCTCTGCACTAACTAGCTCTGTTCCTACAAGTGTGACTGGCAATTCCAGCCCTTTACCTGGGATTGCAGTCAGTCCAGTTGCTCCAAGTGCCTTACCTCAAGCCCCTTTCAATACATTCTCATCAAGTTCTCTTGGTCCCATTAGTCATAGAGCCTCCGATGTTCGAAGAGTGGATGTGGGCCTTGGTGGTGGTGGGAGTTCTGCATCTTCCTCATCACAGCTCTTCCCTCGTTTTGCTTCCAGTCCCCAAGGTTCAAGTGGGGGCACTGGAAAAATAGGGAGAGAGAGGAGTGTATCAGCTTCACGAGATACCCTTTCCAAGGAGAAAGATAGAGAGACAGAGAGAAGTAGAGACCGTGGAAAGGAAAATAAAAAAGAGGCAAAAAAAGATTGGGAAAGAAGAGGGAAGAGCCTTGCTTCAGATGGCCCTACTAATTCCACTGCAAGCCTTTTTGCAGTGGATGGCAAGGATGTTGAGGAAACTTTCAGCCAGAAAAAGACTCCTGGGCAAAAGAAATCTGTTTCTGTTGATTCTGGTGCAGAGACCCCATCAGTTGACACAAATGTAATCCAACCAGCAAGGGCGTTGTTATCTAAAGGACGTGTGTCCAAAAAAGGCAGATTGTCAGAAAAAGGTATGGAAGCTGATGAAATAGAGAAGAACAAAGAGAGATCTAGCGCACTTGTCCCACCCATTCATTCCAGAAAACTCCCCTCTACGCCATCCCTAGGTTCCATGCTTGCCCTTGCTGAAAAACAGCCAGCCACAGACAGGCGTGTGGCAGGCCTCCTGAAAAAGGCTAAAGCCCAGCTCTTTAATATAGAAAAGAGCAAGTCCTTGAAACCAGTGGATCAGCCTAAAGTGCAGGTTGGTGTTCATGAATGGTGTTCATCTTATTTTCAAATGTGCTTGCTTGTCTTATTTTGAAAATACTAATCTAAAATATTTGGCATTAGCTAGTTATGGACAGAAAATGGTAGTCATGTTGTGTACTGGGATCATGTCTAGTCAGTTTTTTTTCTTAACCAGTAACCTTGCTATGTTTTTAACCTGCTCATTAGTGAAATTTTGTTCTGTGATTATTTTTTCAGTTAATGTTGTCATGTCATATTGTCTCCAAAAATATCCAAACTAGCAGGCAATTACTCTCACTGTCCACTTTATTAGGAAGGCCTGTACACTTGCTCATTCATGCAATTATCTAATCAAACAGTCATGTGGCATCAGCACAGTGCATAAAATTACACAGATACAGGTCAAGAGCTTCAGTTAGCCTAATGTTCAAACATCAGATTGGGGAAAAACGCAGATGCAGGGTAAGAGCATCAGTTAATTTTCAGATCAGGCGTCAGAGTGGGGGGAAAATGTGATCTCAGAGACTCGGACCGTGGCATGGTTGTTGGTGCCAGACAGTCTGGTTTAAGTATTTCAGAAACTGCTGATCCTCTGGGATTTTCACACACAAAAAAGTCTCTAGAGTTTACACAGAATGGTGCAAAAAAAAGAAAAAAACAGAAAACATCTAGTGAGTGGCAATTCTGCAGGGAGAAATGCCTTGTTGATAAAAGGTCAGAAGAGAATGGTCAGACTCAGTCAGGCTGACAGGAACACTATGGTAACTCAAATAACCACTCTTTATAACCATGGTGAGCAGAAAAGCACCTCAGAATGCACAAGACGCTGAACTTTGAAGTTCTCAGAAGACCATATCAGGTTTCTGTCAGCTAAGAACAGGAATCTGAGGCTACAGTGGTCACAGGGTCACCAAAACTGGGTAGTTGAAGATTAGAAAAAGATCATATGATATTTTTACAATATTCAGCACCGATGCGCAGGTTTAGAGGTGCTCCTAATAAAGTGGCTGGGGAGAGTATATGACAGTATTTCCCATAAAAAAAAACCTGGGTGGGAAAAAAAAACAACAAAAAAAAAAAACCCAGACCAGACCAAAGATTCGCCTGGAATAAAAACCTACCACCTGAAGTACTTAGAAATCATTTTGACTGCAGTGTTTTTCACTTAGACTTTTAAACAGAACAAATGCTTCTAGTGTAATTGATCTGGCCATTTCACAAATAATGGCAGCTAAATTAGATTATTTCTCCTTTAAAGCAATAATTGGTTACTCAGGTATTATCTTAATTAAATAAACCATTTTTCATGTAATAGGGCTTTGCCAAATTCAAGAATGATGTGTTTATGAAGGCAGATTTAACACCACACACAGTTTCAACATGACAGCCCCAAAAACAGTGTTTTATTCAGTTAGCATTAAATTAACTTAGTAAAAATGTTTGCTTGCATAGGGTCAAGAAAGTGATTCTTCTGAAGCGTCAGTTCGTGGTCCACGGATCAAGCATGTGTGCCGTCGTGCCGCAGTAGCATTGGGTCGCAATCGTGCTGTGTTCCCAGATGATATGCCCACCCTTAGTGCCTTGCCATGGGAGGAGAGAGAAAAGATTCTGTCTTCCATGGGGAATGATGGTGAGCATTTTCTAGTAGTATCATTGGCTTAGTTTTAAGACATTGTGTTAATATATTTTAATATATTTACATTTACGTAAATCTGATTTCTCTTGCAGATAAATCTTCAGTGGCAGGTTCAGAAGAGGCAGAGCCTTCTTCCCCTCCCCTAAAACCAGTAACGAGACACAAAACTGTCCAGGAAGCCACACCCAGAAAGGGTCGGCGCTCACGGCGTTGTGGGCAGTGTCCTGGATGTCAAGTCCCAGAGGACTGCGGGCATTGCGCCAACTGTCTGGATAAGCCTAAGTTTGGGGGACGCAACATTAAAAAACAATGTTGCAAGTAAGTATGGGCTTAAAATCTGAAGGAAAAAAAGTGTATTATGTCATATCTTGACAGTGTTGCATCCTACCTATGCTTGTTTCCCTGAATTTTAGGTTGAAATCAAAAGTTATTTATTGTGCAGTATAAATATCAGTATCACATATAATAACATAATAACAAAATAACATTTTGTGGCTATCATCAGTACTGATATACATAATTTTGTATGAAATCTTTAATGATATAAAATGTTATGTTATTTTTAGACAATTTATTTTTGTAGACATTAGATAAAAGTATTATTGAAGTTGGTTATTTCACATGATTTGTATGTGCATCATTACACTTTTGCTGGAAGTTTGTTTACAAGCCTATAGAACATGATACCATATCGCTCATCCCTAATACTTAGTGTCATGAGATGATCACACATTATTGGCTTTGCATTTGACAGTGGTTTGAAGTGTACTAAACACTTCATTGCAGTTGCTGTTGCGGTATGAACTATTGCAGGGTTGTTTTTTATTTAATCTTGACCTTTTTATTTCACCTTGCATGGCTTGAGTGCTTTATATGCGTTTAAAATAGAAGTAAATCTGTCGGTTGTCACAGGGAAAGGAAGTGCCAGAACTTGCAGTGGATGCCATCAAAAATGTTTCTTCAGAAGCAAGCAAAAGGTCAGTGTACCACTCCCTCTTCAAGACTGCAGAGTTCAAGAAACATTGGCATTTTTTTGCCATTTGTACACATTGCATCTTACTTTTTTAGGTAAAAAAGATAAGAAGAAAAACAAAGTGCCAGAAAAAAAGGAAGCCCATCACTCTGTCAAATCTCAGTGTCCTGAGGTAAGCCTCAAACCAACCCCAGCTCCCGCAAAGGATGACCCTCCAGTGAAGAAAAGTGACACTCCACCCCCAATACAGGAAGAGGACAAACAAAAACAGCAGCCACCCTCCCCACCACCACCCAGCTCTTCCCCAAACGGCGAGCCTCCTTTACTTCCCAGCCCAGAGGACCCAAGACCACCCTTAGCTTTTCCGAGTTCTGCCTATAAGAAGGACCGAAAGCTGTCCAGCCCTTTATCCAGGTCCCCACACTCCACTGCATCTAGCCAACCACCAGAATCGTCTCAAGAGCTCATGCAGCAGCAAACCCAGACTCCAGCAAAAAAGGATGGACCCACAAAGTCACCACCTAATGAACCCAAAAAGAAGCTCCAGCAGCATGCTCAGCCTTCATCTGTTGTATCCTCTGGTAGGAATTGTTAGTGATGCACCTCCCCAAATCATTATCCTCATGCTTTTTGTGTGCCTTGGATGTTGTATTTGAATACACATAGATCGTTTTTTTATTTTCAGCTTCAGAAGCAAAGCAAATAAAAAAGCAGGCTGTTCATTGTGGTACTCCATCAAAGCCAAAACCAAAGGAGAAGGTGAGAGCTGCTTGCTAAGTAAGTTTTTGTTTTTCGTTTTATACGCTACTTGGCTCAGACTTTGACCACCCACCTGAATTGTTGTTTACAGGAGAAACAGATGGTCACCAAACCTGACCACAGTACTTTAAACTTCCTGAGCACTCCCTCGATTGGGGGCACTGCCAAGCAGAAAGCACCCTCCGACGGAGTGCATCGAATTAGAGTGGATTTTAAGGAGGACTTTGACATTGAGAAGGTGTGGGAAATGGGTGGGCTCAGCATCCTCACGTCCGTGCCAATCACCCCACAAGTAGTCTGCTTTCTCTGTGCTAGCAGTGGCAACCTAGAGGTAAGGTAGTCTCGGTCATTATGTAGCACTGTATTTGCCTTGGTTTAGATGATGGGAAAAAAAATACACCTCTCTTTTGCAAGATTAGGTTACAGGCTAGGTCTGCAAACACAGTCCTCTCTTTTTAGACACTGAATTATACAATGTTCTCTTACTGTCTGTGTGGCCTTTCCACAGTTTGTGTTCTGCCAGGTGTGCTGTGAACCTTTCCATATCTTTTGCTTGGGGGAGACCGAACGCCCCCTAAATGAGGAGTGGGAAAACTGGTGCTGCCGTCGGTGCCGCTTCTGTCATGTTTGTGGCCGCCAGCACCAGAAGACTAAAGTAAGGGTTTTTTTGAATGCTGTTGTTAGAATCAAAGCATTGCATTGATATTAAGCTCGGAATTATAAAGGAATTTTGCCACATGTAATGTTTGACTTATAGTGATACCGGTTTAGGCAGATTTGCAAAACCAGGTTAGAGCTAGGGCTGCATAAGAGGTTTGGTAGTATTATACTGCTGTTGCCATAATAGATCTATCCTAGCTTGTCTAGTGATCTGTGTAGCCATGAGCAAGGGTTTTGAACTCAAATTCTACCCAGGCCACATTAGTATTTTTTGTGAGCTGTTGAAGGACCATAAATTAAGGATATAAATTTTTTTGTTAATGGATGATCTATGTTCTATCATTTAACATCAGAAAGTAGAATAAGATGATTCTAGGAAAAAAAAGAATTCTAACAGGGTAACAGAAATTATGTTATAACATTTTGTTATAGCGATTAAAAAGATTTTAAATATGTATTTTGATTGTATAGTTGATTAGAATAATACGTTTGCTAAATGACGCTGTGGGGATGTTGATTAGTTGGGGCAGTGGAAAAAAACATAGAGGCAGGCATCGAGACGCATGTCCAGTAGTAAACTAAAAGCTAGATGCTTCACAGAGTCAAAAAGTTTTTTTTAAAACAGATGTTTTATTGTTGCACAGTGATACTTCTGCAAACAAAAACAAGTATCTGCATTTTATTTTGGGAGTTGATATGCACTTGTTATTTTGTACATTGTAAATGTGTGACTGCAGATGCAAGGAAATACAAATGCTCGAGCTATAAACTGTAACCTGGGGTAGCAATAAAAGATGAATCCTAAATCAAAGTACTTATTTACCACAGAGCTACTTTCAGCTGTTTTATATAATTCTGAATTAGCTCTGAAACTGAGCCGCTAGGTCCCTTTCCTTTCACACAGGAGCTGCTGGAGTGTGACAAGTGCCGAAACAGCTTTCACCCTGAGTGCCTGGGACCCAACCATCCTACAAGACCCACCAAGAAAAGAATCTGGGTATTACACACACTCTTTTTCTAGCCATTTAGCCTGTTTAATATATTTAACTAATACACTGTTTGCTTGCAGTTATTTACTGAGATTAACATCCTCCACAGGTTTGTACCAAGTGTGTTCGCTGTAAAAGTTGTGGGGCCACCAAACCAGGAAAGACTTGGGATGCCCAGTGGTCACATGACTTCTCCTTGTGTCATGACTGTGCCAAACGTTTTGCTAAAGGTGGGTATTAATCACACTGACAGATGTTTTGTTTAGGTACAAACACATTAGCCACATCTAATATGTATTGTCTGTCTGTAGGAAACTTCTGCCCTCTCTGTAATAAATGCTATGACGATGATTACGAAAATAAGATGATGCAGTGTGGAAAGTGTGATCACTGGGTTCATGCCAAATGTGAGAATCTAACTGGTGAGTGGACTGTTTGTTCTTCTGTGCAGCCTGTCTAGTGTTTTGAAAGTACAATTAAAAATTGTTAATCTTTTGTTTTCTGTGATTACCGTAGTATTTTTTTGGGCTGACACCTTATCTTGACTTTCTCTTTGAAGGAAAAAAAAACCCAAAACATTTTCACTATTTTCATTTTAGATGAGATGTACGAGTTATTGTCCAGATTGCCTAAAAATGTGGCCTACACCTGTGTTAACTGTACTGAGCACCATCCACCTAAGTGGCGCACTGCCTTGGAGAAGGATATTCAGAGCAGTATGCGCCAAGTTCTCACTGCACTCCTCAACTCCCGCACTTCCACTCACCTGCTCCATTACAGACAAGTAACTATTCCTAGCTAATTATATCAACCTGTATGTACTACATTTTTTCGCTCTGTGGTTCTTTGTTGATTTATGTCCTGTTGTGTCATAGGCGGTGATGAAACCACCCGAGTTGAACCCAGAAACCGAAGAGAGCCTACCCTCACGACGTTCCCCTGAAGGGCCTGACCCTCCTCTTCTTACAGAGGTTTCCCTGCCCAGTGATTCACCCCTTGACTTAGAGTCTGTGGAAAAGAAACTGAATTCAGGGCACTACAGATCTGTGGTAAGGGATTAAAAAAGTTTTGGGTTGTTAAGCCACTTAGATATTTGTAGGATTACAAAGTTGCAAGAGCTTGTTAATATGTGCAGAAGTTGGATGCAGTTCTCTTCCCCAAGAACTAAATGTTACTGTTTTGTTATGTTGACTCTTATGTCTTTAAGCTGGACTTCAGTGATGATATTGTGAGAATTGTCCAGACAGCCATTAATCTAGAGGGAGGTCAGCCAGAAAGCAGAAAGGCCAACAGCATGGTGAAGTCCTTCTTTATTCGGGTAAGGCCTGAGCAAGAGCAGGCACAATGTTTATAGTGGGTTGTGCTTCAGGCCTGCTGTTTATAACACTAACACTGCTATGCTCCTCACAGCAAATGGAACGGGTTTTTCCTTGGTTCAAGGTGAAGGAATCAAAATTCTGGGAGGCACACAAAGTCTCTTACAAGTGAGTTTTTTTTCCTTCTTTTAATTAGTACATATGTTTTCTACTGAAGCATACCCATTTTGTTTTGTTCTATTATCCAAGAGGACTTCTGTTGTGGTATATTATTTGTATGTTTAGTTTAAGTGCATCTTATTAACAAGCCTTTTCCTATTTAGAAAGAATGCTGTGATGGCTTTAGTATCTGAACATATATTGTAGGGGATGGGATCAGACAATTCAGTGGTACAATGGCAGTGATATAATGTGAAGCTGTAACAGCTTGTCAGTGGGGTATCTGTCTCTTTGCTCTCCTTCAGAGCACAAATATCACCTGTCCATGGGGAATGCATGGTTTAGTTCCAGTGTTGGAGACCAGCCTCAAGTATTATATTTCACATAGGTGCTTTGACAAGTCTTGTGGTTGCCTTGTGGTTACATTGTGGTAGACTTTGTCTGTTAATGTGAATTATTCATGGGTATGTGAAGCATTGTGTTGTATAATTTAAAACCCCCTTTCTGTAATGTATACATTGGCTCCTTATTACGATGTAGTTTTTTGCATCTTTCAGTCTCCAGCACAAGAGAAGCATTTACTCTCACATTAGAGGTATAGGCCGTTCAGTGGTGAAACCATCAGTGAATATTTTGTTAAATCAGGTTTATGTATTTGCACTGTCTGTGTCTGCACGTTTGTTGAATATAGTGATGCTAAGTGATGTTATTTTCTTCTTTCTGCTGCAGTAGTGGTTTACTTCCTAATGCTGTACTACCTCCTTCTCTGGATCACAACTATGCCCAGTGGCAGGAGAGGGAAGAGATGGCATGTGCTGAGCACCACCTCTCTACGAAGATTATTCCTGCTCCTTGTTCTAAAGCTCCTGGAGAACCTGACTTCCCAGTTGTACCTCCACCTCCACCTCCACAGCTTACAAATGGTGAGGAACAAAAGAATATACAACCCAAATTCAGCCTATTTTTTCAGACTGACATATGTAATTTGAGAAATCTCATTTTATTTTTCTCATACTCTTTTTATTTCTTCACTCTCCACCACCAAAATTACTTAGACCTTAGTCAGGAGGACAGCCCTGAACTTCCTCCGCCCTCTGGTATCAGTGACAACAGGCAGTGTGTGCTTTGTCTGAACTATGGTGATGAGAAGACAAATGTAAGTCAACACACAGTGTTCAAACAAATATAAATCAACTATCAAGTAATTTCAAGAGTCAGATCCTCCTAATGGCTACTTGCTGCATTTATGCATTATGCATAAGAAAGTGTTAGGGTTGATTTATACTTCTGCACAGATGCTCACACGGTGAAGTATTCATACTTGCACATAAAGGGAGCAGCGTCCTCTAGGAGACGCTGTTGCATAAACCACACTGGAATTTACTGAATTAAATGAAAAAGAAGAAAAGCCAAAAAACAACACAAGCTCCTTTGTTTCACAGTCGGAATAATGAATAGAAGATAAAGCAGACATACTTTTCCCAAAGTGTTTTAACTTGTCTGTATTCAGCAGTATGAGCTGCTTTTGTATAGAAGCACCTGAATGTAACTAGTGTTTAAATCCACAGTTCTATCTATGACATGCTTGCCATGTGTGAGGCAAGCATGAAACGTACTTGTGTTCATTTATACTCAGTGTTCGGTGCGGGAGTTTTATCATGGAGGAGAAATGTTATTAAAGACACTGGTCTGAGAAATTAATAGAGTGAATATGTTAAAAATGAGATTTTTCCAGAGCATCTTTCATCCGTTTCTGTTGTGAGTTGTTTTAAGGTTTTTAACAGATTATACTTTCAGAAAGCAGTTTCAGAGCACAAGCTTGTCAATAGACGAAAGAAAGTACTGGATTGTGTACACTTTATTGTTTAGTATTGTTTCCAGTACAGCTGTACAGCGAACAGCATTACTCTTATTTAAACAATATTAATCTGAATTTGATTAAACCTGCCAAAGAAGAGTTACAAAATCTAATTAGACCAGCAGGTACTCATAACATGTAGCTAGCTCGTGGGAGGACTGCGTGCTAGCACATCTCTGTGTGCTACATTTGCCCATGATCTCCTCTCGTGTGTGCCGCAACGTAAAAACACATATGCATTAATGCAGAAGTATAAATTGGCCTTTAAACATTTAGATCTTTTACAGAACCTTCTAGTGTACCACTACTCCAATTTGAATGGTTGCTACATCAGTATGCATAACTCAATATTTTAAAAAACATTTTATTTATATTTTATGCTGTTGTTTCAGAAAATATGTCATTTGTCTTAAGTGCTTCATTGAGTTTTCGTTTTTGATAGGAATGCGGAAGGCTGCTTTACATTGGCCAAAATGAATGGGCTCATGTGAACTGTGCATTGTGGTCAGCAGAGGTATTTGAAGATGATGATGGCTCTCTCAAAAATGTCCATATGGCAGTAAGCCGTGGCAGACAGCTGGTAAGACACTGTTAACCCTGTGGTTTGTATAGGGTCTGTTGAGTAGATTTACAAGTTGTTTAAGTGATCTAATACCATTTGCCTTGAAGTATTGAATGGCTCTCTCCTGTATTTTTTTTGTAGCACTGTGAGAACTGTCAAAAGCCAGGAGCCACTGTAGGCTGCTGTCTTACCTCCTGCTCGAGTAACTACCACTTCATGTGTGCTCGTCAGTGCCACTGTGTCTTTCTGGAAGACAAAAAAGTGTATTGCCAGCGGCACAGAGACTTAATCAAAGGCGAGGTAGGAAAATCACTACTTTATCGGATTTTTAGGCAGCTGAAATTATACGTATCGTAATTATACGTATAATATTGGTATTGTTGTTTAGGTACTGTCAGACACAGGATTTGAAGTGACCCGGAGGATTCTGGTGGACTTTGAGGGGATCAGTTTAAGAAGAAAGTTTCTCCATGGCCTTGAACCAGACAATGTCCACATGATGATAGGTATTTACAGAATCCGATTATTTTTGTAACATTTTAAAAAAAATTATAAAAATAAATAAGTGTATAAATTATGGCATGGTGAACTTTGCCATGTTTATTTTGAATGTAGGTTCCATGACTATTGATTGTCTTGGTATGCTAACGGAGCTCTCAGATTGTGAGAGAAAACTCTTTCCCATTGGATATCAGTAAGTAGCTTGTTAGGTCACAGATCATGATATTTATTTGTGTGCTAATTAAAAAGTGTGTAAAGGATAAGTTACATCCTCTATTTTAAGATGCTCAAGGGTCTACTGGAGTACACTGGATGCCCGCAAACGATGTGTCTACACCTGTAGAATTCTGGCATGCCGCCCTCTAGTGGCTGACAGCATCAGTAACAGCACAGTCACGCAAGAAAACAATTGTACGATTGCCCACAGCCCACCTCCAGTCTCAGGTAAGACCTGAAAGTTTTATTTAACTGTGAAATTAGTTGCAATTTGGTAATTTAATTATTTTGGTAATTGAGATTTTCTACAAAGCACTTAACAACTACCACTTCTTTCAGAAGAGGTGGACCCATCACTGTTGCCTGATTCAGTTTCTGTTGACCATAACATCTTGCCCGTGATGCCAAAACCAAGGGTTCACTTTAGAAACAGACACCCCAGTTACCCGCCCTGTCATCGTTCTTCTTCCTCTAGACATCTGCCCTCTCCAGGTATCCAGGTTAAATATATGTACTTTTATTCATCCTTTGGACTGTGGCTTTTATTACATGACATTTTGTTTTTGTCTGTTTTCATCCCAGGGGCTGTCAGTTCAGCTCATGAAATTGTAACTGTTGGTGACCCTCTGCTGGGCTCCAGTCTACCTAGTATTGGGTCTCGTCGCCATAGCACTTCCTCCCTCTCACATCAGCAACCAAGACAGAGACTTTCCTCTGGTCCGCAGGGAAGTAACTTATCCAACCAGAGCCAACCAGTCTCTCCATCACCTGCCTCGACCTCCCAGGACCATGGAGGTGGAGATTCTGTAAAAGGGAAAGCGTCTACCGATGAGAAACCTCAATGTCGGGAGACAACCACTGTAAAAACCATAGCCCAGTACAGACCCGTTTATGGTGTTACAGAGAGATTGGGTGTTGGTAGAGATGCTGCCAAAAAGCCACATGAAGGAGAGCGTCTTAAAACTGCTCCATCAGCAGTCCTGGCATCACCTCCACTTGGAACTGCAGTTTTGACTGGGCATCAAAGGGGCAGTGACAGCATGAGGATAGAAAAGGGGAAACAGGTGACAAAAGACACTGATCTACCAGCAGGAGCCACTCTTTTGACCTGCAATCCACTCGCTACTGATTCAAAAGATAATGATGTTCCAGGGAAAGAAGCAGTCATTACAGCAGTGCCAGAATCTAAAGATATTCGAAAGACTGGCTCTCCCCAGGCACTGCACCACAAAACTGGGGGTAGGAAATCCCATGACTGTGTCTCAGGACCATCTCCAGCTGCAGCACTTAAGCCTCTCTGGTCACCTGGAGTGATTACGGGAGAGGAGGACATAAAACGAGGAACTCAGGCAAGCCCTTCTGTGGTAGCTAGTCATGTGACCTCTAGCACCAAAGAGAAGCCCTCCAAAGTTAAATTAACAGAGGGCAAGGATGTTTCAAAAGAAAGGAAAGAGGTGCCTCAAAACAGTAAGGCACAAATTCTCAATAGTAACTCTAGCAGCTCTAAAGGTAGTAATATCAAAACCCAGGCCCAAGTGTCATCCTCACGAAATAATACCAATAAGGGCACAGCAGTCATCAGTAACAAAACCTCAGGCTCTGTGGAAATTACAAAATCACATAATCAGAGAGGTGAGAGGCAATTAAAGTCTAAGGAGAGATTTAGCATGGAGAAAAAACACAGTTCTGCAGTGGAAACTATTCAGTCAGTGCCAGGTTCTGAACGGAGTTCAGGCCCCCCTCCTGTTCAGTCTAAATCAAGAGAAGAATCTATACCAGTTGAGAAGCATTGCACAGAGAGAATGTCTCTAGTATCTCAAAAAATGGATCCTAATGGGACCAAAGCTGTCAGCACATGCTCTAATACAAACACATCCACCTCCACATCCCCTGGCAGCCATGCTTCACAGAGGAAGTCTTCCCATGCAATGCTATTTTCTTCTTTTGCAAGCTCTGAAAGCTCAGAGTCTGATAGCCACACACCTCCAGAAGAGCAGAACGTGGACCACCACTGTGCTGAGGATGATGGTGATGGGGCGGATCATCATTTAGAAGATGAAAGCTCTCCAGAGAAGCACCACGAGGAGGACAGTGATGGTTCAACAAAACGGCGATACCCTAGGCGAAGTGCTAGGGCTCGCTCCAATATGTTCTTTGGACTTACCCCCTTCTATGGTGTCCGTTCCTACGGTGAGGAAGATATTCCCTTCTACAGCAGTGGTGATATCCCTATAAGAAAGCGTTCAGGTGGCAGCAAGCGATCAGCTGAAGGACAAGTAGATGGGGCTGATGATATGAGCACATCATCTTCCGCAGACAGTGGAGAGGATGAGGAAGGTTTTGGTCCAAACAAGGATTCATACTATTATAATTTCACACGAACTATCATAAACCCCAGCTCTAGTTTTCCGTCTATTGAGGGTATAGATCAGTGTTTGGGAAGAAGATCACAGCTCCACAGGTTCCTGAGGGATGGAGCAAGGGAAACTGATGATGAAAGTGATGAAATAACAGCAGCGACCAAAAGTTTAGAATGCCAACAAATTGGTCAACTGGATGGAGTTGATGATGATTCTGAAAGTGATGCAAGTGTAAACACCAGCAGCACAACCACTGCTACAACATCCTCTACACATAAAAACTCAACCAAAAAGAGGGGTCGAGAGAGCCGAGCTGAGAAATTGAATGCTGACTCATGGAAAGAGGCTGAAAACACTACTAGTGATGGAAGCACCCATAGCCGTGATGTTCGTAAAAATCAGAAGGATAACTGTCTGCAGTTAGGAAGTGTGAAATCACAGGGACAGGATCCTCTTGAAAACCAGCTGTCACTTAGTGCAGATCTTCTTAAGTCTGATTCAGACAATAACAACAGTGATGACTGTAACATCTTGCCATCTGATATTATGGAGTTTGTGCTAAACACGCCATCAATGCAAAGCTTGGGACAACAGCCAGAGGCTAACTCCACTGAACCATTTTCTTTGGATGAGGGCTATGGAGTTGATGTAAACCGAAGGAAGACTATACTCTTTCACGATTTTACCCAGCCACTGGCCAGCACAGAACCTGTAGAGAGTGGAGTGAGCACCTCAATTCCAGTAGAAGAACCCTATGGCCTCCCACTGGAGCTGCCGTCTGACCTCTCTGTGCTCACGACTCGTAGTCCATCTGTAAATAACCAAAATCATGGTTCACTCATTTCTGAGAGCTCTGAGCGCAGTATGCTGGCCCTGGCTACGGAGGAATCGGGTGTTGATAAGGGTGGGGACAAGCAGAGTGCAGGAAGTGCTGGCTCTAGTGAGAGCCCACGAGATGATGGTGGAGATTCACAGGCGACTGAAGGTGACATGACACCTGATCATTTCATTTCTACCCGCATCGATGGAGATCACATTTCAAGTCATGCAATAAACCAAGTAACAGAAGCAGGGAATCCAGATCTAACCAGAACATCTGGCACACCAGGCTTGCCAAGTTCACCTACTGTGGCTTCGCAGGGTCAGAAGTTTATTCCTGCCACAGTCAGTACGGGTCACTCTCAGATTGTGAGTCCTACTGTTCAGTCCACTCATTCTCCGTTGAAAACTGGTCCAGAGAAATTGATAGTTCTCAATCAACATTTGCGGCCTCTTTATGTACTGCAAACTCTCCCCAATGGCGTAACTCAAAAGATACAGATTGCACCATCTGTCAGTGCAACCGGTGTCATGAATAGCAGTGCACCTGTATTAACAGGTCTCAGTGCTGGAATTTCCCCCTCTCAGTCCATTTTTCCTGCTGTTACCAAAGGTTTAGTTCCTGTGCCTCATCATCCTCAGCTTCATGCCTTCACTAGCACCACTCAGACAGGTTTCCAGTCAATTATTCCCAGCACTACATCTGGCCTTTTTATTGGTGTTCCTTCTCATGATCCCCAAATTATTGCATCAGAAGCTGGACATAGACATGATCTGGCCCCAAGTGTTGCTATGGTATCTAGCGCTTCATCCATTTCCCCGACCCCTACTGTGCTTGCCACTGGACATGGCAAAAAGCGGCCAATTTCGCGTCTACAACCTCGTAAAAACAAGAAGCTAGCCCGATCCAGGAGCCAACCTACACTAGCACCATCAGAGGTTGGGCCTAACATGACCCTTATTAACCTGTCCTCTCCACAAATTGCTACTGGAATCCCTGCTCAACCGGGACTAGTTGAACTTGGCACAATAACAGCTGCAGCTGCCACATCTCACCGCAAAATGCCCAACATCATAAAACGCTCAAAATCTGGAGTAGTGTACTTTGAGCCTGCTCTCCTTCCACAACCGATGCCAATCTCAACTGCTGCTCAGGCTGGTATCATTGGACATGATTCCTCAGCCCACTTATTGCCTTGCACAGTGGCAGGACTTAACCCTAATCAGTCGTTGTTGAATGTGGTATCAATGCCTCCTACAGCACCTGGGAATCTACTGGGAGCAAATTCAGTGTCTTTAAGTACTCCTGGGCTCATTAGCTCTGAGATCACAGGCCCCATAAGTAACCTTGTCTTTAAAGCCAGTCCACATAACTTGGGCCTTCCAGAGCAGCAAATGGTTCTTCAGTCTGGAACCCCCATGGTGTCACAAATTGCCAGCCCTGCCCAGACTTCCATTGCTAGTAGCATCTGTGTTCTTCCGCCAAATCAAATCAGCATGTCACCCAGCCAGCACCAAGACAAAGAAGGCAATGTTAGCAAAGAAGGCAATCTTCAGAATCCTGTTACCAAGCTTGTAGCAGAGAAGACCATTGATCCCAGTACAAACACATCTGGCCAAGTGGCTCTTGTGCCCAGTCACATCACACAAGACCTGAATAAGGGTCACAGGGTTGGAGTTCCTGCCCAGACCTCACAAACCTCACCTGTCTCACAAGCTACAAGCCAACAGCAAGCACTGAAGTCACACACTGCCAAAGCTTCCACAGGCATTGGAAAGGTAAAGCAAAAATCAAAGAGGACTCTACCAATTGTAGCCAATACTGGTGGAAAGAAGCACAAAGCTGGGCCATCAGAGGCAATGGCAGAATCACAAGGTGGTCCTGTCTCTACAAATCAATCTTTACAAAGGTAATCACAAGCGATTTTGCAGCCTTGTCTTGCCAAGTATGCCTTCTCAAAAGACATCTAAGTAAAATGTGATATTTTGTTTATCAATAGGGGTAAAGAGCAAATGGCACTTGAGCTGACGAATATGGCAAAGCCTAATGAAAAGGGTTCAAGAAAGAGGTACACAAATACAAGATAATGAATTTGAAATAAACCTGTAATTTCAAATGTATTACTATTGGACTAAACAAAAATTTCTCTTGCTTGCAGTAATTCTAGAAAGTGTGAACTTTCTTCTCTTAATCAGAAGGCTGTAGAATCCCATGATGAAAAACTCAGGACTGCTAGTGGGTATATCTTTAATTATAGAAGACATACCTGTGCTAAAGTGTTTATTTTATTTTGTAGATGATCTGTTTAAATACTGTGAATAAATAGTTTTCTCTGAGTTTTCTCTCTTTAATGTGTGATGTATAAAATTCTGTGCAATTTCAGGTCTTTCTGGTCAGAATGCTGACCGAGCACCTAATGCTCTGCTGGTAGCCACTCCTGATCAGAAGGACAGTGGACAAAATTCCACCTCAGACTACAAGCCCAAAAAAGGCCTTCTGTTTGAAATCTGCAGTGATGATGGCTTTAAGGTCTGCTGCGAGAGTATTGAAGGTAACCTTGATTTGTACTCTTATTGCAGCTATTGCAGCTATATGACATTCGGAGCTCATGCTTATGTTTGCGTAGGGCAAGTTTAAAAGCTTAGGACAAACTTAATAAGGGTATAAGTTAAAAATGAACTTTTCCCTGCTCACGATTTTTTTATTCTAAAATTTTCATTCTAGATGGTGGATTTTTAGGTGATTCAGCAGTAGTTCTCAGTAAACAATACACAGCAGTCTAATCTCTTTTACACATGGCCAACATTTCCAATCCAAAAAAGTCGTTCAATCCCTTTCTAATTATCATAACCAGTAACATTATTTGTAATATGTTAAATTTGACACCTCTTTGTAGGCCTAATTAATATTTTGGGCCTAAAATCTTCAAACGTACATTGATAGATTTTATTTCACAAAACGTTCTCCATTTACTGTGACAGAAAGAGAGGACGCCACACTATTCGAGAGCATGTGAGATTGGGTGGTGGGGGCAGAACTTCCAGGAATTGTTAAGTAATATCAGAGGGTTCAAAACGCCTGCGCAAATTATTCCAGATTCCTATGTGGCTCATCTCCCTTTTATCGGGAAGAAAAAGTCTGTTCTTTTGGTGTGTTTTTTTTTGAGATATCTTATACTGGGGTACTTCAATGTTAAATTGCAGAGCTCCTACCAAAAAAAAAAAAAAAAAGTTTGCAGGTCTGGTAATATAAGCGGGGAAAAAACGTCACTGAATATCATGGCAGTGTAATCTCGTAGGGTTGATGTCATCATCATATAGCACAAGCCTAGTAATAATGTTAATAAAACAGCATATTGACAAGAAATTGTATTAATCAGTGGTGGTTTAATATATTTTTTAATTTAGTATGTGTTCTGATTTAACTTGTGATTTGCTTACTTGCTTACAGAGGCCTGGAAATCTCTGACAGATAAAGTCCAGGAGGCACGCTCTAATGCCAAACTCAAAGAGCTATCTTTTGATGGTAGTCACATGCATGCCACATGATTGTTTTACACAATATTCAGATCAGTGTTATGTATATAGTAAGTGCCTGTTACATAATTAATTTTTTCCCTTTCTGCTTTGCTACATGGTTTTGTCAGGAGTGAATGGGCTGCGGATGCTGGGTGTTGTCCATGATGCTGTAGTGTTTCTTTTGGAGCAGCTATACGGTGCCAGGTACTGCAGGAACTACAGGTTCCGCTTCCACAAACCAGAGGATGTGGATGAGCCTCCTCTTAACCCTCATGGATCTGCTCGTGCTGAGGTCCACCACAGGTAGGTAGCACTGCCTTTATGGCTTGTCCTTGTGTTGTGCTTGTACATGGAGTCATATTTGGAGTTGAGACCACTGAATTATTAGGCACTGCTCACAGCATTTTTCACCCCTAAGCTTCATATTTTCTTTATGGTGTATAATTAGTTAACATGTGAAGTGAGGGCAAACACTACATGGATAGACAGTTAGAAATGAGGTGGAGGTAATATTGACATGAATAATTCTAATTTGAATGACTAAAGAAGTCATTCGACAGTCAGTCAAAAGAAAGAGGGACAAAACAGTACGTATGTTACTCTGTCATTGGGGTAAAGAATGCTTTTTGTTGTGAAACAGCAAAAGTATAATTATGCATACTATTTACATATAATTATGTTTTACTTACAACAGTATAAGCTTCATTTATAACAATGTTTTTTATACCTGTTGCTGGAGGCTAGTAATTCGCTGATTTGTGATGCTATTGATTCTTTCTGACTCTTTCTGAAGGAGGTCTGTGTTGGACATGTTTAACTTCCTGGCTTCCAAATATCGACAACCACCTGAGTACAACCCTCAAGAGGAGGATGAAGAAGAGCAGTTCAAATCTGCTCGGTCTGTTTTTAGATCCACCTTAACTTCATTTCTCAGTTTTTGTCTAACCTGTGGTCAATAATATTCCATTTGTTGGCCTTACAGACGGGGCATCAGCACAGACGTGCCTCTGGCTGCAAGGTTCAGACACTTGAAGAAAACATCCAGAGACTCTGTAGGCGTGTACAGGTACAAAATCCTCTTACTTCCTAACTTTTGTTGGCTCTGTAACCAAAGAAATAAAATAAATATAGAGTAAAGTGTTGTCGTGCAAATAAAGAGTGAAGTGTTGTAATACAAGTCTTGTTACTGTCGGCAGGTCAGCCATACACGGCCGTGGTCTGTTCTGTAAGAGAAATATTGATGCTGGTGAGATGGTGATTGAGTATTCGGGCAATGTCATTCGCTCTGTCCTTACTGACAAACGAGAAAAGTACTATGATGCCAAGGTAAACACTTGCACTCTCACATACTAAAATGTGCATTGTATAGTATCGTGTATGGCATGTCTTGCAATATGTGTGTACATACAATGTGTATGTATTCACTATAGCTGTAACAATACAGCATTTCATATCGTTCTCTTACACAAGCGTTTTGATTTGATCCATCAGCATTTCACACAATACATTCAACAGGCTACATGATTATGTAGACTATTTGTCATAAAATACTGCTTTAAATGGTTAAGATGAAACAAGCCTACACTCCCTCTTCTTTACCTCAAATCAGGAGAGGCAGCAGGGGTTTAAAAAAAAAAACATGCTGAAACTCCTAAGCATGCTGTTTTTCACAAGCTAATACTACTAGTAGTAATCCTACTAGCTGGTGTTAATATCATTGTGTCTGTGCTGATATCACGTACACTACAACACACCCATGCTCTGCTACTTTAAGATGGAATTTCCCAGTTGATTCAACCCAGGATAAAGGAATCAGCGTGCCAATTGGGAAGCTTACAGCTGCTAATATGAGACTGTGTTCGGTATCAGAGTTGCCGGTTTTGGCAAAATTTCCAGCCCAACTGCATCCAAAAACCGCACAAAAAGACCTGAAACAAGCCCAAATATTATAAAACAAATATTTGGCTATTGGAAAAAGACAGAGAGGACATATTTTTCTTCTTTTTCCTCAGGCTTTGCATGAGAAACAAGGTCACGCTTTTTTCTTTCTCACCCCAATTTGGTCACCTGCCAATTCCTACCCCTCAGCCAGCGCTCTCCTGTCATATGACTACCATCACCTGAAATCTAACATTTGCTTCCTCTGAGACACATGAAGCTAGCCAGCAATATCTTTTCATACTACTGCTCGTGCTGCGTCACAGGCAGAGTAACACACTTGGAGGAAAACGCCATCTGCCCTGTTCTACATACATGAGCTCACAGACACACACGGCTTGCTAGTGTCGCTGTGATTGACAGGGGAGAGCTACCATCCTATTCCGCCAACACGGAGATCATATCAATACGTGTATCATATCGAGACACCACCATAGGTGGAGCTGAAATGGATCTAACTGGGATTATATGTCATGGATTTCAGTTTCGGGTTGTAACGGTACAAAATATTGAAAAGTTCACAGGGGAGTAAATACTTATGCAAAGCACTGTAGCAACCGTATGCAATCCTGACTTGAATGGTAATGTGGTTCTTAAACTTTCTTTCTTTTTTTTTCTTTTTTTTTTTTTTTTACCAGGGAATTGGCTGCTACATGTTTCGTATCGATGACTATGAGGTGGTAGATGCCACCATGCATGGCAACTCAGCTCGTTTCATCAACCACTCCTGTGAGCCCAACTGCTACTCCCGTGTGGTCAATATCGATGGGCAAAAGCACATAGTCATTTTTGCATTGCGGAAAATCTACAGGGGCGAAGAGCTCACATATGACTACAAGTTCCCCATCGAGGAACCAGGCAATAAGCTGCCTTGCAACTGTGGGGCCAAAAAGTGTCGCAAGTTCCTTAATTAACACCTCTCCCTTTCTTAATTTTAACTGAACCCGGTCCTTCCAAACAAAACTGTGTTTTGTCAGTGTGTGTATTTTGAATAATATGGTTATTTATTGAAACAGGCTCAGGTTTTCAGAGGGATTATGGCACTGTGCCTCAAGTTGATTCAGGAAAGGTTTCAAGAGCAATGTCATAATGAATAAAAGGAGAAAAGGACTTCTTCAGTGGAGCTCTCCCTTATACTCCCAAAACAGGCCAGTCAAAGATAAGCAGTCTGCTTGTTATTGAATTGTGTGCCCTATCTTTAGCCCAAATCTTCACTGCAAATTCTAAATGTGTAATATTGAGTCTCATCTGCCCATGCCTATGGAATGTGAGGGGGGGATAAAAAAAAAAGTATGATGGAATTGCCACATTGTTTTATTTGACACCAAAGTGCAATTTTTTTAAGGGAACGGTACACTGTCTTTTTAGATAGAAGAATTGTGAGGAGTCCATTGTTTTGTTTTGTTTTGCTTTGATTTTTTTTTTTTTTTTGTCCTTAACCTTCCGTCAAATCTCCCTTTTTGAATGTACATCAAAGCCTTCTCCTTCTGGTGATGTGGTCTATGTGTATATGAGCCCTTGGACCGATGGATAGAGAACGCTAGAGGGAGCTCTTTGTTCCCTGTGATGGACATATGCAGGTTTTTATCCAAGCAGGGGTAGGAAAAAAAAAGTGTACCTGAACTGTTTAAGAAGTAATAACCCCTGGAGGTATCATTGGAGGCTGGATGTGCGATCCTGTGAGATCCTGGTGGACTGACAGCCAAGGGACTAAAGAAATTTAATGGGTGGGTGGGATTGCTTAATTTTACTTAACCAATTTTTATAGTAACTTGGACTGATAATGTTTGTAATGAGGAAATTTAGTATGTGCATGTTTTAAGGCCTGTAGCTGGTAGTATTTACTCAAAAAAAAAAAAAAAAACTCAACGGCATCCACGTTTTCTCAAGACGGATGAGTCATTTTAAAATTTTGCTTTTCCTGTTTCTGTTGTAGATGGGTAAATGTCATTATTTCCTTTCATATGTAAATAATATGTATATTTTTCTATATAAAAAATACTGAAAAGCACTCACTAGTGAATAGCACTTATTGATATTTATATTTTTAATAAAATATTGTATTTATTTTACCAACATTTTGTAGTAGATAGTGGTTTACAACACTAATGCTTGTCATTATTTTTTTATAGTGTACTTTTTTTAAACAGTTTGGCTTTTTTCTTCCTTATTCTCTTTTTTCTATTCCAAAGACTGAAAGCCGTAGTTGTTCCCATAGTGTGCAGTCCACCAGTAGCTCTCATTGCCGATCCAAGTTAGTCACAAACATTTCAGATGATAGTATATAATTAGTGTAGGCTGTAAAGCATTTAGTTATAAGTGCTTATCTGTTGAAATGGCATGTCTCCTCCAATGGCAGCCTTAATATCACACACACAAATACCAACCTTCCCTTAAAGTCCGCTCTTTGCTGTTTCTCAAGCAAAGGACAAGTTTTATGGGGAGAAACGATGAATAGTAAAAATGCTTGAAATCATTTTACATTTAAGCAGCTGCAAAGTTTACTCCATCTATTTTATTATTGTAAAAAAAAAAATATTTTCATAGATACGAGTATACCCGAAGGAATCTGCCACGGAGGCTAGCCCATGAAAACTTTCTTCTAAAGCACTATATTTGGAGGAATAGAGGAAAACTCATTCTCCCTGTTTTGTGCACTGAACATCAGTCTTCTTCCCAGCTTGACACATGTTGCCTTGGCACTGCATGGAGGCTCTAGCTAGCCATTTAAAGCACACAAATGTGCTCGTTTTGTATGTTTTATTCCTTTTTCTCAACAGTTTTAGCCCTCTGTGTCACCCCTTAGGGCAACATCTTATTTCCTTCACAATAAATTGATTTTGTGATGGAATTTCGACTTCCCATGGATGTCTGTCCTGTACATTTTTTTAATAGCAAGGGTGTGGTGCCTTCTTGTACAATTGTTTTGTCCATCTGATAATTTCTGAATGAATCCAATCATTTGTCATGGCTGATATGAGACCTGATAAGAGACAGACATAGTGAGGAGCATTCTCTCTTTAGGGCCGAGACATATCTCGGGAGAATACTGCAAGACTTGTAATGCGTGCCCTTGTAAAGGTCTTAATAATTGTGAAAGTATTACACTTTGTTGAGCAAAACAATTTCTTGTGGATGCAAACTTACACTGTTGTCTTTTTGACAGTCAGAACTGAGTTGTATAAAAGGGATAATGTGAGATAGAGCTTACTGATGTTGCAGAAAGCCTAGGGGATGTGTACATACCTCCAGACAAAGCTCACTCAATTGCTGTGGTGTGCACCTCTGGCTCTTGTTTTCAGAATGAGCCGCTAAAAGGCCAGTTTATGTGTAGCATTGTCTTATTGCCTCATGTGAACTCTAATATCTTTTAAGGCAGTTGCAGATTCCTCAAGCCTTATTTCCAGATTGACAACACAATGGAATATTAATTATGCTTTATATAGTTCTTAATTGGCTGCTTTTTCAGATTACGTTTTCTGGATTTGTGGGTTTGATGGTGTTGCCGCAGATTCTTGCTGGGAGCTTCTTGCCATGCTCCTTGCAATGTGGGTCTTGTCATCGATTCAGGTATTCGAGTTCCTCTAAGTCCGGCTCTCTGGATGCGGCACAGGGCCGGGCTGAACTCTGCAGCTAGGCCTTCGTTGAATGTATTATTTGAATTTACGATTGATCTTTTATCATAGTAACTTTTTTTAATGATTGTTCAAATGTGAAAGGCAGGGACGTTACAGAAGAGCTTTATGTTTCATTTTAGTCGGTGAGGATTGTACAGCAACGGTGATCTTTGTACAGAACTTGCATCTGTCGATCTGATTATGATTTTACTAATCCTAAGGGCTTTGTTAATGACTATTTTATCCATAAAACTAGTTTCATTGCAACTTCAGATGCTCCACAACCCAGTGAAATATGGTGTTCAGTCAGTGTTTGAGAAGCTACCAGGTTCCTTGACTTTATTCTTCCACGCCACACCAGTGGTACCACACCTTCTCCTGTACTTGCTCCTTAGTATATATGTATACATATTCTTACACACATAATGAATATATTCTACCTACACATATGTATGGATAGTAAATTGTACTTCAATATTCACAATATCTACACAGTATATGGAATGGACAGACAAATGTAGTTACAGTAGCAAACAACAGTTTCATAATGGTTAATAGCAATGTTCAGTGTAATCTATAATGACTTTGTGTTACAGATACAGTTTAGATTAATGTGCAGCATTTTAAATATTGACATTATGTATTGTTTTTCTGTGCCTGTGTATGCTCTGTGACTGGAGCATTGCAGTTATGATCTTAGGACTTGTTTTCTCCTGTTTTTTGGGGAGTGGGGGGGTGGGTGGGTGTTTAGGTTGAAAGATGATATTTATACAATGAAACAAAGTAAATGTAAGATGTGGTTGTAAAGTTTTTGAGGTTAGCCATTTGTTTCAATGCTGTAGTTTTGATTTTACTCTTTGTACATTTTCACATACTTTGTGGTTGTCAAGAAAACAGCAAACAAAAATCCTATCTTTCACCTGACCATGTTTCCCAAACCTCTTTCTCTTGTCTGAAATTCAGTTAAATATTTTATGTCGTGTTTTGTAATAAGTAACAGTAATGAGTATTTTATTTATTTGTGCAACTCTGAAGCATCTTTATATGCAGGTAAAGGGTCCTGTAATGCCCCTGAGGTAAGATGAAAGTGCACATCATTTGGTAGGACCCTACAGTGCTGTATTATCATTTATTAAACATTGGCTTTGTTTTGTGCTCAAAAATCGACCTTGAAAAAAGAGAGCCTGTGCTTGTCCACCTTTTCAGGCACTGATGATCTTTTTTTTCTATGAACACTTCCTTATTCTCTCTAGCTTTCGGAGTGTTCCGTGTTTGTTAATGCTTATTATTTTGTTTTGCTCTCGAGTTGCCCAAACAGTGTTCTCAGTGTTCACAGAAATGAAGGAAAGACCATTGACAAACCACAAATTACTTAAGAACGAATGTATGAGGAAAAAATGTACATAACTGTAAAAAGCAAAATTTCTAATCATGTTTATTTTCTATGCACTTTTTTATTTAAGTGATAGTTTAAATAATAAACATGTCTTGTTTACTCAACGTGGCTTCATTTGTGATGTACTTTTAATACAGGTTTTTGTAGTACTGTTATTGTGTCTAGTTGGGTAGGAAGCTGGCTTTAAAAGTAAGAGCAAGAAATTCATTGTTAAATAAAGTACCCAATAGTCATGCACAGGGGTGGAAAATACTTGACTAAGTGTACTTTTTGTTACTGTACTTAAGTACTACACTATATGACCAAAAGTATGTGGACACCTGGCCATCACACCCATATGTGGGTCTTAGTGTGCTGTAGCATTACGATTCCCCTCACTGGAAGTAATGGACCTAACCTACCCAAACATGTTCCAACATGATAATGCACCTTTGTCAAGGTTGGAGTGGAAGAACTCAAGTGACCTGCACACTAGAGCCCTGACCTCAACCCCACTGAACTCTTTTGGGATGAAGTGGAACACCAACTGCACCCCAGATCTCCTCGTCCAACATGATCGCCTGACCTCACATTAGTGAGCTAATTAGCATTAGCTCTTGTGGATGAATGAGCACAAATCCCCGCAGCCATGCTCCAAAATCTAATGGAAAGGCTTCCCAGAAGAGTGGAGGCTGTTGATGAATGGACCAGCTCCATATAAATGCCCATGGTTTTGGAAAGAGATGTTCAACAAGCACCTCTGGTTGTGATGGTCAGGTGTCCGCATACTTTTGGCCATATAGTGTATTTTAGAAGACTTTCAAGTATATTTGAAAATCTGTAATTGTACTCTTGAGTAAGTTTCCAAGAGGGAAAAAAAAACATACTTTGTACTATTTATATTTTTCCATTTTGATCTTTGAAGCACTTGTTAAACATTTCAATCCATGAGATTTTTTTTCCTGACTGATACAAGATGAAATGACCTCTTTGCCTCCCCCGTAGAAATGAAATATTGGCCTTTAAAATTCACCAAATCTCAGTTTAGTTAAAGGAGCATTCCAGCAAAAAACTAGAATTTAATATTATTTGTCATGGTAAGTAGTACTCTGTTGCATGGTATTGTATCACTCAGTGTCAGTGTTTTAACAGAAGTCATGATTTTGTGTTGTCCTATTTTCACACATCCATGTAGTGTAACTACAATACCCAGCATGCAATAAGTAAATATGTAATTCAGCCACTGGGAATCCCTACTGTGATGAACCCATCCAGACCCTTGAGTGAGACACGTCACTCTGCCGTCGGTCATGCCTCCTGGTTGCAGACGAGTATAGTGATTTTTAAGAGTAAGCCAGAATAATTTTTTTTTTGTAAAATGTTATGTTATTGAATCGGACACCTTTCCAAGCCAATAGAAGGCAGTTTTGGTTACAGGCAATTAGCAGGGATAATTGGTTCAGGAGCTCAGTCTTTGCAGTGCCCATTTCATCTCAGCTATGTAGCTACCATAATATGACACAAACATGTCAGTGACGTTGGCATGCTAGCTAAGAATTTAACAGGCTTAGCTTGCTAGTTAGTTACCATGCCTACTTTATAAAACTTGCATAGCTTGCCTAAAATCTACATCAAGAAACTAGCTAGATATCTATGTCACATTCTTACTCGGCAGTTCTTAGTTGCACGTCTACAGTATTCGGGTGAGATTATCCTAAAACACTTGGGCATGAACTGTTTTTGTGTTGACTGGCCATCCCATCCAGGTTGTACTCCTGATGAATGACTGGATGTTTTTAGGAAGTGCAAATCTTTAGAGTATCCATGTGGGAGCACATATTGTCGTACATGAAGGAGCATTTTCAGTGCACTTTAATAACAGCATGCTGACATTCACTTCAAGAAGTGTTAAAGCTTCCACGTTTACTTGTGTTCCGTGTTCCCACATGGGAAGTGGATTTAAGTTATTCTTTGTGTTAACCACGGGTAAACAATTACTAGAAGCTTCTCAGTTCATATAGGCATATCAAAGGGACCAACCCATGTCCCAGCAACACATCTTTAGAGAGTAATAACTGTGAGCCAGACATTAAAGACAAGGAAAGATTGTTTTGGCAGTTGAAGATGGTAATAACAGAGACAGACCTTTTACAGTAAATAAGCAGGCTTAAATATTTCCATGACTGATGAGAAACAGGAAAATAATTTGGCTCGATATGTCATATGTCTCCTGTCTCCTCTTGTCCCAGTGATCACAGTGCTCTGATCCTCTGTGCTTTCATTCTTTAGTAATTAATCATACAGTTTGTGATATTCAGACTCTAATCCACATGCACTCTAGCTCACAGAGTTTATAGATCATTGTTCTCGTCTCCCCCATTCCTTTAGACACACATTTTACCTCCGACTCTCTCTCTCTCCTCTCTCTCTCTCTCGCTCCTTGTCTCCTACCCTCCCTCTTTCTCTAATTGGCTTGCATTCCTATTTCCTCTTTCAAGCGTCAGAGTGCTCACTTTTTCCCAGGCTCCCTAGTCTGGGATACAAAAGTCTCTCTCTGCTGTTTTCGGTTCACTCTGCTCAGAAACTGTCACTTCTATGAAGTTCTGAAGAATTAATGGTAAGTTAGTTCTTATTTGTATTGTTGTATTTGCAGATATTTGACACAGTGGCAGATGTGTTTATGACTCAACTACCTACTAAAAAGCTTTTTTAAGAGTAGGCCAGTTTCATATGCACCCATGCTTTTTGAACTATGGTTCGTGCAGACTAAAGTCTGACTTATCATCTATCATCAGTAATCTGATGGGATAAAGTACACTTGCTATTTGAACTCAATATCAATATATCTTTTGATTCTGTCAGGTTTTGAGACTGATGTGTCCTTGGACAAAGATCACTATCAAATTCATCATGCTGTTTTACTTTTAAAAAATAAGAAAGGAGAAAGAACTGAGCAGTGCTTCATAATCTTTCATAATCTGTACTCTGTTGCTCCAGGAAAGTTAATACAGTGCAGGTATACCAATTGACCAGTGGTCTTGTGCACGGACATGCTATAGGCTTGATGTGAATTTGGTTCTGAGTGGTTCTTGCTCTTGGGAGTGCAGCAATTCCCAAGCACTATTCCTATTGTGTTTTGGTTTAACAGGAATATACACAAATACTGTCCCTTGAAATAGCATTAACTTTTACTGGAAACAAACACTCAGAAACAGAAGTGCTGCCTGTCTGTTTTTCTTAAAATATAGATTTTTGTGCTTGCATGGTCTTGTCTGCTTTCAGATGCATGCTTTGATGGTCTGTGTTCTGTTAATGTGAGTCAGCACTTTCCTTAGTTTTACTTAAACCAGCTGTTTGAACAGCAGAAGTCATGCAGAGTACCCTACTGATTTACAGTCAGGGGTGAAGTCTCACAAGCGTGCAGCCTGCGGCAGTATCATGAAAATCCACCAATCACTGAATACTTTGTACTTTTGCTCACGAAGCATTTTCAGTACCTGATTGTGGAGTGATTTCTGGGAGTCTGTGCACTTCACTGCTTGCTAGAGACATGAATCACTTTGCTGCTTCATTCCTGTGAGGGAGGATATGAAAATACACAGGGTTGTTATTGTTTCAATTTTTTGTGTGCTTTCTGCAGTTACACTTTAAGCCAAGCTCATACTTCAAGCATTATGGAGCATCATCAAATTTCCCCTGGCGTGCTTTTTCTAATGAGTTGGAAATAATATTTTGCTACTCAAGTGCTATGCTTTTCACATCATCAGTGAATGACTTCCAAGTCTGTCTTAACTAACTACGAATATTGTGCAAAGGCAGTCTTTCTCATGCTCATTTAGTGTATCTCTATTAACAGACTCAAAGAAATGACACCTCTCCAGTCTTGGGCCCTCTCCCTCCTTCTTGTTTTGCTGGCACACTATTCAAGTCCGCTTGAGGATAATAAGATTCACAGTCTGTGTATGGGCAGCCCAGGTATCCCGGGTTCTCCAGGGTTGCATGGCAGGCCAGGACAACCAGGCAGAGATGGCAGAGATGGGCGAGATGCACCACTGGGGGAGAAAGGGCAAAGGGGAGATCGTGGAGAGCCTGGTATATATTTGCTTAATGTCAAATGTCAAAACAATGAGCTAAGTAATTAATAATAACAACAACAACAACAACAACAACCACAACCACCACCACCACCACCACAACAACAACAACAACAACAACAACAATAATATTAAGTAATAGTGGCTTGTAATGAGTTGGTGTATTCCTGCCTCATGGTCAAGTGTTCCTAGGATAGGCTGGGGAATCAGTGCAACCCTGACCAGGCTAAAATGGTTAATGTAGATGAATGAATGATAACAATAAAAATAGTTGTTGTACATTATAGCACATACTGTAAATAATAACAATAATGATTCATAATTAATCTGAAAGTAATATCACATTAAATCGATATATACTTTTACTATGAATAAAGGACATGATGATGAATAATTATGAATAATTATTAAACATTATATTTACATTTATTGATTTGGCTGACTTATTACTGAAACAGGATACAATAGAGCAATCAGGGTTTAAAGTCCTTGCTCAAAGACCCAACAGTGGGACGGTACCACCTCGCACCACGAATGGTCAGAAAGTGTTCCAAGTAAAATCCCTTTAGAAAGCTAAAACCATTAAAAAAAAATAAATAAAAAAATAATAAAAACATGAGGGAAAAAAACTCACCATATTTGTCTATAGTTAATGCTGAAGTAAAATGATGAGGTGTTCTGTGACAGGAGGGGCCTGATGAATACTGAGTTCCATATAATTGTGAATACATCCAATAGCCCAATGCTGGCTCACTTCGTCTGGAACACATTCAATCATGGAACAGACCCAAAATTGAAAGGCCACAATCACTGGTTGCTGTTTGAGCCATTCTTGGCTCCGATACCAAATACCATTAAAACCTTAAATATTGCTGTTTACCACTGAGTCACAATAAACTTATCATTGCCATAACTAGCCCTTATGTGCCTACAACAATATTTGGCCTGGAATTGTTCTTCTATCTGGGATTAACTTGAGCTCAGAAAGCCAAGATGTCTCTCATTGTGTTAATATCTCACAGGTGAGCCAGGCGTAAGGGGCCTGACCGGAGACAGAGGTGATCCAGGAGAGAAAGGTGAGAGGGGACCCCCAGGAGAATGTGCTGTGGCTCCTAAGTCAGCATTCAGTGCCAAGTTGTCTGAATCCCACACCATGCCATTAGCAGTAGGGGATGCAGTGCGCTTTGACAAAATCATCTTGAATGAGCAGGGCGATTACAACGCAGAGACTGGACGCTTCACATGCAGGGTGCCAGGTGTTTACTATTTTGCCGTCCATGCCACCGTGTACCGCTCCAGCCTACAGTTTGACCTGATGAAGAATGGACACGCCATGGGCTCCTACTTCCAGATGTTTGGCAACTGGTCCAAGCCAGCCTCATTGTCCGGAGGCACACTGCTGCACCTGATTCCTGGCGATCAGGTGTGGGTGCAGATGGCTCTGGGCGAGTATACAGGCTTTTACTCTAGCCCGAAGACAGACAGCACCTTCACTGGCTTCCTGGTGTACTCTGATTGGAAAAACTCTGCTGTTTTTGCGTAGATTTAAGGTACATACTACTTTTGGCTTTTACCCAAAAATGCCTATATTCAAAGCACTACAAATTTTTTTTTTTACATTTGTATTTATTCTTTGTAAGCAAATTGTAAGTGCTGGAAGATTTTCTTTCCATGATGTGATACAAACTAGTGTCTTGAAGGTTGTGAGGGAATCTGCAAAGTAAAACAGATATACACACTTGCTAACAAGAACTAACCACAGTTTTATTCTTATGCATTGTATTGCAAGAGTTATAGACAAAGGCCAGTGATCTTTTTAATGTCTTTTTCAAATAGACAATACGCGCAGCCTCACGTGGACATTATGTAATTGTCAGTAAATAAAGTATTACATAAAAGACCAGTAGCTTTTGCATATAATATTTCTGTCAGTGAAAGCAAAAAATTGCACAACAATATAAACTGATGCAAAAAATATCATTTTGGTTTTACTGTGGATTCATTTATTCTTCTACCAATTAAAAAAGCAATAGCAGAGCACCTTTTGAATTATGACTTAAATAAAGTTAATCTTTGAGAGATTTGAGAATGCATTCTCTTTAATTTATTTTCAGTTTTATAAATTGCTTGTTGAACTCCATATTGATTTAAAGGAACCGGGTGCTTCTTTAAGGCGAGCTGCGTGTAGCTTTGGTTGTAAGCCCAAACTGGGAACGGAGACGCATTCGTGCCAAGTCACAGATGTTCCTTGGTTTAATGACATCACCAAAGGCCATTATTAAAACCCTTTTACAGGCAAGGCTGTAACATTACTGCTTTACACTCCATAACCTGTATGCCCGCCTTTCAACTTCACAAAGCCACCCAATCACAAACACACACACACACACACACACTATCCCCTTCCTTCTCTGTTTGAACTGCTGGCATGGGCAAGTATGGAACATTTTTGACACTTTTTTTTCTAGAGAGATGCAAGGAATGAGAAGTTCATTTCCATGAGGTCAAGGCCCATGAATGCTTTAACCCGTCGAGATTATGGCTCATCAATTATAGCAGACATTACATTCTTTAAACATTCTGACAGTGTCTGACATCAGACTCGAACTCCCATATACTCATCACGAGTCATTCTTGGATCTGTCCGATGTTGCTTCTCAGTCATGACACTGTGGGTGAGGTTACAGCTAGAGAACCAGATAATGAGGTTAAAGTATGTCTGCTCTGTTTTGTATAAAAATATTTTCTTATAAAATATTATTATTACTTGCAGTAAAGATTACTTTATGTGACTGTATATAAGCTATGAAACACCACTTAGATCCCGGCATCATTTTATCACTTAAACATTGTCCTGGAATATTCATCTCCTCCTTGGTCTTGTGGCTACTGAGTCTAAAAAAAGCCCATGTTCTAATACTTTTGATATTTTCACTGATTACGTCACACTAGAGATCACTTGCAGCACAAGGCAGAGGTGAGCACATTATAACAGCAGATTTTTACATTAATTTTTGCTATAGATAAATATTTTAGTTGTTTATAGGTGACATCTCTAAAATGGCATAGTTTCATTTGAAAAAAAAATATATATATATATTTTAAAAAATTCTAACCACATGTACACTTAGAAAATAGTACATGCATTTATAACCTCTGGACTATTGCAAGTTTGTATTGACTGCAAAATCCTTATGAGGACAAAACAAGCTTTAAATAGTTTATGTCCAGCATATCTTGCTGATTTTTTTTTTTTTTATATTATAGCCCCTCTCAAACAACAGGCCTACTGTTAATCCTGATAATTCCTTTGAAAAACAAAAACAGGATTCAGAAACAGAAAGTTGAAACCCTTTTGTTAAAAAAAATAAAATAAAGTAAAGAAATCCACTATACTGAACGGTTCTGCTGTCTGTACTTTTGTGTAATTTGTACTTTGATTAGACAATGTGTGCTCACTAGCAACTTTTAGTTTCTCCTCCAAATGCATGTTAGGGAAAACCAATGATAGAGTAAATATTCCACTTCGTTCACGTTCATTACACCTGTAACGCGACTGCGGGTGACGTGTAACGGAAGCATCACCGAAGCAAGCTGGATGGAGATCAAATCTCGGGGACTTGTCACTGATGGGCTTGCTTCATATCATTCTGTGTACTTTGCTGAAGACCGTTGGTGATGCTGTTGTTCTAGGTTTCACAAAAATTCAAAATAATCCCCTTTAATACATTTGTTAATTGCAAATAAACTGATGTGGATCCTAAAAAGGAAATATTATATTAACCTTTGAAGGGGGGGTAGGGTTCAGAGCAAGTGAAAAAAGCAAAAATGTGTTTAATGAGGGTACATGCGATCACTCTGTAAAAAAACAGATCATGGAGATTTTTTTAATCATACACAATCTAAAATGGTCATAACATCCACTCCCATATTATATCCTGTACAGGTGTCTGGATGAATGGCTATTTCAGTTGTTTTTCTGACACGCTGCACTAAGCGTATGTGCTCATCAATAAAAATGGACAGTTGTCCCTGTCCGTCTGCCTCTGTTACACAAACTAGGGTTGTGTCTCAAAAAAAAAAAAAAAAAAAAAAAACCTTATGTACTATTCTAGACTGTTAGAATACTAACACTATAACCCACTTTCCTATTACAGTTTGTTTTTGAATTTTAAAGTCTGATGTAGCCTTCAAATCTACCGAAAGGTCTGTTTTGTGTACCAGTTTTCTGGGATTTTAGATTAGTAAATACTTTTGAATTTAAGGGCAGAGCTTTCAAATTGAAACACAGCTCACGACAACAATCACGACGACAGCGCAATATTTTCAGAGAGACAAAGCTTATTTAACATCGGTGTGCATGAAATCGCTAAACATTTTACAGTTCAATTTGGAAATCTCCAGTTGTACATAAGATACACAGTTGAGTGTGTGAACAATATTCCTTTTGTTTTTAGTCACTTATGTTGCACACATTTACGCTACTAACATCATAAACTTACTAACATCGTGTGTTTCAGTAGTCCTAAATCTGGAATAAAAAATGTAGGGAGGTCAAAGGTTGGACAAAGGTCAAAGGAGGTTGTAGAAAATTCATAATGCCTATTTTGGGTCGTTTGCCCAAAAAAGTTTGGGAACTCCTGGTATAAGCACAAGTAGCAGCAGGGCAGAAGCACAGTGGTCTTAGTACTATCCTGGCAGATGACACAATTCTTTCTCTCAGTTTAGGAGATAACAGAGACACGTGGCCTCATGTTTGAGACTGTTGAAATTTGTCTCGTATTAAATGCCACTGTAACTGTTAACAATGTCGCCCTGTGACGTCAGCGTAACAAACAACTGCTAACTTCTCAGGAGAACAATGGAAATACAGCACTAAGCAACAAAGTCGCAACAGAATCTCTAAGCACATCAGAAATATTTTAATATTTTATTATAATGTGTTTCAGGGTGGAGAGCCTTTAAGGCTCTCAATTATGAAAAAGCTTCCCCACCATGATATCCAGTGGTAAATATGCCACAGATATTTCAAAACAGTACAAGCAGAACAACCCTATGAAATATAACACACACACTCAGAAATATCAGCAGATATTATTTAGTGGCCTCCATTCGGACTCTTTTTGAACATTCGCTCATACAAACTTGGCTGTTTTGTTAACACAGGATGCTACATCAGCCTGATCAGACTACTTTTTTTTTTTTTTAAGAGCAACATTTAAAGTAATAATCAGTTTGAACATAGCATAACGTGTCACTTTATTAAGCATATAATTATTTAAAGTCTTTTCCTGTGCTGGTCCCAGTCTCCATAACAATCATTTGCACACACTTCTAATGAAGAAATCTGCATAAACAAACCTGAACTGGATTTAAAAAAAAAAAAAAGATAGACCAGAGTTTAACTTGCTGTATTTGGTTAATGTCTGTTTGGTTACTGTGCCCAAAACAACACAAACAGTGAATAACACTCAACAATGATAGCAATAATACTGTAGCTTGTGTAAACACACAACATTGGTGTTAAAGCTCGTGATATTTGCCTGATTATGTGCTGTTTCAGATTTAAATAGTAAATATGGAGCATTTTTTTTTCGTATAACTGCCAAAAAAAACAATTATTTGCTCATAATTTGGTTCAGGATTGATTTTGTCAAGACTCATTTTGCTTAAGAGTATTTAATTCTTTCAGAAATGTGGTTCTTAAAACTTAAGACATGTGATCTCGTCTAATAAAATAACACGAAAGATTTTGGATTTCTGATGTCTGAATTTGATATTGCACAAATCAATAGCAGTTATCCAAGGACACAAATTAACATTAAATCAAGACATCAATGTTTAAAGTGGATTAACAAAACAGCTTGGATAGCAACTATTTTTAAACATCAGACCCTACAAATGGCTTCCAGAAATAGTAAAGCAATATGTGCAGCAACAGCACTCAGAGCAAATCGATAAACCATTTCAACAAATGGAATTTGTAGAAAGTGATTTGTGATTCAAGGAATAGGGCAATAACAAGCCATTCACATTATAAAGCTAGAGTAGTGCATCACAAATACGTGCCTAATAACAGCTCACGTTTAGGCCACTGGTTTGGATTGCAGTAAAATGATATAATCTTTGCAGTTCTTACTCCAAGTAAAATTTACAATCATGTATTCAACACTCTAGTATAAAATTTAGTGTGCATCAATACAAAAGCTAAATCATGGGGGGGGGGGGGACGACATACAAAAGGGCTGTGTCATAGTTACAAGCCTCAACATGTGTATGTGTATAAAAGGGAATGTTCATGTGTATTTACAATCAACAGTAGCAAAAGATTCAGCACAGTGGAATGGACAACAGAATTTGCACAGCCTTACTGACTAACGCAGCTTACAATGGGAAAACAGCCGTGCTTTGTTAACCTGAGATTCATCAACATATCAATTAAACAGTTCTTCAGAGATATACGTCCATGGTCTGGAGGATCATGCGGCGACACAGTGGGCAGTTGTGCTGGTAGATGGGTTGGTGCAGCAAGATGTCGGTACAGTCTCTGCATAAGCACAAGTGGCGGCAGGGCAGAAGCACAACGGTCTTGGTGCTGTCCTGGCATATGACGCACTTCTTTCTCTCCTCCTGCTCCTGAAGGAGTGTGAGCAGGTTCTCAGCGGCGGGGGCTTTGCTGCTATCCTCAGACGCCGTTTTCCGCAGTGGTCTGTGAGAGCTGCAACTAGGGTGCGTCTGGTCCAGGGGTTCAGGAGCTGGTGGCACTGCTTGGGGTTCGTCTACAGCATCGGCGTCCCTCGTTTCTGCTCCAGGCATGTTGGTAGGGTCTTGCTCAGTGTTGACTTCCTGAACCGTCCCTTCTCCTGTTCTGAGAGTCCCCCTTCCTGTAAACGTCATCCAAAGACCACGACGACTGTGCACCCAGGCTACAGCCTGCCACAAGTGTCTTTCCAGCAAGTACAACCGCTGTCGTGTTCTCTGAAGCCTCTGCAGAGCGGGCGCTGTGTTAACATAGCCAATGATTCGCTGAATTCCTCTCTGACACAGAGCAGGATTCAGGTAGACGGTGGCACTTATGATTAGGGCTACGGTCAGCAGCAGCCCATAGGAGTTTAGCAA
Organism: Pangasius sanitwongsei; assembly: GCA_037576675.1. Taxonomy (NCBI): domain Eukaryota; kingdom Metazoa; phylum Chordata; class Actinopteri; order Siluriformes; family Pangasiidae; genus Pangasius; species Pangasius sanitwongsei. The sequence goes on along the minus strand of CM075016.1, from coordinate 9,121,066 downwards.
GAAGACACTGATCAAGAGGTGTCCTAGAGAGCTCACAAACTCCACGGCTAATCTGCAAGGCGTCCAGAGTAGAAGCGAGGTCCCCACCAGGGTGCTGTAGAAGAAGGTAACCACAGTCAAAGCCAGCTCAAGAGCTTTCTGCAAAGGGCTGGCTACAGCTTCGACCATGCCGAGCAGCATAGCATACAGGTTCTGTGTTCCTATAAGCAGAAGATTGATGATGGTGTTGATAAAGTAAAGCAAAAGGCTAAACACAATGCTGCAGCCGTCGCAGATCTGCCGCAGAAAGCCTTGTCCTGAGAGCAGGCCACGATGCAGAAGCTCTTTGGTGCGCAGCAGTAAATGCGTGGACAGGTAGCCCATCATTTTACAGCTTTCAAGCAATCCACCAAGTAGCTGCATCCAACCTCCGATCACATTGTGGGTCACAGCAGTCATGCCGTCCATCATGGTGATCACGTAGAACAGGGAGAGATCCACACATTCCAACAGTGAATTAGTGAGCAGCATGGGAAAACTGCTGATCAGGTGGATGAGCCCTGCAAACAACCGAACTAGGGAGTTGACAATCATGAAATTTATGTCCAGAAGCAGACAAATGAGGTCAATGCACTTTCCAAGAGCACTGAAGACAAAGTGAAGCAAACCCATATTATGATCTCCTCAATGATAACTGCAAGTCAGTTCACTTCTCTCGATTTAAATCAGTTCTAAATCATCCTTGCTGTTTAACTGGACATTTCTGGTCTCCACTGCAAGAACATAATGATCAGAAGTGTGATAGCTTACATTAAGCCAAAGGTCAGCTACAAAACCAGAACTAACCAGCAACAGCAAACTTCCAGACTCGGTATCATGGCTATCTGTGGAAGTTCAACGCGGCGTGTTACTTCTAAAATGTCTTCGGACAATGTAATTCAGAGAAACCAGGTTTATACCGATAACTGCTGATTAATCAGGTGCCGGTAGAGATCTAAAATTTAAAACAAGCTGCTTTCTACGACGCATACATGCGCAAAACAGCGGCCGGATGTTTACGTTTGAACAGGCATACATTGCTAACACTCGTTAGCCAGCTAGTTAAACAAGTCCAAAGCGTTAAGGCTCCTTATTGCTGCTTTGTTTCCAATAAACTCTACAGTGAGCAAAAACGCCTTTTTATCAAACCAAGCAACGGAACAACATTATACTTTTACGTCGATTCAGACTGTTTAGTTTTCACTTAGCCATCAGCTGCCTACTATCACAAAGCGCCATGCTGTTTTGGAGCGTTAACGCGCACCAAGTCTGCGCTAACATTGCGCAAAATCCGGTGTAAATATTGCAAGGAATTGTGGGTAGCGTGTATCTGACGTCACAGGAGCGGAGACCTTTGTTTATTTAATATGGAGTTCAATTTCTCAAAATTAGGAGATTTAAGTGTATTTATTAGTGTAGTAGTAATAGTAGTATTAGTTTTTTTGTTTGTTTTGCAAATCACAAAGACACTCATAAAACAGTCAAAAACTGAAATACACTATATTTTAAAAAATGCACATATGTATTTGGGTAAAAATGTCGGTCATTTGCAAATTAATGATGTACACATAAATTTTCTTCATGCTGGTCAAAATGATAATGAAATTAGGGAAATTTTCTAATATAATAAACTGTATAATAAACTAATCATGCCTTGGCGAGGTTTTAAAGTTCGCCACTAGAGGGCGTCTCATCCCCTTACAAACACTGATGTAACGCAACAAAGCAAAAAAGGTGCTTTCAAATGTGTTATCTCTATTCAAAACAAACTTTTACATCTGAATCATTCACACACACACACACACACACAGACGTTGTGAGGTGATATCGTTTTTGTAAAAGTGTTTTCTTTGTGAGGAAAAGCTAAATCTCATTGTGGGGAAATATAATGCTACACCCTGGCTCCTGTTTGGGTCTGGCCACAGCACCTTATCTAAATCTAAACCTTTTCATTCCACTCAAACAGGAGCCACACCTAATTCCACACATTAAATTAACTGATCTTGGTCTTCAAATGAATATTTTTGAAGCTCCTCTTGGGTGGAATAAAAACCTGCAGCCAAACCCTTTCTGGATAAGATTATGGATAAGACCCCTGCTGTATTCATACTCAGTATCCAGTATTCATATCATTTTTGACACATCATTCTATAGATTTATACACAATCATGATAAGAGTGAATTTTTTTAATGTATTGCACAAAAATAAATAAATAAATGTTAAAAAGTATTAATTAATATATTTTTAATTGATGTGAGCCATAATAATTAAGTTAATAATTAAAACCAATAACGGTTGCCTTCTTAAGTATGAAATTTTTCTACAACTTTTTCATCTAACCAACATTATAAAATTAAATCTTCAACTGTGTCTAATCTTTGTCCTCATCCCTCATGCCCTTGTTGACTCTAATGCAAAGTTTTCCTTCAGGGACCCTAAAGAAAACCATCAAAAGAGGATTACTGATAAAAAGGCTTTAGGTTTTGATTTCCTTTAAGAATAATTTTCTTTAAGTATTTACTTATTTATTCACAGTACATTAAGATCCTACCTTAAAGTATAAACCTTACAGAAATTATATAACAATGTTTTTTGTTTGTTTGTTTGTTTTTTAAGTAAAAGAACATAATACTCATAGAAAACTGTTTTGGGGGAGAAAACTACTTTGTTTTTTAGACTAACTTTCAGAGGCAAAGAAAATGTGATCTGCGTGGGGTTGTCTCCATTCTGCTTTTTTCTAAATCTATTATAGTCAATCCATACAACACAGAGTTTTCGTAGGAACCACAATATTCCTCACCATAACAGACCTCAGAAATTATGTATTAAAGTATCAAAACGCTCTTTAAAGAACATGGAAAATTGTTTTCTATGGCATCTCTCTAGAGAACCTTTTCTGGCACCTAAGTTTTAAAGAGTACATGGGAGACTAGTAAGAGTGTTTTTTTATGAAAAAGAAAATATATGTGTATTTAAATATGTATATAATTATATATTTAATATTACAATCAAATAATGTTCCATAGAGTTTATGTCTTTTTACAGTGCCCTCCATAAATATTCACCCCCTTTGAACGTTTCCACATTTTCTAGTGTTACAACCTGGAATTGAAGAATCGAAAAGGATTTAATTGGGATTATATTTCATGAATCTATACAAAATAGCCTACAATAGTGAAGAGAATCTATACTGTTTGCAAAATTATTCATAATTTTATACTTACATAAAAAGTATAAAATTAAAAAATGGAAAAAAATAAAATGGGAAAATGTTCTCTGGTCTGAGGGAGGAAAAAAAAAAAGTGCTACTTTTGGCAGAAACCCAACACTGCTCATTACCTTGAGAATATCATCCCCACAGTGAAGCCTGGTGATGGTAGCATGTTTGGAGATGCTGTGGAGATGGTTTTCATCAGCAGGGGTTGGGAAACTGGTTGAGGGCAAGATGGATGGAGCCAAATACAGGGCAATCCTAGAAGAAACCTATTCCAGTCTGCAAGAGACTTGAAAGTTGTGGTTCACCAATGATCTCCATGCAATCTGACAGAGCTGATATATTTTGCCAAAAATATCAGGATCCAATAGGGGTGTGAATACAACAAATGTCTTCTTTTCTGCTTAAAATACTAATTTTCCCCATTATGCTCTATCATGAATTCTTTCAATGTTATCTGCATTCACTTTCCTTATATGTACAAGTTTTTAGTAGCCTGTAATGATGGCCTTTTCAAGATAAGCACATTATTTGTATTTAACATGGTTAAGATTGGAAATGCACAAATGTTTGTTTAGAATACAGATTAGATAAAGTTCATTGTTACAACGTGTTTTGATGAGGAACAGGTTTCAGGTGAATATGTGGTTAGATAGCCCATTCATTGGAAAGATGTGTAAATGGGTTGGATTTTTATACTGTGTTGTGATAAAGAACATGTTTTTGTTGAAGAACAAGATTTTGCTTCTCTTTGACATTGTTCCAGGGGTAACCTTTGTTTTGGAAATGTGAAGGGGGGTGGTCAGCTGTCATCAGGTGATTACACTAGGTGAAGGCTATGCACTTCATGTCTATTCACTGGATGCATGCAAATAGCTCTGCTTTGTCTCTCTTGCCTAGGGACAGTATTTAATTTTAGCCCTTTATTTATCTGTTTGACTGGAGTTACAAAAAGGCTCTCAAACATTTGTATACCTAAGGTGATGAAAAGGCTACAGCCATAAAAGATGATGGATGTTTTCACAAGATTTCTGAACATATTCAAAACAACTGTTTACAGTTTTAAACTGTAAAAATGGTTTGAAACCATTTTTAAATGCAAACAAACCTAACACATTTATTATTATTATTATTATTATTATTATTATTATTATTATTATTATTTTACATATTATCATAGTTGAGTTAGTCCTTAAAGCAACACTATGAAATAGTCTGAAATCAGAGTGAGTAAAGCTGATGAAGTTTGCACAAATATCAGGTCATGTCACAACCACCCGCATTTTCCAATTTACTCTTCAGATTCCAGAGTGTTAATAAACCTTTGTGTCACAATAAAAAAAAAAATGCTTTGCTCCTTCAGATCTTAGACCTATTGTGTAAACTAAATAGTAAAAATCCAAATTAAGTCCAGGTTGTTACACTACAAAAGTTCTCAGGGGGTTGAATACTTGTGCAAGGCACTGCCCAGAATATGAGTTTCACAATGAAATATTGTTCTTACACAAATAGTTTAATAGAGGCACCTTTTAGAGATTGGTATTGTGCAAAAAAGTGTGCTTTGCCTGTGTATCACCTATATAACTTTCTAAGTAGCACTCAAGTCTGTAATTATTACCCCAGTAATTAGGTTCTTCCTGTATTTGACTTATATATAGTTTTGTTGAAATTATCTTTGTGTCCTTTGTTTGCACTCTTAATTTTGACCTACCATAGCTCAGCTGTCTTATATTGTATATATAAGATGTGGAACCACTTATTCAACAATATGAGAAGAACTAATATTGACCAAAATCAAGACGTAAATGGACGTGTTTAGGGTCAATCTGTTATGTAGAAGCTTCTGTGGGAAAACACAAACTGTCGACAGAAGAAACTACTGGTGTGCAGTCTGGTGTAGCTCTGGCTTTGACCTCACATACCACTTAAACCCACGCGCTCCAGCCAAGAGCAACACATGTGAACATGGAAAAGCCTGATATGGAGACAGCCAAAGTAAAGAAAATATTGATATGTTGACACTTGTATTCCCATGGGCTGATATTTTGGTCTGTGAAAATTTGCCTTCTCAAGGCCATTTCTTTTATCTTGGTACTCTTGGTAAACTTGTGCGCTACGCAGAGGAAATGTTGCTTCTTGATGATCAGAAACCTGTTCGGATCAAATTAACAAACACATTTGTTTTGCAGCAGTGTTACAAAATAAATCCTCAAATATTTATAAGCCTTGAGGTGATGTCAGATCCTTTTATAGTCATGTGTGACTTTATAAAATCGCCATGGAAACAGTCTCATGAATACTTGGGTGTTGATGCAAGTGACCCATTGCCAGTCATGTTCTTGTAAGGATGCCTTGTGTAAATGGGAACTTAAATGTCTTTGCCCTTGTGCCCCTGAGCCCCCTCACTCTGGGAGAGACACTCACAGCCACCACTCTTGTGCTTTACGCACAATAGCCTCTTCTCATTCGCACAGATGACTTCAATATGCCTTGGGTTCAAATGGAAAGAATGACTTACTTCCTATTTCCTTCCTAAGCTGTCCTAAGAACATGAGGAAGGGTCTTTCCACCAGTCAAGAAAAGGCGAGATAAGAAACATGCACAGTTGCCAGACATCAGTCCCCGATGAGGGAAAATCCATAAGAAAGAAGCATTTAGCAAAGAAAGCCACACAATTACAGGAGGACATCATGAGGGATGGTTAAAATGTGTATTTGAAATTTGATCTTGAGTAAATGGCATACTTCAGTTCTAAAATAATCATTAATAGAGGAGACACGAGAGGACATAAAACTATTTGCTGCTATAGGCCCATAGCTTTATAGCCTAATCAAATTATGACGTCATGATTGTAGTTCGACTACCTGCTGCTATCTTACCTGAGTTTTGCTTACACAAAATTTTAGAACCACACGACTGAATTCAAAATCGTACACACACTGGAAAAAAATTACACAATCAATGACAAGTTATAGACCCATTTCTCAAAAACAAACAAATCTATACTGTATATCTAACTGTCATGAAGACCCATGGGTCAAAAAGAAAAATAACTCTAATTAAAATAAGAAGTCCAATTAGAAAAGCAATACAATTTGGATTTAAGAATCACATGTGGTAATGATAGAGAGAGAGAGAGAGAGAGAGAGAGAAAGAAAAATCTCACCTGTGTAAACACCATTCACTATAATTATCCAGTCAGTTTTCCTTATTGTCTCAATGACACAGCCACATGTTGGCTCCGGGGAAAAAAAGCAATGGAACAAGTAAGACCATAGAAGGAAAAGGAAAGAGGCAAAGGAAGAAACAGAGCATGGCTCATAGGATGAGAAAGACAGAGAAATGAAATAAGAGCTATTCTTGTTGATGGTGTAATCATCCATGCCATGAACCTGAGGGAAGCCGGGCAATAAATGCAGCCGGTCTTGTGTCTATGTCTGGAAGACAGACATTTTTTCCTGTAGGACTGAGGGAACATTATGGGAGGGACAAACAAGATGTTCACCCAAGATTAAGAGGCTAGTGGCCTTTTCCATGGGCCATGGCATAAAAATGGGAAAGTTACATATGTAAGCATGGCTCGTCAACTGACTATAAGACTGCCAGGGCAGCTTCCATCAGACCTAGTGGAGTTTTCCCATTTATTCATTTCTTTGCTGAGTACCAATAGCAAATTCTTCAACTCGTGGCCATGACCTCACATGGGTTGCTTATCAAAGGTCCTCCCTATGTCACACTCATACTCTAGCCATTCTTGTCAACCCGAGTGACCCAGGTGGCCTGGCAGTAACCAATGCTATGTGACCTTCCTTTTGTTCTGGAAGACCAAAACAGTTTTGCTTGGACTTAGTGGATGCTGTGTATCAAAGTCATCATGAGCATTGGTGAGACACCCTGATGACACACCTCTCCAGGCAATAGCTACAGACTTTACAGGCCACAAAGGCCCTATTCTGAATTTCTGCATGAATTTGCAGACTTCCTCTTGGATATAGTTGTTTCAGGAAAAATATCAGTAGTCATTGGAGAGTTCAATATTCATTTTGATAACCCAAAAGTCCCTCTGAGAGCAGGGTTGGTGCCTATTTTAGACTCAGTAGGTGTCAGTCAGAATATAGAGTGTCTTGTATAAGTATTCACCATCCTTGAAATTTTCCACTTTTTTGTAGCATTCCAAACTGGAATTGAAATGGACCTAACTGAGATTTTTACCATTTCATTTACACAGTGACAGCTGGGATATTTCTCTATCAGCTTTGCACATCTGGATCCTGGTATTTTTGCCCATTCCGCCTGACAGAATTGCTCAAGGTCTGTCAGACTGGATGGAGACCTTGGGTGAAATCTTGCCACAGATTCTCAATCAGATTGAGGTCTGGGATTTGGCTGGGACACTGTAATACATTCAGGGTCTTGGTTTTGAACCATTCCAGTGTAGCATGGACAGCTAAACAGCATTCGGCTAAGTTAGCTAGCCAGATAATGTTTTTTCAATTCAATTCAATTCAGTTTTATTTGTATAGCGCTTTTAACAATGGACATTGTCCCAAAGCAGCTTTACAGA
>CM075016.1:9079704-9104635 GCA_037576675.1 Pangasius sanitwongsei | reverse complement strand
TTTAATTAAAATGTTAAATATCTGGGTTTAATTTTACTGTAAGAATCACATGTCGTTTCCTCTATCATTAATTTTGCTAAATTATGTAATTAAGCATTTTAATAAAAATACCCCCCCCCCCCCAAAAAAAAAAAAAAAAACAAAAAAAAAAAAACTAGAAGTGCATTAATGGGTGACGCTCGTCATCATCTGAGTGACGTCCTGGCGTGTGGTGGTGTTTATTTATTTATCTAAAGAATGAGTAATCATTTTTCATTTTCCATTTCACTCCCATATGGTGCAGAGTGAGATCTCGCCCTCGAGTGTTGTGCATTAACGTTAACCATCCGTAATATCTCAGCACGCTAACTCTCTCATTTATCACACACACACACACACACACACACACAGACTGAAGGTCACACAGTTTCACAGTATGATGATTATCTGAGCCAGCGTGGTGGTGTTCAGTCTCACTCGGGACGCCTTCAGGGACGCGACGGCGATCAGAAATAAACCGGGACAAACTTTTTCTAGTTCTTGATTTGTAGACGTTTATGCGAACGGTTTTTGTCCCTGCGGATGGAGACGCCAAAAGTCACATCGATATGAAAATGTCAGCTTGATTAGACCAAAAGGACAGACTGCAGTAAAAAACCTATTAAAGTAGACAAATCTGATTGTCTCATTAAAAAAAAAACAAAAAAAAACTAACATTGTGTTCCTGACTTAATCAACCGAGTGTAAAAGATCAGCTCCACTATTTTATTATCGTTGTCCACAGACAGTTACTTTATGTGCCCTCTAACAAATGACTAATAAACTGGAATTTGGTATCCTTTTTTTTTTGTTTTGGTATCATCCCAGTTTTTTTCCCTGAGTGTTTTAGATGCTTTCCAAGTGATTTTCCACTACATATTCCTGTGCATATTTTCTGGTGTTTTTCCTACTGTTTTTGTCAGTGGTTTCCCCAAGAGTATTCCAGTGTTTTCCCAGTATATATTTTCCTGTATATTCCCAATGTTTTTCCTAATATTTTTCCAGTGGTTTTCCCAGTGTATATATTCCAATATACTGTATATTCCAGTGTTGTCCCATTTTTTTCCTCAGTGTACTGTATATTCCAGTATATATTTCAGTATTTTCCAGGATATTCCCAATGTTTTTCCTAGTTCTTTTGCTGTCGTTCCTGTTGTTGCAGTGATTTTATCCAGTGGTGTTCCGGTGTCTTTAGAGTATTTCCAAAAGTTTTTCCCTCAGTGCCATCCCAATATTTTCCCAGTTTATATTCCAATATATATTCCAGTGTTTTTTCCAGTATTTTCCCAAATATATATATATTCCTGTTTTATTCCCAGTATTTTCCAGTATATTCCCAATGTTTTTCCTAGTGTTTTACACTGATTCCAATATATATTCTAATACATTTTCCAGGGTTTCTTTTAATAATTTCCAGTATATTCCCTGTGGTTTTTTGTGGTGGTTTTGCCCAAGGCTGTTACAGTGTTTTCCCAATGTTTTCTCTGTGTCATCCCAAAGTTTTCCCAGTATATATTCTAATATTTATTCCAGTGTTTTTCTGTATTTTTCAGTATATTCCTAATGTTGTTAAAATGATTATTCCCAAGTGGTATTGCAGTGTTTTTCCATTGTTTGCCAGTGGCACTGAGCTTTTCCTCAGTGCTGTCCCAGTATTTTCCCATTCTTTTGCCATGTTTCCTGTTGTTGCAGTTGTCCAGTGGTGTTCCAATGTCTTCCCAGCATTTCCAAAAGTTTATCCTCAGTGCCATCCCAATATTTTCCCAGTTTATATTCCAATATATATTCCTATGTTTTTTCCAGTATTTTCCAGTATATTCCCAAATATGTATTCCTGTGTTGTATTCCCCAGTATTTTCCAGTATGTACCCAATGTTTTTCCTAGTGTTTTTGCACTGATTTTTCCACAGTATTTTTCCATTGTTTTCCAGTATGTATTCCAATCTATACTTCAGTATTTTCCAATATATTCCCAGTGTTTTTCCTAGAGTTTTTTCAGGGGTTTTCTCATGTGATGCGTCCAGCGTGACAGTGTTTTCTCTCTTTTTATTCCAGTGTTTCACTCATTTCCAGTATACTGCCTAGTTTTTTGCAGTGCATTTCCCAAGTGATGTTCCAGTGTTTTTCCAGTTTTTCTGTTTGTTCTCAGTGCTGTCCAAATATATTCACAGTATTTTGCCAGTATATATTGTTTCTACAGTGTTTTCTGTTTTTCTCCAGTGTCATCCATATTGTCCCAGTATATATTATTGTGTTTTTTTATGTTTTCCAGTATATTCCCACTATTCTTCCTTGCATTTAGCAGGTTTACTGGTTGTCCGGTGTTTTTCCAGTGTTTTTCTGAGTGTTTTACACGTTTGAGTGTTTTCTGGAATATTTCATATTTTCCCCCAGGTGCTGTTCCACTGTTTCTCTGTACCCTGCCCTCCCCATGTCATCATAGTGTTTTCAAGTGATTTTCCAGTGTTTTACAAGATGTCTTTCTAGTGTTTTTCTCAGTGTACATTCCAGTGTTTTCCAAATGTGTTTTCCAATGGTTTCTCTGGGTTGTTTTTTTTTTTACCCTAGTGGCATTCCAGGGAATTAACATTGTTTTTTTTTTTTCAACGACTTTTTCCAATTGTTTTCCCCCAATATTTCCCCTGATATGCTTATATAGTTTCCCAGTACTTTCCTGGTATATTCCTGGTATTTTTTTTTGTGTGTCTTCCAGTTTTTCCAGTGTGATGTTTCCTGATCGTGACCTGTAGCTATTACCTGGTTTAAGGTTATGTATTTGTCTTTGTGTAACCCTGTCTGCACTTTAATTGCTCCTAGTTCAACAAAAGATTATGGTTTGTGGAAAAGCCCCATTAAACTCACTTTTACAGTTAAAATGCATTTTTACACATGGCTGATAATAAAGTCTAGTCTTCATCTCCTTCTTTGTGTCAACCATTAACTTATTATTACAGTAATGGAACTGTGAACAATGAATACTAACACTGTGTGCTGTGCAGTACAGCTGGGAAATCCAGAGTGAAAACTCGTCTCATTCTTATTGTCTCATTGTCACAGCAGAGGTGCCCACAAAGATGCTCTCTCTTGCTGTGTGTGTGTGTGTGTGTGTGCACTGAATACAGGGAACAGAAACACAAAAGCCCACACGCATGCAGACACAGATGTCTGTAAAACAGCAGAAGTTGAGAGGAAAGGAACTGGTGTGTGAACAACCCTGAAGTGAAGAGGTAGAGAAAGAGAGAGACAGTGGGCAAGATACTGCCATTTACTTGTGTAGACCCCAACAATATCATTCCATTGCTTTCCCTGTGGTTTTTCCAGTGTTTTTCAGAGTATTTTAAGTGTTTTCCCTGTGATTTTCCATTATGTATTCCAGTGTTTTTTCAATGTGTTTCCAGCAGTTTTCGATTGTTTTACCAATGGTTTCTCTGTTATATCACCAGTGTTGTCCTAGACTTTGACCAAAGTTTTTCCTGTTTTTTTCCCCCCGTGAGTATTTTCAATGTTTTCATTCCCATTTATTTTCATTATCCATTTCATTATCAGGTTGTTTCCCATTTTTCTCCTCAGTTTTTTCAGTGGTTTTTGTTTGATTGCCAGTGTTTCCCAGATAGATCTTCCAATGATTTTCCTCGTTTTGTCCCCAGTTCTTTCCACTTGCATTTCCTACTCTCTTTCCCAAATCCCAGTCCCAGTTTTTCCCCAGCATGTCTCCATTAGTGTCATTTATTTTCCCACATATTTTCACAGTGATTTTTTTGGGGGGATTCACATTGTTTATTTCAATGACTTTTGCATGTCTTCATTAATTTATATATTTATATATATATATATATATATATATATATATATATACACACATATATATACACTAGAACTTCAAGTTTCTCTTCCACATATGTAACTTCATTACATTTGATACAGAGGTGCACTGTAGTAATATGGAGAAGTAATTCGGCCGAGTCACATCTTATAAAAGCAGCAACCCCCTCCTTTGCCCTGAAAAAAACCCCACACAGATCTGCTTTTTTGTAGTGCTCTGGAGGCCTGAATATTGGTCTTGTTCTGGGATGCTGTTTGCGTAAATGAAAAACTGTACACTATGCTCACCTGGCCGCTGTGATATCCTCCACAGCAGTGCACAAATCATTAGTCCAATAGCTAGCCCACTGGGCAAGTAAAAGCTCCAGTGTGCTTGTCCAGTCCCATGTTTTGTTTGGCCAGAAACCTAATTGAGAAGACTAGAACAGTGGTAGCTAATGTAATATAATAACATGCTAGTTAGCTAAGTGCATTAATAGATTAAGAGAAAGGAATGAGTATATGATCATTATCCTCTTCTAACAAAATTTCTAATGTTGAATATTGTGTTTGTGCCCTGGATGAAATTTCACCCAATTGTTCCCCAGTGTTTTAGCTGTAAGGTGGTGTTCTGTCCTCGCATAACACGTAAAAAGATATAATTCAAGTCTTGTAACCGCAAAGTAACTGTCACTTATATAGACTTATGTAGATGTGTGTTGTGCAGTGGGCAGTGGGATTCAGAACGAGCAGTGTGTGATGTAGTTATATCATTGAGTTGCTTCACACTACAGTGAAGTTCATTACAGTTTCAATATAAATACCAAATGAAAACCTATTTCAAAATTCAACAGGAAGTAGTTTTTTTTTCTTTTTGTGGTTGCTGAATCTAACAGAACTATATTGTAGATAAAAATTACAAATAAAAAAAATTAAAGCGGACACAAAATCTGTGTGTTCTGGTCTTCCAGGCTACTAATTTGTCCACCCATGCTTGACTGCATCTCCTTCTAAAATCAAACATAACGACATATTGAATATTATATTTAATTTTATACTATACAATGCTGATGCGATACAGTATAGCTAGTGTGTCTGAAATTGTCCTATAGAGTGCAAATTCTTATCAACCCATCACTGATTCCTTTTGTCTGAGCTGTTTTCTACTGATGTTACTATTGTTTCTCAAAACAGTTCCTGGAGGTTGCATTATCTGATCGTTCTCATGAGTGTTCTCAAGGTGTATGCTGAAAGCAGCTCTGTGAGCTTTATTCTGCTCTCACCAGCAGTAGACAGCGGTTACGTCAAAAGGCCATTCTATAACGTGTGACCCTACAGCACTTATGCCTGCTGGGATTTCTATGTTTAACTGTGGGAGAGGCTTCGCTGATGCGGTTATTTTCAAGTGGTCAGCAGAAGAAAACTGCAGCTTAAGCATTAATGATGGCCCAAGATAATGTAATAGAAATGCTCTCTCACTCTCTCTCTCTCTCTCTCTCTCTCTCTCTCTCTCTCTCTCTCTCAGGTAATATTCAGACAATATTCTGCTCGACTCACCCAATCACCCCATCACATTATTCACCTGTTTATTTAATAGCATAAATGCAAAAACAAAAAGACTAAATTGTAATTAAAAATTCCTTATATATTGCTGCTATATTATGTACAATAGAGTGAAACAGTCTTTTGTTCTCCTACACTGTTATAATTAATGAACCTGTCCTGATTGTAAGGTATGCATACATGCTGGATGGCACACTAGTCCATCTCAGGGAACCGTATATGCACTCATTTTCACAGAGCAATTTATAGGCAATCCACCTACTGGAATGTTTTTGGGAGGTTGAAAGAAACCGGAGAACCCGGAATAATCTCATGCAGATATGGGGAGAATATGTGAAACTCAAAACAGACCCATGAGCCTGTAGAGGTGAGGCAGCACACTACTTGCTACATGGGATGTCGTAGTTTGAGATTTGAGACTCGTGAGCACATAAATCAGCAGAAGTACGACTTCAGTATTTACTATGGTGTATTGAACCATGCAATGAGAGTAGCCTGATAAAGTGCATCTCTAGGGGGTGTAGCGCAGTACAAAGTTTAGATTATAAAGTTGTATAAAGCTGTTTTAGCTAATGACAGTGAACTATGTTTGTATACGCTGTATTATGCTGGTGCAGGCAGAGTGGATTCAGGGGGTTGGCATGCATTTGATTTATTTTTTTTCTTAGCCCTGCTAGCAATGCAATTAAGGCTCCTTAGACGTAGCTCCCTTGAGAAAGCTAAGGATGAAAGCTTGGAGTGAAAGTAAAGTTTGGCATGTTCTGAGAGATTGTCCTCAGCAGCTGGACAGTGGACATTACCGTCTGAAACCTAACACACACTAATGATTAGATGGTCAGTTATGTGTGGCCTTTTGTGTCTGTGGACAGAAAATTGCCACTGGTGTCATATTCTACTGTTCTGAGCAAAAGAAATGCGGTGCATGGGAAAGAATGTATGGAATGTATATCTGAATGTGAACAAAGATTTCCTTATTCCATAATCTTTTACTTTATATTGCACTATTTTAAACAATTTCTTTGTTTTAGGTAGGAAGAGACTCTGCAATGCTCAGTGTTTAGTGTGATACAGAAACCTCCACTGCTGCCGCAATGAAAGTCTTATATCATAGCAACACATAATAAGACATGTTTTTCCTGAAGTGCCAAATGAGAAGACAGAGAATTCATTTATAAACAATATGCTTTCACATCACATGGGAGTGAGCTCATGACCGCAGTTAGAAAAACAGCCCATTTTAGGACTTTTTTACGTAATAAAAAACTTTTCTGTTTACCTGATCAAAAATCAATGTGTGCTCCTAATGCCCTGGCTTGGACATTAAAGCACGTGAAAACACTTTCATCTGCTTTCTTTTTGTATACAAGGTTTACAGTAAGTACATGGAATCATTTTATTACATTATGAGAAGCTGAGTCGTTAACTAGTATAATGTGAGGATTTCAGTATTTTTTTTTTCTCAGGCTAAAGCCTTACTTTAGAATAATATCACTCCTTGTTCTGGCTGGCACTCATACATCTTAAATGAAAATCAAATGACTTGTGGAAATGGAACAAATAGTTTGTTTTGTAAAATTAAAAAAACATTTTGACATGCCAGTTTACTCAATTAAAACACAAATACAAATTATATAAATTCTTAGGAAATTGGGAAATTTAAAAATGAATAAAGTTAGAATCCTTAAAATGTTTTCTGCTCGTCCGTACATCAACTGGCAGTGTTTCTCTATCAGAAAGAGTTTCAAGTAGAATCCCTGTAAGAAAGTAGAGCATATGAGGGTATGCAGTAACAAAGAAGCATTACCATGTGCCTTTCTGTATAACTTTGTTACCTCTCAGGGCATCTTGAATTAAATGTTGAACGTGGATAGGTAATGTGTGTCCCATCAGCCTCTGTCCCAGTCTGATATGATTGATGAACTGAGAAAATGTCGCCTTTACAGTCTCCTTCTCCAGTCTAGACAGTGTGTCTAATCTGCACAGACTGACACCTCCGGTCTCACAATTATGTGTGGACACTTTTGGGGTTAGTGGCTTGTGTCAGGACTTGAATTATGAGGCCTGTGTAGCCTTCAGGCATGGACTGACTTCCATAATGGTCATCGTATCTTGGCTGACACACTGAGTAGAGATGCCAGGCATTTTGCCCTTTCTGGTTGTTTAACACTGGGTCTCTGTCCCTCCTACTATGTCTCTGTCATAAGTTTAGCTCTTCCCCCGCACTTTATACATTATTTAATCCCAATGAATGTGTCTCACATGTCTTGCACCTACATTTACTATCATCTCCTCCCTTTATAGTATGTTCCAAAATCTCAGTCATGTTAGTTCTATTGACTTCTTTTGATTTCTACTGACAACTGAATATGATTATGTATCTCTATATCCTCACCGATTTTGAAAACTCTACTGAGTTTGCTTTTTACTAGAATATCAGATGGCAGGGTAAGACATAGTAACACTTTAAATAATTTACAGTACAGCACCTGGTGTCTGTTCTTTATCTAGTCCTTTAAAGAAAAGAAAACTTCACTCTCACCCAAACACAATGTCTGCAATGTAAACGTTCTCGGCTGCTGGGAAGAAGCAAAGGCAAAATATGGCATTCTGGGACTTTCCAGACTTAGTGAATCCTTTTGCGTCACCAAGAATATAAGTAGTACTTAATAGTAAGAAGACATGGGCACAGATTCAATATTCCATTCTTTTAGCAGCTGAAAGAGTGGTCTTTGGGAAACGGATGTTGATTGGGGGGGGGGGGGGGGGATACTTAGCCTTCCATCCGAATTAGTAGAGACTTCTTCTCTCCAATCGTTATATTCTGCTTAATAATTGATGCTTCCTGAAACACCAGTCTCTGCTGATTCCAGACGTATTAGTAACCTTTTAAGCCAGCATGGTCTACAGAGCCTTTTTTTGAATAGCTTCGTTGCTCCAGAGAATTCTTGTTTACCAACATAAGATGGAACTGACCGGCTCATTGAAATGTGTCTGTACCAGAGAATGTAAAGATGTCTTAAATATTCACTTTTAATCAGAAGTTCAGGCATCTTTAGCATTTCTGTTGTGAGTAACAGTCCAAACTGATTTTGGACAGGCTCCCACTGGAACTAGCTGACACCATTCTGTGGAGAGTAACTTGGCAAACCCGCACAGTGACTCTGCTTCATATCCAGAGTTAAAGGATGTGTCACAAATAGTTTTTCCTGACTAATAATATACTGTACTTCTTTGTGTAGACTGGGGCAGTGGTCCAACAGGAAATAATGGCACACTTACTAAGTAACAATAGAACATGCTTGATGCTACACCGAAAGAAATATACTCAGATGCAAGCAAAACAGAGACTGCTTTTTATAGCACGGGAAGCATTGTCTCATTACTCGATTTCTCAGAACAGTGTTAATTAGTTTTATTGGGTATCTGGCTTCTGTTGCTTGTCTGTTAGTAATGTAAAGTCCTGCCTAGCCTTCATGAGCACTCTCATAGCACATATGTCACAACAGGGAGGAAAACATGAAATTCACAGTAACCATACTATGTAATATGATGCTATAGAAGTTCAGAAAAACCAAAAAATCTGATATTGCTTGTTGTTTCGAAATGTTCACTTTTAAATAGGTTGATGTACCCAGAGATATTAGCTGGGAACTGACAATGACAATGTAGTGAAGCTGGATTTTCTGATGAATTTCTTGCCTGTATTTTGGTCTCTTAAGCTTAGTCGTGTCAGTCGAAATGCCTGCTTTGATTCCTTTACATTTATGACATTTGGCAGACACCCTTATCCAGAGCAACTTACATTTATCTCATTTTTTTATACAACTGAGCAGTTGAAGGTTAAGGGCCTTGCTCAAGGGCTCAGCAGTGGCAGCTTGTTGGTGCTGGGGATTGAACTCATGACCTTCCAATCAGTAGTTCAACATCTTAACCACTGAGCTACCACTGCCCTATATTCATTCATTCATTCATTCATCCATTTTTCATTCATCTTTAGTAGGGGCGTTATCCTGGTCAAGGTTGCGGTGGATCTGGAGCCTCCCTCGATGGGATGCCAGTCCATCACAGTGCATCCTGCATGCGCACACACACTCTCTCTCACACACACACACACACACTCTCGCTCACTCACTCATTCACACCTAGGGGCAACAATTTACCCTAGCCTAGTCTACCTACTGGCATGTTTTTGGGAGGTGGGAGGAAACTGGAGAACCCGGAAGAAATGCAGACACAGGGGGAGCACAGACAGTAACCCGAGCTCAAGAGTGAACTGGGGAGCCTGGAATGGCTATATTTAAAGCGGATGCTGTTATTTTCTTCTGTGTTTTGTGTTTAGTTGTCTAACTAGATATTGTTAGGCAGCTAGTCTGCTAATGGTGTGTGCCTGGATGGCTGCAGGTTCCAGAGCTCAGTGTTATCTAATGATTGAAGTGCCTGCCAAATTTTGATGTTTATACTGCATTTTATTCTTCTCTTGCTTTGTATTTTTCATTTCATGCTCAATGCTTTTAGATAGCTAATGTTAGCAGCCTAGTTTGCTACTGTCAACTGTTTATGCTGAGCCTTAAAACATTGCATTGCTGCTACAGATAAAGTGCTAAATGCTCATACAAACCATTATGTTCTGAGCAAACTATGATCACGGTAGCAAATATTTATATAATTAGAGTCCTGCATGTTTGAAATATTTGAATACTGCTTTATGTATATTGACTTGCCACTCTTGGCATGTGAGAGGGCTGCACAACACACACTTGCTTTATGACTTATTACATTCCTCTATGAGGTGCTTGAAATAACAACCAAAGTGGCCTCCATGGTGTTACATTAAAGAATAAAATTTAATGTGAATGACCTCTCTGTCTATTTCTAGTTATATCAGATTCAGTTAATTGGCTTAAGTACAGAGATTCAGCACATTTATTTAAAACGGTTAATCTTCAAATGAGGTGTACTCTGCATGGCCACCTAGTTGTAGATTCTGAAGGCATTTACCAAATACATTTGAATGCCTGTCTGATTTTTCAGTCACACCTAATGTGGCTAAAAAATCTGCCGAAATCCATCAAGAACAGCATCTGTGGCCACTGTGCTGTATCTATTAATCCAGCTGATATTGTAACAGCTAGAATTTATTGCTACACCACCCATGATCTCCTCTTTTGGTCACTCTACAAACAAGCCATTTTATCTTTCATCGGTGCATTCCATTGATGAGACGAAAATATTTTGAACTTTCAGAAATTGCTGGTGTTTTTTTATTCATCCATGGATTCCAATGCCTTTAATAGCCCTTGTACTCAACACTGTGCCACAGCAAAAGAACAGTTCCTTTGGCATGCTCGAAGGTATGAAATGCAGCACACTGAATCATGCCAGTGTCTGCTACACCAAAAAAGGACTGAGCTGCTCACTTGTGCTTCATCATTTTGGCTGCAGCAATTACTTCCAGAGTGGCTGGCTATCTCTAGGGCTAAGACCCTCTATTCCATTGAGAGATTTTCATCGCATACCCCATTCTTCTTGGATCAAGTCATTTGGCAATATATGAAACAGCATAGTACAAATTCTGGCCGATTGGTTTGTTCCCATACTCCACTTCTGCAGTTATTTTTACTTTTCCTGCCTTGACAAGGGTTCAGTGCAAAGACTTTTTTTTAACGTGGGAAAACATGATGGAAGGGAAGTAGAGGAGCATGGGACAAGCCACGAGTGGGAAGCCCTCCGAGACCAGCACTAAGTGCACTTAAGATGTAGTACATCATCCAGCCATGGCAAGGATGACCCTTTTCAGTGGTTAGCAAGCTGTACATGAGAAACTGACCATACTCCACATGAAGTCAAAAGTCGTTTACAGCTAGGGGGCTTCAAAAGAAGTAATAAGACAACTTGCACTCACTGATTTGCAAATGACCAAATTGGTAGAAAATGGGGTGAAACTGATGACAAAAAAAAAAAAAAAAATCCAAACAAAAATTATGTATATTTGTTTTTTTCTTTTTGCTCAAGCATATATTATATTCAAGCGTCTATGTTTCTCTGAAATGTTGTACACAATTCCATTCCTTTATTCGCATGCTTCTCTCAGTGACGTGACAAGTTAACCGGCTGTGGCTGACCCACTAATGTTGACCATGTGTTAGGCCATAGGTCAATGATGCTGTTTCCTTCTTTTGTCATGTGGGAGTGTGTGAGAGATGCTTGCATTAGTATTTTCTCACTGATCATAAAATATTGTCACAATTCTGACCTTCTTGCTACGTCCAAGGGGAAGCAAATAGTACAGTATTAAAATTCAGCCTCAACAATCCTCTAGAAATAATAACAATAAAAAAAGACATCCTTGTAATTTGGCCATGAGACGCTGCTATTACGCCTTTCTTCAGCAGCTGCCTTCAGTCCTGCCTTCAGTCCTGCCTTCAGTCCTCATTACTCGAGAAAAAAAAAAGTACAAATACAGTAAACCCCCTGGTGTAACGTTCATTACTTTAAGAACCCAAATATTCCTGGGTTCAAGTTTTGCTATTATTATGTACTTTTTCTATGGTACACGTATCAATATCCCATTCTGCAACATTGC
The DNA here is from genome assembly GCA_037576675.1 of Pangasius sanitwongsei. NCBI lineage: Eukaryota > Metazoa > Chordata > Actinopteri > Siluriformes > Pangasiidae > Pangasius > Pangasius sanitwongsei. The sequence goes on along the minus strand of CM075016.1, from coordinate 9,092,670 downwards.
ATAGAGAAAGAGGGATTCCTCTTTAGGATCTGCTTCCTCTCAAGATTTCTTCCTTATAAGGCCTCAGGATGTTTTTCCTCACCATGGTGCTCATTAGACCTACTTTTTTTTTTAAATGTGCATTGTAGCTTTTATTTGTTTATTGTTAAAAGCACTCTATAAATGAATAAATGAATTGAATTATCAGTGAATTATTAGTGCTCTTCGAGGTAAACTGTCTCTATGCTGTTAAAGTGGTTATAGTTCAGTTCAATTCAATTTATTTATATAGAACCTTTTAGCAATAGGCATTGTCATAAAGCAGCTTTGCAGAAATCCTGACAGAGATTTCAATTTGCTTCTAATGAGCAAGCCAGAGGTGAAAGGGGCAAGGAAAAACTCCCTGAGACGACATGAGGAAGAAACCTTAAGAGGAACCTGACGCAAAAGGAAAGCCACCCTCATCTGTGTGACACTGGATAATGCGATCATTACTCATCCACTGCTGTGTACTATAGAGTCACGCAGTGCTATGTGTGTGTTGAATGGACCTTGACTCCGAGCATCAGGGTCATTTTTGAATTCATTAGTTTTTTAACTTTAACTCTGTAATATCACAGTAAATTTATCCACTTTTCAGCGGTTATAGGTAGTTTCCGTAGGGATCCTGTGGATAGGTTTAAGATTACAAGATTAAATTACATAAAAAGGAGTTACATTTTTTGCATTCCTGCATCCTTTCTCATTCATTAATGAAGTAGCTTTTGGTATTCATGTGCTGGCTTGTTATAGCTTAAATAAGTAGCCTAAAATTTGTAGTTGAAAACATTCTGCTTTTTGTGCTTATTAAAAACATCTTTCTGGCATTTAAATTGCTTACTTGTTTATATTTTGGAGAATTAGACCAACTATTTTGGAAAAAAGTATTGTGGATGGGTAGAAACAAAATAACTAGAGGAGTGGGTGATAGTCAGGAGATTCTGCAGAAGAATATTGGCTGTGGTCAGAGTTACTCTGGGAGCGGGCTGGCACAGAATAAAAAAAACCAAAAATGTTCTGTACACATCTCTGATAGAAGACTTTAGTGCGTTAATTGTGTAGACATGCATGTGTTCATTTTTCAGATTCTTAATACGTGACAGTAACTGGTGTCATTGGGAGATATGATCAGGGTGGATCTGGAGTCTATCCAGGAACTCTGGGTTTGAGGCAGGAATATACACACCAGATAAGACATCAGTACATTGCAGGGTAGCATGCAAACACATACTTAGAGGAAATTTACAATAGCCAAAGAGGTGCTAGGAAACTGGAGACCACTAGTGGAAACCATGTGAACATGGAGAGAACACGCGAAACTCCCAACGGTAACCCGAGCTCAGGATCAAACCAGGAACCCTAGAGCTGTGAGGTGGCAACGCTGCCCACTGCACCATGTGGTGAAATTGAAAAACGTGTGATTCTTGGACAGTTATATACAGTAATTGTGCACAGAACTGTCCAAGAAAAGGCCAGGGTCTCATTTCTGTCATGGATAATCTGTGCGATTTCATTCAAATAAACACAGCTGATTACATAATGTATCACAGTGTGTAAGGAGTTAGCTTTACTTCACATACCTCATAACCTTTCCATGTGAATGTCACTCACACCTGATACAGTTTATTCTTAGACCCGTAATGTCAGATATGACACAGTTGCGCATGATATCACTACCAAATAAATCTGCTCTGTGGGGACTGTGGATAGTTCTTAATTTGACTAATTATACCACAGCGCTGTTGAATTCTCGAATCTGACTCATGAGACGGTGTTGATTAATTTTCTGTTACAGCACTCCTTTGACAGTAGTTCTAGCTGTAAATCGAATTTATATTTATATATATTTATATTATACTGTATTGATATATATTTTTTATATTTATATTAATGCACTTACTCTAATACGTTATCGTTACTATAGTAACAGCTAATTCACAGGGACTTGGATGTCGGATGTGCCACATAATCTAAGCCTAATAATAAATAAATTCAAAATCATGATATATAACAATTAAACACATATGATCGTTGATATGATGCAGCATGGAGATTATTTATTTATTTAACATTTATGGAGGAAGTGTCCAGTGTCAGAGCTTTGCAACAGAGGTAAAGCTGTTCCTTTAAGTACTCCACCAAGGTAAAGTCTTCAAAACAGAGGGCTTTTTTAATCTCCCTCTTGAAGTAAATATTAATACAAAAAAAATGCAGCTTGTTATTGAGAAACCACAAAATGCAAAAAAAAAAAAAGCCCTTGTTTTGTGGACATCCCACATTAAATGTTACCATAACTGGTTTAAATGAATGATGGATTGTTAATTAATAAATTAAAAAGTTGTAATCGTTGGCAAAACATTACAGTATAAGAGTAAAAAATATGAAAATATTCAGCTTTCAGTCATTGAAAAGTTGTATTGTGCCATTTCTAATATTTGTATATAATATTTTAATAAAAACCTACCAAAATGCAGATGTTTGTGTGTGACTACAGCCACAATCCTTTTTTAGTCAAACTCTTCCTGTTGCAGCAGCAGGAATACAGTGTTTATGCTCATAGTTACAGATATGACACACTATCTGTAGGTCTCCTATTTCAGAAGGCTCTTTGGCAGCAGAATATGCATACTGTTGATTTGTGGAACCAGAGAAACGGCAAAATATTTGTGTGATTATTAGCAGGAGCCTGTTGTTCTTCATTTTGTTATACAACAAAATGTATCACAGGAAGTTGGAGCTTTGTGGAGGTTGTGGTCTTCATCCAAGGCCTGTTCTCAGTTCCACAGGAATACTGACATGCTTCATGCATCATTTTAGAAAAGGTGTGTCAGGTTCTAAGCAAGAAAAGAGTGAAGTATGGATCTATTACCAAAGCATTGTGTTATTTTTTTAGGATATGCAACAGTGAGGACTCGTTGTGAGTAGATGCACACATTTGCATGTCCACACACATGCACTACTAGGCTGATTATAACATTAGTGAGTTGATTTTAAAAGAAGTGCACTAGTTATCTACATTAGTTGTCTTGTTGGGTTGCCGTGGAGAGGAGTAGGTGTTGTTTCATTTCAGAAAAGCACTTCTGTACAGCTGTACTTATGTTTTTGTTTTTATTGTATCGTAATTCCATGTTGTCAGTGACCAATAGTGGCTGATCTTCAAGAACAACATACTGGGTAAGCACTGGGTTATTATCTCTCAGCTTTTCCTCTGTCTAGCCTAGTTTTATGTGTACCGTGTCTTATCAGGTCACTGGTGTTGTAGGAAGATGCTGTAGCTCCTCTTCCTGATATTTTTGCAGAGCACAGTTTACAGTCTGCTTTGCTCTGAATGACATTGTTCATTTTCTGATATACAGGTACAGCAATATGGCTGTCTGTGTTGACTGTTCGTTGGTGCGCCAGTATAACGCCACATAGTGTTACGCGGTATCAGACGTTGGTATCAGAGCATTTTTCATGAGTATGAGGAAATGAGTAAATAAGCAGTATACCATCTATGCCTGCCTAGTTGCGAGGGCCATTTCTGTAGATTCGAACCCGTGGACTATATATGTTGAGGGTTGCATCTCTAGTATTCCTTTAGGTTGGGCCGGCTCCAAGGCACACGTGGGGCCCATGAAAGGATTTATGCCAGCTCTTAGCCCAAAGTTCTGAATGAGCACACCACAGTGGCGATGGTGTCCATATAGGGCTTGGGTAAGTGGGATTCAGGGAATGTTTGATCATGTTGAATGGACCTGACATTGGAGCATAAATAACTTTTATATAAATAAATAGTGTCTTACAGTTACTTACAATATTTATTTTTCTTGATGCACTCACTCATGACATTTTTAAATGTTTATAGTATTTTGTGAAAATTAATAAATATTACAATTGTTCTATAATTATGCACAGGTCATTATTAGTTATAAAGGTTGTGCAGCGCAGAACATGGCATTATAATGAATAGTGGCACATTATAGTGTTACATTCTTTGTGTTACAAGGAATCAATACCAACTTGAAAAGAATTATAAGTGCAGTTATAATGCTTTATGAATGTGGACTTCATAGAAATCATAGAAATCAACTATGTAACTTGTAGTTATATTGTAGTTATCATGTGATAAACACTATCCCTTTTTTCTCTATCTCTCAGTGCGTCACGTGAGACTCCATGAATGACTTCCTTTTTTCACTCCCCAGCTGCTGCCAGTTACGCTCCTCTGGCCTCTCTTCTCCTGTCAGTACAGACAGAATAAGAGGGTCACTCATTTGCTTCAGTCCAAAAAAAACTACGAGCCTATTCTCAGCAGAGGCAGCACTGGGGTAAATCGTTCAAAGGAAAAAGGTCTGACACTTGGGTCACTGCTACGTTATAGTGGATGAAGTGTGAAAAGATGCTTTATTCATGTTTTGGTGGATTTTACATGCAAGGCCTCACTCAGACACGGTTAAAATACATCTCGGAAATTAATAAATTTATTTTCTTCTATTCTTTAGTCAGTAGACAGTACTAGCAAGCCTCTCCATTGCTGTAACATTCGTCAGTGCTTTTAGTGCGTGCACCTTCAGTAAAAAACATCAAAGAAAATTGATTGGTGATGAAAATGCCCATGTAATGCACAACCTTGTGTTTAGGGATGTTCCAGGTTCTGTTGTTACTCCTCACTGGAGGCAGAGCAGGTCTGATAAACACAACAGAGCAAGCCAGTCCTGAGCTAACATCACTAATGCACAGGAAATGCTTTTGTTTGGGAAAACTAATTAGATTTCTTTAATGGGAGACCATCCTTCACGCTCAGTTTCCATCTCACAGCGCCAGCTGAAGGGAAGGAGGGCTCCATTTTCATTGTGGGCTTAAAAAGCCGCTCATGCACATAATAACAACATCAGAAGAGAATATACTAAGACGGGTATAATTTCTAATCACTGTTTGATGCGTTCTTTAATGTCTAGTGTTTTTATATTTTTTATCTCAAACAATTGGATCTAAAGTCTAGATCAACAGCACTATAGGGTACTTATAGAGGGAAAAAAGCAGCAAATTTCCAGGCAGCGACATGAACAGTGGGTCACTATACTGTGGTGTAAATCAAGCCTTTATTCTTGCTGAGGAGTGGCACACTCGAATACTGCACATTAATGCACACATGGGTGGGCTCAGTGGATTCCACTCATAGCATTTCCCCTCATCTGCTACTTATCACTTTTTTTGCTGCACTCCCACCATATCAAGCATTTGTTATGGGAACATTATCTGTGGACGGATAAGACAGTACACATGTGCTTTGGATACACCAAGGAATTTTATGTTTTCATTCCGTCGTTGATTAGTCATCAGCAATTAAATTCCATTGTACATCATCTGACATGCAGTTCAATAGTCTATTTAAAGCTTGTCTTGTGGTTGACTATGTGTGTGGGTGTGTGTGTGTGTGTGTGTGTGTGTATACAGTCTGGGCCAAGTTGGAAGTCAGCATGGAGGACAGGGTAGAGGTGTTCCTGGACGATGTGGCAGAGATCCCCTGCATATACAACATGAGCGGATCTGCCAGTTCACCGACGATACAGTGGTTTGTGGTAAGTCAAATATTTAGATATGTCTTAATTGCTTTTCTCAGAAACATTTTTAAAAGTTCAGTTATAAAAAAAAGTTTCTTCATTCATGTAATGGTGACACTAATGCATTCCTGTATGTATATTTTTAACCTGTTTTAGAAATCAGCGGGGAGCAACAGAGTGCGGATCTACTACAAAGACGACAGCAGCGCAATTGAGGATCAGGGCACAGGTTTCTCAGGGAGGATCAATGTCTCTCACTCTCAGGAAGGCATGATGGGAAACTCTATTCTGACCATCAATGCTGTACGAGTCAGTGATGTGCGAGACGTCATCTGCCAAGTGGACATGGATGGAGGCAGTGGGGAGGGACACACTCGACTTCTAGTGTTCAGTAAGATAAATCCATCCTGCAGAAGTGGCACCACTTGATTAAAAGTAGCACTGGCAAATTTTTATACCAACTCCAACATAGTGAATGTTACGTAAGGAGTGACACAAGACAGACTGTGCAGTTATACAAAAATAATGCGCCCCGGGGGGTGTGATGTGGCACGATGCGAGGCGGAGTAAGTGCCCCAGAAGTCCATTATTTTCATATAACCGCATGGTCTGGGGTATGTTTTTCCACTTACACCACAGTGATTTGCCAAAGATAACAGTGTTTAATTTATTCAAGAATGACACGTTGCACATTTTAATGGGTTATAGTTAGATCTAATGTTGTGAAACATCCAAGAGACAAGCTAGTTCCTGTTCTCACTTGTATTATACCTATGATAAACAGTCATTGCCTCACCAGCCTCTCTCTCTCTCTCTCTCTCTCTCTCTCTCTCAAAAAGCCCTGCTTGTTATTTTACAGAGAACCCTGAAAGCGTAAACTTCTCAGTCTTGAAGACTTTCCTGTGTTGGGGAAACTTTGCAAAGCACTGTGTTCCAAAGCACTTATACCAGAGACTCCTATCATAACTGTTAAACAAATGTCTCCTAACAAAAATGTCGCCACATCAATGATTATATGTTTTACTTTGTTAAACGGTGTTTTTAAAAAAAAAAATCCATTTATTATTAGTCTTAGATTATACATAGCATCTGCTGTCCCAATAACATTTTTATAGAACGAGCACATTAATATTAGCCTTTCATGGCTCCCGAGTGGTGCAACAGAAAAGCATTCACGCTATCATCCCGAGATTACAAGTTCAAATCCTGATGATGCCACAGCCATCTGTGACCGTGAGTCCAAGAGAGCAAAATTTCCTGTTCTCTCTGGGTAGGAGGGGTGGCATACTTTCTTTCCCTTCACACCATATGGAACAACACATCAGGCTCATAGCATGACATAATGGTATAATGTGACAACACTGGCTAATTGCCAAATAATTAATATGTGCTTATATCGCACATCAGCGGTTACCTTCCCTGACACAGCTAACATAGCTAGCTGCCAGTGATGCTGCCATACTCACTTTGGAAGACACAATCCATGTGATGAATTTGTTGTGATGACCCTTTGCTTAAAAAAATAGTAGTCTCAGGTACACGGTGTGCAGTTTTATAAGGAAATGAGCTGTAAGTGTTACTGAGCATCTTGCAGAACTAGCCACAGTTCTTCTGGAGACTTTGACTGTCACACTTGCTTCTTATTTTTGCAGCAAAACCCAGCAGCCTTCATTATGCTGCTTTCTTTACTGACATTCAGACATTTTTCTGTAACATTTAATTTTGTGCTGGAAAACTAATGTTTGGAAATCGAAAATGTTTTTGTACTGAGTCGATAATGTAGAAGTCATAAAATAAAAATCTATAAAAAGTTTGTACTAAAAAGAATAAGGTGCCTAAGACATTTGCACAGTACTGTATGTATGTATAGAGGTATATATGTATAAATGTATGTATTTATATATTGTAGGCAGTAATTTGGTAATTGCCCTATTCCCACTAGCTGGAGTACACATAAAATATAACTTTGACTTCACTGTACCAGTACTTATGAGGAAATACCCCTGTAATAACTTGTCCCTATCCTTTGTCCTTCAGATGCTCCGTCTCTCCCTACCATTGAAGCAGAACCTTATGCCTCAGTCGCAGAGCCTGTGAATAAGGTAATGGATTATATTAGCATTCACATGTTATGACGTGAACAGAAGTGTGCTACATGTTTATAGCACAACAACAGGTCTGGACTGATAGGGCTGATAGATAGATTTCACTTCTACTTCAAATATGGGATGTAAAGTGGAGTAGCAGTTCTACAAATACAGATGACTTAAAGGCCTTGTCCACAATAAAGATATATTTTATTTTGTTTTTGGTCTCCCAACTATCCCAAAATAGCATTTATGACCTTAATTGCATATAATGCATATTGGCAGTTTGTATGCAGAACCAGATACTACAACTACTAACACTACTAATAATAAATCTATGTGTATCTTGAACAGTAAAATGGCATAATGGTGAAGCTATTGTGATAGTGAACTAGTTAGAACTAAATAATATTCAAACTATAGGTTTATATTAATGTGTTAATTTATTACCCTTTCAAGAGTAGCGTTTTGTTATTTAACAAAGAAAACCATATGTTACTATTGTGGTTTATTTAACATTTATGGAACGAGTCTCGGATGTTAGCACTACGTTGTAACAGTCAGTCAATTTTCTGAGTGGGAAAAGTCTTCAGGACAGTCTTTGTCTACTCAGTGAGTGACATATTAGTTAACATGCAAAACATTACCCCAAACCCCTGCAATATAATTCTGCATTTCAGATTGCATCCTGTAAGGTCAGTAATGGATACCCTGCCCCCAAGATCACATGGTACAAAGAAAGAGCTCCGTTATACTCCTCACATGATGGTAAGTACAGGATCACACAGCATTACAATGTCATAGACATCATGTATATTTTCATTCTATAATGTGTTGTCTCTCTGCCTCTGCTTTAGTCAGTGTGCAGAACAGTTTGACTATGAATTCCAACGGCTTGTACTCAGTACAAAGTGATCTGTACCTCACAGTAGTAAAGGAGGATAAGGATACATATTTCTACTGTGAGGTCACCTACTTTGTTCCCGGGGCAGAGAAAATGATAGAGTCTCACCGGATCAACATCACAGTCCACTGTAAGCCATTTCGCAGTGATTTCTCAGAATAGGCTTAACGATAACAAGCAAGAGCTGCATTATGCTGTGTACTATGCACGTTTAATGAATTATTCTCACTCGAAATTGTAGTTCAATTTGAGCAGTAGTTTGGCTGTGTATCAAGGCTGTGTAGAACTTCTATAACACATTTATAGAAATATTTATAGTCATTTTTACACACAATGTAAATTCTGCCAGATGAATTCAGATTATAGGATGGCTTATTCACTACACAGCACAAATATAGTGGAAAATGCTCACCAGTCCCTCAGCTCCTTGCTAGTGCTTGAAAAAGCTGTTTGAATGTCGATTGGTAATTTTATTGCCATTATAGGCAAAAGTACAGTGCAAGAAAAGCTTGATCTTACTTGTCACTTTTACTGGAAAGGCCACAGCTTTGTGTTTTTTACTGGTTAATGTCATCATCATCATCATCATCACAGATCCAACATCAGAAGTTACAGTGTTCCGGGATTTCCCCGACCAGCTTGTTAAAGAAGGTGACAGCGTAGAAATAAGATGTCAAGGAGACGGGAACCCTCAGCCAATCAAATCCTTCATGCACAACAATGTAAGAAGTGTCTTTAAATCAGTGCTGCAAGGCTCAAGGCAGTTGGACGTATAATCCAGTTGTGTTATAATCTTGAAGATGTTTAGACTTTATTAGTTCTGTTGAAATTCTCATAAACCTTAAATTGTAATTAATTTTGCACTCTGGCCTATGGATATGGATTGGTGTGAAACTGGGGTAAATATGTTCGAATATCAAATAGATTATGAACAGATACAGTTGAGTGCAAATTTTTGTTTATAGCCTTAGGGCAAAGACAGAAATGTAATTCATAGCAGTAAGTAATTTTGTGTTTTCAGAGAATTTGATACTGAGAATACTGAGAATTTCCTTGTATGAATGTGGTATAAATATTTTCTGATAATTTCTGATCAGCTTGTGGATCCTTAGAACAGTAATATCTACCTTTTCTCAGCAATGTGCTGCAGTTAATGTTACAACAGATACACTGTCTTATTCAAATCAGCCTGGAGACTGAAAGGGCAAAAGTTTGATTTTTGTTGATTTTCCCTTACAATTTGGATATTGAAATTCAGTTATACTTCTTGGAATTATATTAATTTCTAGATAATTTGGTAAATAGAGGTATTTTTTCCCTTTGCCCCCCACTGAAAAACATTCCGCAGGGGGTGCAAACTTATGCACTCAACTGTAGGTAAACATTTTTAAATGACCTTGATGACTGAAAACCAGACAGTCCCTACTGCTGCACTGTAAAAATGATCAGAAAGTCAAGCGAAAAAATCCACTACCTTAAGTACCTTAAATAGTTTTAAGGAATTTCTTCTCTTCACTACAGGAAGTACTTCAGGCAGATGAGGACAGGCTGGTCCTGAGTAATGTGACTCGACTAAATAGTGGCTTATACGAATGCAACTGTCTGGACACAACAAGTTATGACAGCATCACAGGCAACTTGTCCCTTACAGTGCACTGTGAGTAAAAGTGAACATCCTGGCTACTGCAGCTTGTTTGCTAAGCTAGTGTAGTCCATTGTTTTCATGGTGTTTTTGTTCTTGCAGATTTGGATCCTGTTGTGATCACTCCTGAGAATCCAGATAGCCTGGATCAAGGAGAGGATCTGTCTCTGACCTGCAATGCCCTTTCCTCTCTGTCCACACGTGCAGTCTGGTACAAGGTAGATATGTTGGCGATTGCACAGACTTTAGTGTATGCAGATAAATGATAAGGAAATGTTGGGTTTACTTGTGAATGAGCACCTGTGATCACTGGATCTATAATGTAATCCACAAAAAAATTAAAAAGATGAAAAAGTGTGATTCTACACCTGTAAAAGTCGGAGAGTTAGGTACATTAAACATGCAAACAAGCAGGGACACTTATATTTACTTATACCACAGCGCTGTTGAATGCTCAGCTCTAACTGGTTGATTAATTTTCTATAACAGCAGCTCTGAGAGTAGTTCCGACAAATGTGCTCTTTCTAATACATTATCGTTTCTGTTGAAACAACTCATTCCCAGGGATTTGTATGTGAATCCTGCAGAATAATCTAAGGCTAATAATAAACTTATAAACCAACAGGCAGCTCAACCACACAGTTACACACATTTATCATTGTAATTTCAATATATCGTGTTCAGAAATCTGTCTCCTTTATCTCAAGGGGTTACAATGAGAGTTTCTGAAATACGCCTTTGAATCCGGTATGAAAATTGGATGTTGATATCACCAGCACTACTTATCATTCATCAAGTAACCGAACCAAAATGTCAAAAGCACATAAAAAGATAAAACCCATAGCTTGTTTTTGGCGTTTCACTCTTGACATTATTAATGTAAAAATAACATAATTAACATAAAAATAATGCTTTGCTCAAGTTTTTTTTGGGCCTATTAATTAACAAAGAAAGATGTATAATTGTTAATACAGTTTCTATAAGGAGATGTTTATATAACATTTATGGATGGAGTCTCAGGTGTCAGTGCTTTGTAATGGTCAGCAGGTTTTCCTTCATGGGAAAGACTTTTCAATGACGTGACAAGCTATGTTTTTTTGTCTCCGATACTTGTGACACAAATTTTATTCCATATATTATCTTCAAGAGAGAAAAAAAAAAGAGACGATGGTGAGGGAATGACTAATACTATAATGTAAGTGAGAACAGGAAATAACTTGATTTGTGGACTTTAAACAACATTAAATGTAACTATAAAATGGTTAACAACATGCCATGTTAATGACTAATACATTTAAAATTGTAATCATAGGCACATCGCTGTGGTATAAGAAGAGTAAAACACTTCAGCACATGCTGGTGTAGAAAAATCATCCACTTTTGGGTTAGCAACAGTAACTCTGCTTTGCATCGGGCCACATCACCCCACCCTGTCATGGATTAGTTTCCTATAACTGCACACCCCGTCATGTTTTATTCCTTACCTAATATCTTTGTAATGGCTGTGACCTATGTACCTGCTGCAGCAGGTTTGAATGGCTATAGCAAATGAGCTAAAATGAAAAGTTTGCTCGAGTACATTATTTGAAGTAAGGTAAAAACAGCTACAGAAGCTACAAAATATAATATAAAAAGCTTTATTTATTTTTAAGGACAGACATGAACTCATTTGGAGATGTAATAAATTACTGCAGTTTCTGAATCAGCTATAATTCATAGTTTGTAAGTAATTGTAAGGGACTGCTTTATAGACTCGTGCCTAAGCTGTGTGTGAATGTGTGCAGGACAACGTGCTGCTGTATGAAGGCCATGTGCTGGAGTTACACAATGCCTCCTTTGCCACAACAGGGACATATGTTTGTGAAGTAGTGGCACCTGAGCTTCCTGAGTTAAAGAGGCTCAATACTGTGCACATCAGTGTAAGAGGTAAGTTTTTACTAAAAGTGGAACAATAATGAAAAGGGGTTTCCTCACATGAGACTTTATCTGCCTGGTTCATTTCCATAAATGTCCTGGGTCAGTGGGACCTCTAACAGCTAAGCAGTACACATCTAACCTCTCTTTAGGAAAGCCGATGATCGCTGAAGGGGTGGCCATGATTCCTCTGGATACTGAAAATGCCATCAATGTGAGCTGCCGTGCGACAGGACATCCAACTCCCATCATCCACTGGAGTCTCTCTGATGATCAAGTACTGAACACTGAACACCAAAAATAGTCACAGAAAATTAGTCATTTTCTGTCATTAGGCACGTGGCATGCTAAATTACACAATAGAATGCGTAGCAAACTGGAGACTCTTCACATGGTGAAATTTTGGCATTTTCTACTATATAAAGTATACTGTATGCACTACTGTTGATATATTATGGTTGCTCTTTTTAGTGCATTATATTGAGCGTATCATGTAACATATTTGTCATTTTACTTCTTATTTTATTTGTTTCCACTTGCTTTTCATGAATGAACTGTGATCCAAATTTTGTGATGATTGGACAAAGGTCGTAGTGAAAGAATCACCCAAAGAATCACACAACGAACGACACAACACCACAACAACGAAGCATTCAGTGGGTTGCAGTAGTCTCCCAAGTGGAAGTATATTAATAATAATGAAGCAAAAGAAGAAGAAGAAGAAAACATACAATTACAATAGAGTGCCTATGTACCTTTAGTGCTTGATCCCTAATAGTAATAATAATAATAATAAGAAGAAGAAAACATACAGTTACAATAGAGTGCCTACGTACCTTTAGTGCTCGACCCCTA
>CM075016.1:9053051-9079694 GCA_037576675.1 Pangasius sanitwongsei | reverse complement strand
TAATAATAATAATAATAAGAAGAAGAAAACATACAGTTACAATAGAGTGCCTACGTACCTTTAGTGCTCGACCCCTAATAATAATAATAATAATAATAATAAGAAGAAGAAAACATACAGTTACAATAGAGTGCCTACGTACCTTTAGTGCTCGACCCCTAAAGAAGAAGAAGAAGCAAAAGAAGAAGAAAACATACAGTTACAATAGAGTGCCTACGTACCTTTAGTGCTCGACCCCTAATAATAATAATAATGATGATGATGAGTTACCCCTGATAGTCTAATATTTTTACTGAGAACCTTCACTCATAGTGAAACACTGTGTTGTAGGGTTCTGTATATAACCCTTAAGGGCTTCTCCAGAGACACAAACTGATCAAAAGTTTTTTTCCCCCTCTGTGTGTGCTTTGGATATGAGCTTGCCATTTTGCTCTGAACTCTGTGTTGTCTGTAGGCTCAGCTGGGAAGATGGGACACCAGGACGGAGAACAGTGTCCTCAGCATTATTTCCATCAGCACCTCTTCTGACATCACAGCGTCCTGTAGAGCCACCAATGACCTGGGCACAGCCGAAACCTCCCGCCACATTCAAGCCAGTGAGTTTCTGCTGCCAGGCTTTAACCATACTAACCAGAGTCTATTAAATGTTCAGTCTGCAGTCTGACTGTACTTCAGTAGCTCACACGTAGAGGGAAGAGGTTTTTTTTTTTTTTAAGAGTTCACTTTTTTTCTAGTTCAAATGATCCAAACAACTACAACAACACCAACAACACCAACAACAACAACAACAACAACAACAAGCAATACAACTGGTACGATGGGTGAGTGTCTGATAAAATATTGTGAAAGATAAGAGAATAAGAGATTTCACCAGCAAAGAAAATTAAGAATGAAAAAATGCTCACAATTATGTAATCAAGAGTGATCATCATCAGAAAAAGTACAATAATATTACATTTTAGATCCATGAAAATTGTAAACAGTACTTGCAAAGATAACATTACAGCTGCTTTAAAGTTAGAAAAGCACATTAAATGCAGTTATTATATGGAGCACAGATAAAAAAAATGTTTTAATGCATTGCAGCAGAACATTTTGGACTTTTTTGTAATGCAAGCTGCCATAGAACACTGCGGGTTTATTTAAAATTTGTTCTAGTGAGAATTTTGTCTGTCAGTTATACAGCATGTATGCAATGGCCTTTAGTCTAAACACATTTTCCACTGGATTTTTTCGTACTATAAAAGCAACTTGATACATGATCTGTTGTATGTTTCATGTTTGTTGAGGCTTTTTGAGACCGCTTTTGCACACAAATTGATTTTAGCATAACAGAAGAAGTCAGAGTGCTCTCATGCAGTCTCCTGACTCCCATCAGCTTCATGTTCAACTTGGCAGAAATCTTGTGCAAATCAGAAAACAGCAGCTCTGCATGGGTGAAAATAAGATTCCACAGGAAGTCGTTAGATCTTATTGCCCCTCCCGCTTGTTCAGTTAAATATAATCTGATTGTGTGCTTGTGCTTGTGATTGAGTAACTCTGTGTCAAACCCTGACATTAACCCTTGTCCTCTCAGTGCCAGGAACAGCCAGCCCGAAAAAAATCAAAAAAGGTTTGTCTCATTTCTCTAACTTCAATAAGCCAACGGGCCGACATTAGCATGCCTCGTCACTGTTCACTGCTGTCTGCCTGTGCATGCTGCACCCAGAGCACTCCTCTTTCACCCTGAAGACTCAAAATGTTCACATATCAAAGACACTAAATGCACAGCATTTGAAGCTGAAGGAATGGCTTCTTTATCAGAATCACACGCTTCTCCTTCATGGGTTCACTTTCACATTCTCCTTCATTCTGTGGTCTGAGACAGAGCATTATGAGCATATACGCAAAGAATGGTTAGCCTTGCCACAGACTACAGACGGCTTTCACCATCTACACAGCCTCACGCATCACTTAAGTTCTGTGCCTTTGTGCAATCACTTACGTTTTCAGCCACTGAAGTTAAGAAAAAGTCCAACTAAAGCCAAACTGCAGTATTTTTATTCTGCTCAGAATCCAGATCAGCTGATCTTGTTCTAACACTGTCTATCCACTAAACCTTGTTATACCACAGCTCAGTAGAATTCTCCAATCTGAAGGTGTGGATTAATTTTCTATAATGGCACGGCTTAGACAGTAGTGCCAGCTGTAATTCAAATGATAGGTTTATATTAATATGTTTGTTCTAATACGGTATAGTTTCTATAGTAACAACTCATTCGCAAGCAGACGATCTACGTAATCTAACCCTCATGATAATGATGGAAAAAAGTGTTACTTAACAAAGAACAATGTGTAATCATCGTTATGATGAAGCTCTCTGCATGGAGAAGTTATTGAACATTTATGGAAGGGTTCGCAAGAGCTTTTGTAATGCAGGTTTTCCACCACAGGAGAGTCTTCATTACACAAGTTTGCACTTTCTGGTTTCTCAGTAACAAGACAACCTGCAGTATTTATCTTGTTAACTTCATGAGGGGAAAAAAGATTAGTGAGGGAACACCTGTTTATAGCTGCTACAATGTAAGTGATACTTGTCTCGCAGATGTTCCACAACATTAAACACAACTATAAATGGTTAAAAAAAACACGAAATGTCATTCATTAATAAATTTAATAAATTTGAATAATTTGCAAATTGCTGTGGTATAAGAGGAATAAAACACTTCAGGATGTGCTGGTATAAGGAAACGATCCACTTCAGGGATCATTTTCCTAGAACCCGACTCCCCTTTGTGTTTTATTCCATACTTAGTAAGTGATGGGTTGAATCAGGAGTGTTTGAGCTGGTACATCAGACTGTGCTGGATTCTGGTCTTCCTGGAGCAGTTCGAGCTCTGTGGACGTTTCTTTCAAATGCAAAATGTTCCAGGAAGCTTGTAAATGCTGCCTGCACTTTCTTGTTTGTACCACCAGGGGGCAATGGATTCATCATTGCGATCATCATCATCTTCATCTTACTGCTGGCCATCCTGGGCAGTGTGCTGTACTTCATGTACAAGAAGGGCAAGATCCCATGTGGGCGCTCAGGGAAGCAAGATCTGTAGGTTTTATTTCCTTAAATGAGTTGCTTAATTTGTTGGACCACAAAGTTATCCCCTAAGACCTGTTCCAAATGAGAAGTGGTATTTGAATGCAGCATGAGGATCTGTTGCAGCACTTACCTTTCACTGTGTCTCTTCTCAGCACGAAGGAAAAGGCCAGTAGCGATGACATCGTTGTGGAGATGAAGAGCAGTAAATCTGAGGAGGCAGTGCTCCTACAGGGAGTCAACGGTGATAAAAAGACTTCCAGCGACCAGGTTGTCAGTCCAAAACTTTTAAATACATGCTAAGCAAGGAATAAAACACAGCAGGGCATGTCGTTATATGAAACTAATCAACGAAAGAGTGAAGAGGTGCGATTTCCACACCAGAGTTGATTTTTTCCCCCTATAACAGCGCGTCCCAAAGTGTTTTATATCGTTTCATTTATCAACAATTTACCAGTGATCACACATTTTTTAAATGTATTTAAGAATGACATGTCGTACTTTTTATCTGATTATAATTAACATGGTGGAACGTTCCTGTTATCAGTTTGATCATTATTCAAGCACGCAGTTCATGTTATTATGTAAACAGTCATACACTTATCGGCCACTCTCGAAGTTAATGAGACAGAAAAAGCAGCTTATCTTCCACTAATAAACCCCAAACCACAATATCCTCCACTCTGAAGACTTTCCCATGGCAGAGAGATTTACGTCAGGCTGTTATAAAGCACTGAGACAGTTTTCCCTTCTATAGACATTAAATACACATTTACACTTCTACGGAAAGTTTAACCACAGCAACGATGATATGATTTTCTTTACTGAATAACACCTTTTTAATCTGTTTAATATTTGGCTAAAATGATGTTAGTGTCCTCCATCCAGGTCAGTTAGCTGCTGCTGTAGAAATGAATACGTATTAGAACAGTCACGTTGACATAAAGCACTGATCTGCCTTACAGCCAGCATTATAGTGAAATAAAGGCACCAAACTGTACTTTTTCTTGTTGCTGGAGTGGTACAATCAAGCATACACCTTTTGTACCTTTCTTGTGTATATTGCGTACCTCTGAAGTATATCAGTGGTCTGTAAGGTTCAGTTACATCCATCCACCCACCCATTCTCTGTACCGCTTATCCTACACAGGGTCACAGGGTAACCTGGAGCCTATCCCAGGGGACTCGGGGCACAAGGCAGGGGAAAACCCTGGACGGGGTGCCAACCCATCACAGGGCATAATTGCACACACATTCACACACTACAAACAATTTGGAAATGCCAATCAGCCCACAACACACGTCTTTGGACGGGGAGGAAACCAGAGTACCTGGAGGAAACCCCCCCCGAAGCACGGGGAGAGCATGCAAACTCTGCACACACAGGGCAGAGATAGGACTCGAACCCCCAGCCCCAAAGGTGTGAGGCAACAGTGCTAACCACTAAACCACCGTGCCCCGTGAAGTCCAGTTATGTACCTTAAATTCTTTTTAAACGAAAGGTACAAATGACGTACCCTTAGCAGTACCAACCACAACGACAACACCTTTATTTCTGTGAGTGTACTGACCGTCTGATCATCTGACCAGTCGCAGTCGTGAATTCAGCAGTGCTGTGGTATCACAGTTTATCATGTGACAGTCAATTTTGAACACACAGCCCTGTACAGTTTGTTCCACAAAATATTCCAGTACTTTCAGTGTAGTAGCCTGTTCACATGATTAAATTAAAATCCCGAAATGTTTTCTGATGTGATTTATAATGTTCTGCTTTGAACTTGTCTGCAGTGAGGCGAATGGATAAGCAGAGAGGACGGGCCGCTAGCAGTCTCCACGTTATTACACAGCCTCAGCTCTCTCAGGATGAGGCCCGGAACTTCCCCCTCCCCTGTGAGCTGGAACACAATCCTGTCAGGTCCACTGACACATTTCTGCCTCTACAACTTTCACATTTTGTTTGCAGGGTTTTTTTTTTTTTTTTTGGTCTTTCCCCCCAAAACAGGCCTCACTGTCCATTACGAACAATCTGCTCTCTATGTTCTACATCATGTATATATGAAATAATGTACATATGTAGTTATTTTAAATAGTTTCGACAAAACCTAAAGTGTTCTTTGTGACCTAATGAAGTCCTTCTTGAGCTCGACTAAGATTCGGGTGACAGACCAAGTGTCCAAGTGCTCGCTGTTGTTTTGTCTATTTAAATCGCTCTCACTGCTGCCTCACCGTAGTCTGTGCACTGAAACTCAGCGCTGCCTCTCACTACTGTGCTGATCCGACACTGTAAACGCTTCACCTGCTGCCTCCAACAATGCTTCATCACTGAGGGAAAAAAACTGTTCTATCAAAATTATTTTTTTAAAATCTAGCCTTTTTAAAATCTGTACAATGTTTATGCTCAAAGAAAAACTTTCCCGCTGAAATCTGTATATGCTATACACATTAATCTGACCCACTGAGAAGAAAGGTACACTCACTGTCCACTTTAATAGGAACACCTGTACAACATCTATTCAGCTAATCACGTGGGAGCAGCAAATCCTGCAGATGCAGGTCAAGAGCTTCAGTTAATGTTCACATCGAACATCAGAATGAAGAAAAAGTGTGATCTCTGTGACTTTAACCGTGGAATGGTTGTTGGTGCCAGATGGACTGGTTTGAGTATTTCAGAAACTGTTGATCTCCTGGGAATTTAACACACAACGGTCTCTAGAGTTTATATAGAATGGTGCAAAAAAAAAAAAAACACTGTGTGAGTGAGAGTTCTGTGAGTGGAAACACCTTGTTGATAAGAGAGGTCAGAGGAAAATGGCCAGATTGTGGTGGATGGGCTACAACAGCAGAGGACCACATTGGCTTCCACTCCTGCCAGCCAAGAACAGGAATCTGAGGTTATCATGGATACAGGTTCATCTTAACTGGACAGCTGAAAATTAGAAAAAAAAATTAACTGGTCACCTTTTTCCAGTTTCACTGAGTCAGGAGATCAGCAGTTTCTGAAATACTCAAACCAGCCCATCTGGCACCAACAACCATGCCATGGATAAGTCACAGAGATCACACTTTTTCCCCATTCTGATGTTTAACGTGAACTTTCACTGAAGCTCTTAACCTTCATCTGCCTGATTTTATGCACTGTACTGCTGCCAGATGATTGCATAAACGTGCAGGTGTTCCTATTAAAGTGGACGGCTAGTGTATATGAATTAAGCGTTTAATTAATGTATTTAATGTGCTGAGGCCCTTATAATTGCTTTCTGATGCTCGTGATGTGTTGTTTTTATATTGCATTATATATAAATGATGAATTAGAATCTGCTCCAGGTCTGCAGTGCATTTATGTATAGCAAGATTGACCAACAAACACAGGTTGGCCATTATTACTCTTATTTTCCTAAATGTTTTTTTTTTATTTTTTATTTTAGTTAAAAACCAAGCAAAAGGGCACAACTATGATTATTCAAGCACACAGTTCTCACTTTATTCCCTACCAAAGCAAAAAGTAACCAAAGGCACAATATTACAAATACCAGTTTTGTAAATGTAAGCTAGTCAGCTTGATGTGCAAAAACTATCGCTAAGTGTCATATCTTGCTTTTGTGTACGTCACAGGTTCATTCGTGCCTTATTGCTGTAAAGATATTTGACCCCCCCCTCCCCCCCTCCCCCCTAAGCTGATTAAAAACATTGTCCTTTAAAAACTGTTTCCTTTGCATTCATTGCTCATTTAAACAAAGCCTGGGTGACAGGTTGTCTAGTGAAATCTCTAGCATAAAGAACAAAAAAGGGATTATAATGCAAAACATAAGATCCACGCCTGTATTCTTTCAAAATGGCTTTAATAACATAGAAATTCAAAATTTGTGAAGATTTTATGAAGGAGGGATCTCTGGGTTGGAGTACATCAACATTAATAAATATCATTAGTCTTTATTTCATGACAAAAGGAAACAACACACCAGCGACTGGGAGAGGGAACGTGTCCTATTTCATTTGCACTCTAATGCTTTCCAGTTTTTACAGCAATGCTTTCAAATCATACACACCTGCTCTGTAAAGGCTCGATTTTTAACGGTAGTTTAGTTCAAACTATTACAGAACATTCATTTCTCTGAACGTGTATCTTTGTTGGCCCGACACTATGTATGTATGTATGTATGTATGTATGCATGATGTACGTACATAGTAAAATGTCTGTATTTAATACAATATATCTGAACTTATTTGGCTTTGACATGAAGAAAACACAACAAAAACCCTTAAATGAACTTGTGCAACCAATTTACTCTTACGCTTAGAGAGCATGTCGCTAACCGAACCTAATCTAAAGGAGTGTTAAACTCTAAAGAGATAAACATTTCTGAGACTCGCACACACTCGCAGACGTTGAGGATCATGGCACTGAAGGAGACGGCAGTTTGGATCACGAATGTGACGATCACTAAGGCGATGCAAATCTCGGAGCCGGACTCACAGGATGAGCAGCTTTGCTCTCTCTCATCCTGGGCTGAGAGGCTGGAACGCTCGATTCTTTTTAAGGCGACTACCGTCGGTGGCGAGGAACGTTCACGAGCATCTGACGCTGTTAAATAACGTAAATGACGACACGCACACATGGACTTACAGCACATTTACCTTTTAACACTGACTTCTTTACAAACCCAAATTCAATAGTTCACCTGAAGCTTTGTTTGGCTGCAGAGGTTATTATCGGAGTACAGGGTTACTTATACAGCACCGGGTGGACGTCTGTACCAGCCTCTGTACCATAACAGTACCTAAAATTAGAGACTGAGGACATTATCGTTGTTTCTATTCGTTTAATTAGACAGTATAGTACTGTGCATACGTCCAGAGTGATGAGAGTCAGAAAAAAAAAATAGAAGAGTCAAAAAAAAAAAAAAAAGAAAAATCCTGAAACGCTTGAGGAAGTCATTGCAAAATGAGGAAAGCCCGCCCTCACGTGGTCTAAAATAGATGTTCCAGTCAACAGCTATTCAGCATGACGTCACTGCAAAAGCTTCAGAAGCATTTAGCAACAAGGGGCTGTGTGAAAATACAACGGATCACTTACACCAGGACACGTTCACTCATTCACAAGGCCTTATTCTGGGCAGCAGAACAACATTTCAAACATTTTCTAGACATATGGCACTGCTCACAGTATTATTCACATCAGTGTAAAAAAAAAAAAAAAAAAAAAGGAGGAAAAAAAATAAAATAAAATTCTGACATGTACAGGAATGCAAAATGAAATCAGACATAGCTGTTTCCACATATTCTATACATAAGAAACTATACGAATGATTTTAAAGTGACAGTATCGGAGCACAAATTGGTATACGGTGTGAAATCTTGCAATACACAGACACACGGGTACGTGTGCGCACGCACACACACACACACACACACACACACGATATACAATATTGACAAGAAATACAGTAATCAGAATAAAAAATAAAAAATAGCTCTGATCTGAAAACAAAGCTTCACTACTTCACATGGTGCAAACAAAAATACTGAACTATGAATCATGACCTGCTTGCCATGTCAGAAAGAAAAACCTGCTCGATCATTTTCCTTTCTGGTTAACAAGGTTGTACCTACAAGCTTCATATTGTGGAAGTACCTGCTATGCCAGTGCAATATCTCGGAGGGGAAAAAAAAAAAATACGGAGGAGAATGAAAGAGCATGTACAGGTGAACATTAATTTCCTCCAGGGCTTCATAAGCTAGCAATTTAGCCATTTCACTGTGTATAACACGCACGCACGCACACACACACACACACACACACACACAGTGTGCGTCCGACAGCATGGCCAATTTCTAAGCACATCCTAGGAGATCTGAGGAACGCCGACGTCACTAATAAACGTGTCAAATTAGTCAAAGACTTCAAAGTAGTCATTCAGCGCTTCTGCCCTGAATAAGAGAATACGGATACGATATTTCATTTCCCGTTCAATACTGATAAGAGTCTCTGTGTGGATGTACAGTATTCCTGAGAAAAAAAGAGGGAGACTGAAACATGAAACCACTCCATAAGGCTGCTGTACAGCCGCTCCATGTTTGAGGGCTTAAGCCAACGAGTGAAACCTCTAAACTGCGAAGAAAACAAGTAAAAGGTTTTCTGCAACAATGTGTTTGTTCACATACTTTTACTCATTTTTGCGGAGGTGCTCCAGTGATGGCGCTGTCAGGAGTTTGATGCCTCTGGAACACCCTGAACATGATCCCAAAGTGGGGGGAGAAAAGAAAAAAAAAAAAAAAAAGAATGACGGAAGCCAGCCTCGGCCCAGAGCTGCACAAGCTGCTCGCAATTTCAAGTATGCTACATAATCAAATTCAACCGAACAGATACTGTCACTTTAAAACAGGTTAAACACAATATTCACAAATATACACTTAAGGCTTAATTGTTTAGCACTAACAAGAGTAGCAGCAGTAAAGCACTTCTGAATTAATTAAAAAAAAAAAAAAAAAAAAAAAAAAAAAAAAAACAGTAATAATAATAATAATAATAATTTCACTTAGATGAAGTTTCAGACAAAATCTCACCGAAATCAGAGCGATTTCAGTCCTGATTTAACACAGAAACTGTATAAGCGAACACTTCCTTCGAACAAAGCGCGTCACTTTGTGTCCAACTCCCCACTGATCTGTTAGAGAACACTCTAGGAAAAGCACACGTATAAAAGCCCGTCATTCACTATCAGAGTAACGACGTATACGCGACGAAGGCTACAACACAAATACGAGCCTGCTTCACGACTCGGAGAAAGGTGTCGGATTTGCATCAGGAGCTCAATGTTCCACTCTTTCAGAGCAGGATTTACAAACTGTCACCATGTCGTATGTAACAGGATTCACACAAGAGGCTGCAATATCCGATTCTGCGTTATAAACATGTATCAGTTACAGTAATGCTACACAGCAGCAGAGGCGATGCGAGGGACTGACGATGGTTAAAGCCAATTTCGACTGGCAGCGTCCAGTGACATCACACAACCGTACTACTCCACACACACACACACACACACACACACACACAAACACAGGGAGGAAAATCTGAAAGTGACTAAACATCACCGGTATGTGATGTTCGATCAGATCAGTATCAGGTCGTAGTACGGGGACTGTCACTCATGCCCTGCCACTTTAGAAAATGACAAACACACAGACACACACACACCTCAAGAAAGTACCAGAACAACACGAAAGGCAATTTTTGACACCAGCAAATGTTCAGCTGCAGTTTTTCGTATGGGACAGAACAGCAGTGCTGATGAGCCCCTCCCTTTCCCCAGCCATGACACACACACACACACACACACACACACTCTGGACCTGCTCCCACACCTCTCCATCCTTAAATGTGTATATATTAACTATATGGACTCATAAATTAAATTATTATATAAAACACACATTTTTTTTTTTTATGTCCTTGCTTGAGTTTGACTAAAAGCCTCAGTGGATGTGCAATGCCATGAGGCTGACTTCAAGAACGGTGCTCCTGCTGGCTAACAGCATGCGGGAGCCGGATAAGGCCTGCGCCTCACGCGCGAATGACGTGCACTCGTGGAAGGACGGCCTTGGAGCAAAGAGAGGGAGAGATAGGACTCGCTCTGGATCAGGAAGGGCTGCTATGTGAGGATGTGTGCTGTGGAGGTGACGGACACAAACTCGCGCAGGATATTCTTGGCCATCTCGATGTTGTTCTGCGCAATCATCAGAGCTTTCTGGATGTCCTGGTGGGAGTAGCCCTGGCTCATGAGCAGCTCGATCTCACTGCTGATCTGCGGGTTGCTGGAGGCGGCTGAAGGGGGAACAGGGCTCGGCCTGCGGTCCGAGTTGATGCGACGTGGCAGGGGTTTCGGAGGCCGCTCAGGAGCTTCTACAGAGTCGAACACTGAAAGAAAGAGGACATGAATGTATCGAGTGTGAAAGAATAATAGGAATAATGTTAGAAACGCTTATACAATCCTCGCTGATGCTGAAAAACATAAGTGGCTGCAGAGATATTTTATGTATATATAAAACCAGAATCTTCCAGAACCTGCAATATCACAGAATTTCTCATCCATAAATGTGATTTCAGATCAAACACAGCAAGGGACAGCTCAGCTCTGCAGTCATCAGTTACAGAAAAAATAACACAAGACAGACTGTGCGCTTATACGAATATAATTCACAGCCCTAGCGGATGCGGCACGATGTGAAGCTCCCTCCCTGTAGTGGATTATTTTCTTATAACAGCACAGTCTGGAGTGTGTTATTCCACTAATATCACAGCGATCCGCCAAATATTACACCATAATAGTCATTAATGAACGACACATTGCGCGTTTTAACGATTCCTGGTTAGATTTAATATTGTGGATCGCTCTGTCACTCACTCGCTCTGTCTCTCTCTCTCTCAAAAAAACGCAGCCTGCCTTTTTACTGAGAAGCCGGAAAGCATAAACTCCTCTGTCCTGAAGACTTTCCCATGCTGTGAAACTTTTCACAGCACCGTGACTGCTACAAAGCGCTTACAGCAGACTCTTTCCGTAAATGTTAAATAAATGTCTCCTAACAAAAAAAAAAACGTAGCATCAACAATGACACATTTTCCTTTGTTAAACAAGACGCTTTATAAATCCATTAATTATTAGTCTTAAATTGTGTGGAGTGTCTGCCATACAAGTCTCTGTGAATGAGCTGTTACTATACCAGAGACACAATATTAGAACGAACACATTAATATTAACCATTATCATTCATCATAACCTACTGTCCGAGCTGTGCAGTTACACAAAAATTTCACCCTTTAGACTGTGCGGTTAATTCACTTCGCTTCTCATCAGGCCAGATCACACAACCCCAGCATGGATTATCTTTGTAACTGCAGTTTATTATTGTGTGTTATTCCTTACGTCACACGTTACAATACATTGTCACATACGAGAAAGCAGGATCTCATTATTATATAGTTCTTTTTAAATGAACCACACTCGGTTTTGTTAAAGTGGACCCAAAAGGGAACTAGCTGCCTCAAATGACCTCAGTGTTCACAATAAGAGCACACTTGGTTCTCTTTTTTGGACATTTTTCCAACTGATGAACTCTCAGACCACTTGCTGTTTACACAATCTCTTTGGAAATCCTGGCTGTCTAACACTGACTTATGTATTCATAATGGATTTTTTTACATGCTGCCATGATTTGGCTGTGGATGAAAAATAGACAGAGCAAAAAGCAGAACTGAATTGAAATACCAGAAGTGTCTGTGAAGGGGAAAAAACACACAAAAAAAGCAGTAAGGAGAAGGATTTTGTTGCAGGACCATTAAAACCAACTCATGCTTCATGCCAAAGACCTACTCTGGTGGTTTCATGGAAGTGGTTGGAATATATTCATCAGCCAATTCATCGATCCTGTGACAGCAGCACAATGTATGAAATCATGCAGATACAAGTCAAGAACTTCAGGTAAACATCAGCAAGGAGGAAAAATGTGATCTTAGTGACTTTGACCAAGGCGTGGCTGTTTCTCGTGAAACTAGACAGCTGAAGACTGGGGGAAGGGGGGGAGGGGGCATCACCAGGTCTTTCTCCAATCTTCAATCTTCTGCTGGTGTAGCCCATCTACCTCAAGGTTCCATGCATTCTGAAATGCTTTTCTGCTTGCCATGGTTGTAAAGAGTGGTCATTTGAGTTGCCGTAGACTTTGTCAGCTTGAACCAGTCTGGCTCTCCTTTGCCCGCATTTTCACCCACATAGCCTCTACTCACTCGGTGTTTTTTTTTTTTTTTTCCCCCTCACACCATTCTGTGTAGAAACTGTTGTGTGTAAAAACCCCAGGAAAGAAGCAGTTTCTGAGAACCAGCCTGTCTGGCACCAACAATCATGTCACAGTCAGAGTCGCTGAGATCACATTATTTCCCCCATTCTGATGTTTTTTAATGTGAACATTCGCTGAAGCTCTTGAGCTGAATTGGTATGGTTTTATGCATTGCACTGCTGTCACATGATCGTTTAACTGGATAAGTGCATGAATGTGCAGGTTTACAGGTGTTGCTAATAAAGTGGTCATTGAGTGTATATTAGTAACTATTTTTCATGTTATACTCATTATTATTACTATTATTATTATTATGCTCACTGTATATATACTTATAGCATAATCGTTAGTGCTACAATGCATCCGCTAGTAGTCACACTGCTCCCTAATGCTGTTTACTCGTCATGGGACCACTTA
Organism: Pangasius sanitwongsei; assembly: GCA_037576675.1. Taxonomy (NCBI): domain Eukaryota; kingdom Metazoa; phylum Chordata; class Actinopteri; order Siluriformes; family Pangasiidae; genus Pangasius; species Pangasius sanitwongsei. The sequence continues at coordinate 9,066,376 of CM075016.1, read as the reverse complement.
ATCTCAAGTGCAGACATTAGAGTATTTTTTTCACTCGGTTTTTATCTGTGAGGCGCCAGAAGACAGCAGCTACGTGTGGACAGCAAACCTCAAGATCTTTAGCCGTAAAGCAAAACAAACAGACTGGGAGCACTTCAAGACATAAATCAAGTCGAAAATAAAGCTTTAACAAACCACCAGGAGAGATGTACGGTCCGAGTACGGTTCGCTTGTGGGTCGTTTTATAGAGGTGTTTATTTGTTATGTTCACGTATGCACAAAAAAGTGCTGAGTCATTGATGAGGTCACTTGGAATGCTGAAACGGCCCAAGCGTGAAAATTTAATTTAGGCTGCCCACAACTGGACAGTGACAAGAATGAAGAGGTTGATTGGATTTAACTCACCCTATACCGTAAGATAATCTGGGTAGATAACCATTTAAGATCAGCTTAACATTGCACCACATTTGGAGGGATGAAATCGCCTCAAAATCGGGTCAGTATATCCTCTAGCGTGACCCAGGCTTCAGAGGACAGCCTTCTCTTGCCTGCCTGAGTGTCGCTGATGATTTGCAGGTTACTGCAGATTTATAATAAGTGGTACAATCTTAACACACAGAGGTGATTAAAAGTAAACATCAAGTATATCCACTGAGCTCTAATGTCAGACGTTTCCAACTTTTTAGTGGTTTTTACTTTCATATGGACGGGAGCGGGCAGGCAGGTATGAAGCTCACAGGACATTATTTAACATAGTAGTCTATCGGGTGCTCGTGTTTAAAGCGCTCATCCTTAAATGCTTTATCTAGGTTAGCATCGTGGCGGTGTAAATGACTAATTTGTTTATATTTTGGGAAACAGTTCATATTCAACATATTGTGAGCAGGCAGAAACAGAAATAACAGCTGTTGGAGTGGGTGGAATTGATCAGAATTCCTTCAGGAGTGGGCAGGAGTGTGATTAAAAGAAAGCGCATATTTGGATATCAAAATGTGTCAGTGTGTGTTGGCAGTATATAAAAGTTTTACTTCACTGACACGGTCGTTGATTTCTCCCCCCCCCCCCCCACACAACAGGACACCTACTGCTTTCACTGCTTTAGCAGACAGCTGGTGGTTGGGAACCTCTGCTCTCCATCAACAAACTCAACTGTACAAATGTTACAAAACATATTTATGCAAATAACTTAATGCTTTTAATCTCAACAAACAAGCATCGAAGTAATGCAATAAATGCGTGAAGTAATGATCTGTCAGTGTGTACTTACGGACTGATGTTCCTGATTCGCTGTCCACAGACAGGCGGCTGAATGTAGCGGATGAGCTGCTCGCCTCGGAGAGTGTGCGTCGAGCTACTGGCAGAGGTGGTTTAGGAAAGTCATAGCCGTTCTCCTCCTCCTCCTCACACTCCGCCTCCTGCGGCCCGTTACTGCTCACCGACGGAGGCAACTCGGAGTAGTCTGGACATAGAGGGAAGCAAAGTGATACAGACTTACCTCACTGCACAAACGACAGCTATGGATGGATAAATATGAACGTTTTTGTTAAGAGTATAGCTGCTAATAGGTGAACAATTTTAATTGTCTTTAGAAATTGACATATAATTACTAAAGTCCACTTGACAACTCTGTTACTGAAATGATGTAGACTTGGGGAAAAAAAAAAAAAAAACCATTATTTGAATGGTCAATAAACTCATAACACCAAATTACTCGTATCGAAACTACTGATATATGTATATATATATATAAATGTTTTCCTCTCTTCCCGTTTCTAAATAAAGTCTCTCATGGAGACGTAACAATTCTTCATTTGAATCGCTCCCTAGATCAGAAAACATTTTTCCTTCGTCATCGCTTTCATTAAAGATTATCGCCAGCACTTCCTGTGTGTTTAGGCTGTGTCCCAAATCACATACAACAGTCACCATTATCAGTGCCTATTTGGTATTGCGTTATAGGATTTGAGATTGTTTCTGATAATATAGGATATTCGAGATGATACAGTATGTCTAGTGGTTTGAGTTTGGATATTTGATTTTTTTTCTTTCAGGAAAAAGACAGCACATTCAAATTGTAATAAAATGACTCAGCGCCTGTTTACAAACAAATATGCTGTATTAAAACTTCATTAATCCTTCATTCTTAACATATTTTCCACTTTTCATTAAAACAGCTCATTACAAAATGTGTCCTTTTATCACTGGCCATAATTTAGACTGCTAGAATGAGTCTATATTTAAAATTGCTTAAAGCACATTATGTGACTTACCTCCCTATATATTAGTCATACAGGCTGTGTGAGTGTGTACGCGTACCTGAGTCAGTGGCTTGATAAGGCAGAGTGGCGTTGAGCGCCTGGGCCTGAATGTTGTACATGGCTTCATACATCTGTGGGCCTTCAGGGTCTAGATCACTGAGCATGCCCCTAGCCAATCAAAGAGACGGTTCATTTAAAACAAAAAAAACAAAAACAAAACAATACTTTTTTTTTTTTTTACACCATTTACTGTGCATGTTGATGCTTGTAAACCAATTTACCTTGAGTTAAGAGAATTGGGGTGGTGAGGCCTGGGCACTGCTTCCCCTAATGAAGGAGTCATCGTGGACAGCACAGGCAGAGAGCTGGGAGTCATGTAGTCAGAATCCTCATTATTCTCACAGCCATCCTCCCCAGAGTGCTGCTTCACTGCAGGAAGCGGTCTGACAATGCAAACAAACAAACAAACAAACAAAAAAGTACTCAGACATGCAAACGATGCAAAAAGAGAGTCACACACATGGAGTCAAGCAAATATACACAGCATATACCTGGATGCAAGAGAATAAATGGCATTGGCCGATGCAGAGGGCTTCACTTTTGGGTTGTCATACTCAGATCCACCAGAGGCTGTTGCACCATAACACTGCAGCAGTGAGGCAGAAATTCCAACGCATGTTATAAATGGCACACGTGAGATTTTAAAATTATACAAAAAATATAAAAGCAGAGTGGAAGGAAACACCATTATTTAACAACAAATGCACTGTCTTTATTGTGTTGTGTATTCATTGTTATGTGTACTCATTGTTCTGTATACTTATTGTTCTGTATACTTATTGTCTCACATTGTTGTGTATTTGCACTTTATGTAGTCTTGTGTATTGTACTACTGTACTGTTGTGTGTTGCATCATGGTTCTGGAGGAATGACATTTTGTTCCGATGTATACAAGCTATATAGTGGAATAACAATTAAAATCCACTTGATCTGACTTGAACACATCGTAAATGTCTTAGCTAGCCCACCAGTGTGCTACCCAGTACCAGGTTATGGCTGCATGGAAACTTAATTGACTGGTCAAAAAAAGTACAGGTTTGTATGTTTGACAAAAAGTCTAACATTGTGGCTATAAGCTATATAGTTTGGTCTGAGTGCAAAGCGTACAAAAATGCCCACCAGCTGGTGCTCGAGACCGGTAGAGTTGCTGTTCCGCTGACCATCAAGAGCCGAGGGCAGGGCGAGCGGAAGGGAGTGCCGGTTAGAAAGCTCTCGTGACCCACGGGTCTCTCCTCCTACAGCAGACATCTGGGAGGGAGCTTTGGGGACTGGGCGTATGTTCCAGTCGGCCATGCCGCGGTTGGGCGGGGTAGGAGGTGGTTTATCACGAGGTGGTTCGCCAGGCGTGCTGGGAAGTGGCCGTCTCAGGATTCTACTGTCAGCTCCGGCGGAATGAGGGCGCTCGGGAGGAGGAGGAGGGGGCAGGTCTCGCAGAGCTGGAGGCAGAGGCAATGGCTTGTCTTTGTGATGTGTAGAAGCCTGAGGATAGGAAGGTATGATTAGATAGATATGTCAGAAAATACACTCCAGCACATGTGACGATAATTGGGTTTACCCATTTATCAGGTTTATTGTGGTTTCACAAGGCAGTGTTAATAAATTTACCTTAGATGTGGCCCCGGGGCTGGAGGCCCCTGGAGGATTAGGCGGTCTGTGCGGGATGAGGTCTAGACGTGGGGGTACTGGGGGCAAAGATGTTTGGGGTGGCATTGACAGCGGAGATGGAGGCCTCTCCACCTGTAAAAAGACAAACCTTTACTAATGCATTATCACTTCAGGACTGATACTTTACGTGCAATGTGACACTACATACTGCACTACGAATTTTAATTATGTGATCACTGACAACAACAGAACATGGATAATACATTGTAAGGTCAATATTAAATACTAAATCCCTTTTATGAAGTTGGTCCAGCTGAAGGTACACCTATTTTCTGTGCATGTACTCTGAACACTGTGCTGGAACGGTTGTGAAGAAATGAAATAGTAGCACTTTATGACCAGCGATGGCACTCTACAGTCCATCAGTTGCCAGATTGCTCCAAACCATTGCTTTGTTTGTGCAGGTTGAGAAACAAAACTGTGCAAATGCTTCTTGTTGACTGGAGCATGAGCAGTACAAACTAAAACACTTCTGTTCACACAGGATGTTGACAAACGGCATGTTTCACACGTGGACAGTCTGTGAAGGCAGAACGCACTGGCTATGTGAAAACCTTAAACGCTGAAGGAATACGTATGTTAGCATGTGCAGCAGCACTGGGTTAAGGAATAATTATTGTCCTTGGACCTTTAATATTCGAATTATTACTCAATATAAAGGCCTGAAAATTAACACTGGATGAAATGAAGATGCATGCAAAGTTATACAAATGTAATTTCCATTATTTCTCTCTCCCACCCTCTTCATGCAAAGCAGAGGCACTGAACATTAAATATAACTGATGGAACCGATGCAATCAGATCTCTGTCTCACTGACAAGAGGCCACAGCATCTAAGATGAGTGAAAATCAGTTGGGAACACCCTCTGAATCATTGTCACTGATGTAGAAGTGAAAGGGTTTAAGAAAGACTCACTTTAGTACAAGCCAGCTTGCTCATCATGAGGTGGGGGTCTTCCAGTCGGTCATCATCGTCATCATCGTAGCTTGGCGAAGGTGCCCCCTCTGCTCCGAACATGCCCCTGCAGCCCCCATAGGAACCTCCGCTGTTGTCCTTGGGGTCGAAGGGGTCAACCACAATGGGCTCGGTGCCCTTGATTTCGCAGCGGCAGAAAGGGCATCCCTGGCCCTCTGATTCCTGCGGCACAGAATAAGAGACTCAGCCAATCAATAAAAGATAGAGCTTCTATTTTTATTTTAGAAGTTCTGCTGCCGTCATTCTTACCTGCCACGCAGTGAGGCAAGACGTGCACATGAGGTGGCCGCAAGGCTCAATCTTCACGTCCTTGTCATTCTCAGCGCAGATCTTGCACAGCTGGAAAGTCGAGCCCATTTCGCAGTAGAGCTCGTATTGCTCCTGTTGAACAGAAGACAGGAAGGAGTGTGTTAAAGCTGGGAAATACCAAGCAGGAGAACAAAGTTGTGTGTGGAAAGCGATCGAGAGACTAACTTGGGTGACTTTGATATGGTCTTGCGGTGAGGGCTCACACAGCCCTGTGAGGTCCGGGTTCTGAGTGCGGCCATCGGGGAACAGATAACTAACACACAGATGTGCAGTCATAAGTCACTGAGATATTTCTAGCACAGAGATCGGCAACTCAATATACCGTACCTCAAATGACAAAAAGTACAGCAACAGTTATAAAATAACGCACTGTATCGAGTGACAAATTTGTGAAAACTAAAACGCAGTGTCTCATCTGAAATCAACTAACTGTTCCAATAATTACATAGCTCGCAAAAAACATTATCACGGAACATTTTAAAGTCTCAGCCCCCACTGCGACACTGCTTCCAATGCAGGGATGTTTATGTTCAAGTTAATTAAGACAGCCGAACATACTGTATGTATAGTTGGAAGCCAACCATCTGGCCTAGCACAATAGTAATGGGTTATGACGGATATCAGCACACTTACAATCCTTCCCGGAAGCCGTCGATGAGAGCCTGGAAGAGAGGCTTATTGTGAGGAATGGTTTGCAGGATATTCCCGTCTGCGGTCACGTAGCCGATGGCCCACTGGCCCAGACGTGTGCAGCTCAGTCTGAAAATGTAGCTACAGTGCAGAGCAGAGCAGAGGAGACCAACATGTCCCAGTATTAAAGTTTGATACAATGATGATAACCTTTGAATACCTAATTTTGAATAAAACATGTTTGTGGCAAAAAAAAAACAACAAAAAAAAACAATCTTGGCCAATTTTCATTTGCCCCAGAGTGTACTACTGTGGCAGTGGAGGCGTGGTCAGGAACCGGATGTGAAGGGTGGCATGAGTTGTGGAGAATGAGCCGGTAACAAATGAGTGTCAACACCTATGCGTGAGATCTATGTGAGACTATTTATGTCCATTTCCTCTCCCAGTAGGCACTAACCACCAAAGAGAGAGTGGTGATTCAGAGTGGAGTGAGCTCCTGCAACCTTGTCTGTGAATAGAACGCTGACAGCACTGCGTGCGCATGTGTGTGTGTGCGTGCCTTTTTTTTGTTTAAGCTAAATCAGTGAATTACACAGCAGGAAAAATGCTATAGGGAAATAAACTGAAACGAAATAAATAAGAAAAATCGCTCTCTTCCCTCATATAACAGACCAGGATTATCACAGCTACTTTTATCAATAGTGCTTACAGGTCCTTTTTTTTTCGTTAACAGAATAGGACCTAAACTGGGTAACACCCCTGTGAAACTTGTCCAGTCTTTTTTCAGTCATCCTTCCTCTAGCTGCTAGCGTGACGAGGCTTAGTCGACTGGATCAGGTTAGTGTATACATAAGGGGAGTAACAAGTACAAAATCAGCGTCTGCTATTTTCACTTAATGATGCAGAAGTTTCAAATCGAATACCTCTTAAAGAGACTGCATGAACCTACAAGGACATATACAGTACTCCTTAATGAAAACGAAGAAAAAAAAAAAAAAAATCAACGTGACATCATGCGAGTCTTACAATACGTCTACTGATCCCGGGTACCAAGCTGTTCTGTGATCCGCTGGGAGCTCGAGGTCTTCTGACTGAACATGAATCGTCCCTGTGTGAAAATGGTTACTAATGATTATCTAAGCCTGCTTGTGTAATGAATGGTCCTTCGGATGGGACTGTGGCTGCGTGCGAATGTATAGGGGACATCTTATCCAAAAGGACAATGCGTGGATGCCCTATTGTTGCGCGCAGGCCTTGCGTAGGAGAGAAGCCGAGAAAGGCTGGAGAGTTATGATTATACAGTAGGTGTACATAATTGTTTCATTGTTTTACTCGGTAGACATGTGGGTGGTAAGGATTGCAGCGGGCGTACTACCTGCCAGGCTTGTGGATGAACTTCTGTAGGCGAGCTTTGACCTCGTCGTAGGTGAGAAAAGCCATGTATCCCGGGTGAGTCACCGCAAGGCTGTTCCAGTTCCGCAGCAGAGACGACCAAGGCTACGGAATACACACAAAACACACGCAGGGTCAGAATCGGCACTAAGCACAATGAGAGAGCCAGTAATGAGAATGAGTCATTCTGTACAGCAGGTTTGCCAGTTAGTCTGATAAAAAACCCTCGGGTCTATGTTAACAAATACAGACCGGAACAGCAGGACGCTTAATTGGAAGAGAATGAATGCGAATGGATTTAATGAACATGAGAGCATAGGTGAGAAGCCGAGCAGATGGAAGCATTCCCGAAACGAATCAGCAAGTGTGCTAAAACAATGAGCTTTTTTGTTCCAACCTCTTCTAAAACCACAGAGCTTAATACCTCAGTGGTAGTACTGTCTGAAACAAAAAGAAGCTGAACTGAACAACTACCCGTTTCATATAAAGAGGTTTAGACAAGTCACACAAAACTAACTGATGTTAACCCGTTATCCTGTTGCCTTTCAAATGTTTATGTATTCAGTACACTAATGCGTATACATGAGTCATGAGTGATGTTCCCTGAGTCCCTGAACATATAGGGACATATTTAGTTAGCTAACATAAAAAGTGAAAGCATTTCTGCAAAGCGCTGCTTCAAAAACTTCAACAGCACCTCCAGAAAGTCTCCTCTGGACAGAAAGACGATACCGAGCCTTTTTCTGTGTTGTACAGCAAGTCGAGAGACACGTGTAGAGTTGCAGTAGAGTGATTTGGTGTTTCTTCTGTGTTGATTCATATGCGTGCCTGGGGTCATTATCTTGCTGATGCATGTAGATTGCATGAACCTTGTCTTGCGTTAACCTCCTGGCAGAGACAACCAGGGTTTGGTCTAAAATATCCTGGTACTGCTAAATGTTAATAAGAGCCTCGGATAACTCATCACAAAAAAAAAAAAAAGCCCCACAGCGTTAATTTTTATATTTTAATTTTTTTTTTGTATACAGTCCTGTTTTCTGGCTGATCCTAGTTTAGTTACTTTACTATAAATCTTCTCAGAAGGAGCTTCTTCCGAGCAGCTTGTTGTTATGGAGGTGGCGTCTAATAATTGATATTGAAACTAAAAAAAAAAAAAAACCCTTTATAATTAACTGCATTATTTAATTATTTGTAATTATATTATAAATATAAACTACCGCCCTTCTTGTTCTTAATGGTATTTTAACATCCATCTGTCTCATTTGCATTCAAAACGCTTCAGTTTTGAACATGGTGAGTGATGTGTGCAACCTCAAATTTATCACATATGGTCAGTCAAATATATGGTTCCTTTTTTAAGTAAACTTTTTTGCATTTATTTTGAATGTTAAACATTTGTTTAAAATAAGACGTAAGCAGCTTCTCCAGCTGTATTCTCCAGCTGGTTTCTACAATCATTTCTGCTTATTTTCTGTAAGGGTGCCAATAAATGAGGAGATGACTCCTCCTGTCAAATGACTTATTGCTGTAAATATTGAATTGGAAGATACATAAATGAACAGTGATGTCAAAGCTTTCTTTTAATGTTTTGTTAGTACAATCATTAAAAAAAAAAAAGTGCCATAATTCACATTTTCCTGTCTTTCCCACTCCTACATTGAGAGTTTAAACAGTTGGATAATGACAAGGTTTGAGTGAACACACAATTTCAGTGGTGAATGAGCCAATTTCTTCACACAAACCTAAGCTGTAAGCCCTGTAACATTTTATTCAATTAAACAGGACTGATGCACATGATTTAATCCGCTCAGACCTTCTTAGAGGTTCAGTGTGATATTTAATTGCCTCTTATGGGTCAGTTTTGGTAAAACAGATCCTGCACGTGGTCATCTAACAGCAGGGATCCGACCCTCACGAAAAAGCATCGTATGAAGGCAATCGAAGATGGGATCGAAAGAGACTTGAGTGGAATAAACATGAAGTGGTGGTCTGGAGATTTGGACATGTTCTCCCATCAGACGGGGTTATTCAGAAGCAGAAAAAAGCATGGCCTTACTGTGAAGAGCTTCATCAAAGAGCAAACAAGCTCTCTGTAAACAGTCTGCCTATTTCTGGCTGATGGCAAGGCCAAATAAAGGGTGCAGTTCCCAGGAACACAACTTAGAGCGCTGACTATCGCAGCACATGCACAGTGATTATACAGAGAGGACACAGTGTGAGACACGGACTTACATTTTGTTCAGATTTTTATGTCTGTAAGGGACTCATTTCAGAGCTGACAACCATTTGTGCCAACAAATATACCCAAAAAGCTCATGTTTTCTGAACATTTGAAATACAGAGGCACCTTTTATGATTTTAATAAGCCAAACCTTGTGCTTTAAAACCACTGATCTGAAACATAGCAGATTTAAAAGAACCCCTCCTTCTTCCCAAATTAGCCTTGATGTACTGGGATGAGGGGAAAGCAGCTTAATTAAAGGGTGGATATGATATGTAATGATAGGCTGCCTCACTGAGAGCTCTCTGGGATGCCTGCTTTAGAGTACTCAGTGTAATGAGTCGATTACTTACACAGGAACACAGGCTTCTAAATGCTCCTCTATGAGCAGTTGTGCTGCTGCAGTAGAGCAGGAAACCAACAGAACAATGGACCACAATGATATTATTAACAGTACAACAAGGATAGCTTAGAAGCATTTGCTTAAAAAAAAGAATCACTTTGTTAAATCGTGACAGAACCAAAGAATTCTGCTGTTGAAGCTTATATGATATGCAGAATTCCCAACTCCATCGCTAACCTTTTGGTAGTTTTTATTTGTTCATTTCACATAGTTTACCAGCGAATGTATGTTAAACACTTTCTAACACTCACCTAGGAATAAGAAAGGGAAACGTGTTGGGAGAAAAGGTACACTATATGGCCAGACGTATGTGGACACCTGATCTTCAGACCCATATGTGGTTCTTCCCCAAAGTTGGAAGCACACAGTCGAATAGGACGTCTTTGTATGCTTTAGTTCCTTCACTGGAAACTAAGAGGCCCAAACTTGTTCCAGCATGACAAAGCGAGCTCCATGAAGACATGGTTTATCAAGCAGCCTGCACAGAGCCCTAACCTCAACCCCACTGAACACCTCTGGGATGAAATGAAACACAGACTGTGTGCCAAGGCTCCTCGCCCAACATCAGTGCCTGACCTCACTAAGGTTCTTGTGGCTGAATGAGCACACATCGCCACAGCCACGCTCCGAAATCTAGTGGAAAGCCTTCCAAGAAGATTGGAGGCTGTTATAACAGCAAAGAAGGGACCAACTCTTTTTACTTTTGGCCATACAGTCTATGTCTAAAGTTAAGTGAAGAAGCGTAGTAACAAAGGTTCTGGGGGAATGGCATTCCCAAATTTGGCAGCTATGGCAGTAAAGATCTACCGCCCTGCTCCTGATGTCAGTCTCGTCTTAGGGACCACCATGTAACCCAGCATTGGTGGTCCTATGAGTCTGAGCAGGCATGTAAGATTGTAGGAGCTCAACCACTGATAAACCACTGATATCAGAAACAATAGCAGAGACGGCAGTCTGTGCTGTGGAGAAGTTGTGGAGCGGACATTACAGCGCACCTGAAAGAGCCTGGTGAAGATGTCGAACTCGAACACAGAGATGTAGTCATTGCAGGTGAGGTCTATTGTGGACTTGAGGGCCATGGCCTCTAATCCAGAGCTGATTGGGTGAAATTCGTGCAGCGCTTGTCGGAAGACCTTCCACTGGACAATAGTCCTGCACAGAGCAGAGAGAAACACACAAGAATATCGAGCTGCACAGCAAGAAAAGTGACAGCCACACTGTGATTCATATTACACAATAAGCTGATGATCTTTCAGTGCAAAGAACACTCACTTGTCTCCAAATGATCTTCTCCAGAATTCTGCTGCATCTGCCTTCGTGATCCTGAAATTATCCCCCTGGAACAGTCCGCTGGGAAAGATGGCTTTGAGCTCAGCCAGCATGTGACTGAAGATTAGCGATAGTTTGGTCAGGTTTCGTCTGAAAGAAAAGCAAACAAAAGAAGGGTGTCAAGAATCATTCACAATAAAAAAAAAACCAACCAAACAAACAAAAAAACATGCATTCAGACATTAATGAAATATTTTCTATTTTAGTATATATATATTATTTAAGACGGCACGTTGGTGCAGCAGATAGGCTTGCAACTCTCCAGGATCCCCGGTTTGATCCTGACATGCCATTGTGTGGATTGTTTATGCTGAATTGCCCCTAGATTGAATGAGTGTGTGAATGTGTGTGTGCAGGATGCTCTGTGATGGACTGACAGCTCAGCCAGGGTTTATCCCCGTGTTCCCGGGACAGACTCTAGATCCAACGTGACCCTGACCAGGATCAAAGGTTACTACAGATGAATGAATGAAAATACATTATTTATCACTGAGGCAGGTGAAGGCTGGTCCTGAGAGGGGGCTGGAGAGAATGTGAAGCAGCTTCGGAGTGAGCAGGGAAGGAGGTGAAAGCTATGGCTGATGCTGCTGGCCCTGGGCACAAGGCAAGGCAAGGCGAGGCGAGGCGAGGCGAGGCAGGGAGTCCGGCAGGGAAGGGGGGCGTTACAGGCCATGATTTACAGGCCAGCACAGTGGGGGATTGTGCAAGCGCTCCAGTCTGGAAAATTGACATGCACAACAGAGTGTGAGTGTGTGGCAGGGCTGCAGCTGCCTCCAAACAAGACGAGCTCAAGCTCTCTCTCTCTCCCCCACCTCTACACCACACACACACAAGCACAGGTGAGAGCGAGAATCACAACACAGCAAACGGTGTAAGCTAAGCTGTGATGCTCAGTAGAGAGAACAGGCTCATTTTATGAACAGAACTACAGATAAATACAAAAGTGAGGATTTTTTTTTCTCCTCCAGATGTCATGTCATTCATCTTCACACACACACACACACACACACACACACACACACACACACACACACACACACACACACACACTCTCCATTCTCCTGCTGTTCTCAGCATTTCTTTGAACTGATTAATCTCCCTTCCACTAGAAATGTGAAGTGAAAGTGCAAAGCGCATTGCCTTTAGCGGTGACTCTGAAATTGTGGTCAGAGCGCCTATTAAAAATAAAAAATAAAAAAAAAGCTACGACACTCTGAAAGCCAATGTTCACCAAGTCATTCATCTATAACAGCGAAAGGAAAGAGTGCGAGATCCCCCCTGGCAGTGTGCATTTGTTGTTTTTTTTGAAGGCTTGGTGCAAAAAGGTGGCAATGTGCTGCCCTCAATGGGGAACAGCTGTGCAGCATTTCCAAACACCAGTAAAGCATGCATGAGGATGTCAATATGTGAGGGGAGGGAGGAGAAAAAGAAAGAAAAGAAAAAAAAACAAAAAAAAAAAAAAACACAGACTGCTGGCTATGTAAAGCATTAGCAATGCAGCCACAATGAAATGAACAGTAATGTCAGAAATATAACATGACGGGGTGGTGTGAAGCGTAGTCCTGAAATTGATTATCCTTCAATAACAACACCTCCCAAAGTGTTATTCTTCTTACACCACAGCATTTTGCTAACACTAACACTTTTGTATTTATTAAAGAACGACACGCACTTTTTATCCATTACAGTTACATTTAATGTTGTGAAACATCTGCAAAACATGTTAGTTCCTGTTGACGCATATGAGCTTTAAGAAGTCGTTCAATCACCAGGCTCTTTTTTTCTTTTGTCTCTTGTCCTGATGACTTTCCTGTGTCTGAAAACACAAAGCTGAAAATGTACAAAGTGCTAACACTGGAGACACCTTCCAAAAGGTGGAAGCGATCACACCGCTACACCAGCGATCACACCGCTACACCAGCGATCACACCGCTACACCAGCGAATACACCGCTACACCAGCGATCACACCGCTACACCAGCGATCACACCGCTACACCAGCGATCACACCGCTACACCAGCGAATACACCGCTACACCAGCGATCACACCGCTACACCAGCGATCACACCGCTACACCAGCGATCACACCGCTACACCAGCG
>CM075016.1:9037992-9052951 GCA_037576675.1 Pangasius sanitwongsei | reverse complement strand
CACCAGCGAATACACCGCTACACCAGCGATCACACCGATACACCAGCGAATACACCGCTACACCAGCGATCACACCGATACACCAGCGAATACACCGCTACACCAGCGATCACACCGCTACACCAGCGAATACACCGCTACACCAGCGATCACACCGATACACCAGCGATCACACCGATACACCAGTAAATACACTGATACACCACAACACTTCTGTGCTACAGACAGTGCGAATTGTGCGAGTCAGATAAAAACCTTATTTTTTTGCATTGCTTATTGCAATTTTAAATGGGAGTCACAAAAGTGTATCTACATTCTGTTCAGTGCAAGCATTCCAGCACTTAACGGGTGCTGAAACGAAGGTTTTCATTTGACTCACCCTCGTACACATCATACCACACCGTTCTTAAAAAATTCATCCTCTCAAACAGCCCTTACATTTTCAGAATTGGGGCCGTTCCCATGGGCTCTGGTGGAGCGTGTTTGTTTAATGGCTAGGGTAGCAGGTCCTGATGCTATATGAAGCCCCTTCCTTCCTCTGGGACTCCTGCCAGCACTTTTCACTGTGAATCTCCCTTTTTAGCCCACGGATCCTCCTATACTGCATTTGTGCCCTATAGAGCATGTAGGCTGAGCGAATAGCAAGACTGGGTGGCAGTAATTATGCAAACTGCAAAGCCAGGAGTTGGGGAGCGGATACATGAAAAACACATTGCCAAAAAGGTTAGTGGCTCTCAAATCATTTACAAATGGTTTTCAAATGTCCGGGTTGGAGACTGATCACGCCATTCTGTGGAAATGTGTGTGGACTGATCACACCGCTCCTGCTGATTAAAACAAACAAAATGTCTGGGGCTGTATGAAAACTTTTTTTCCCCCCCTTCCACAAATCCTCAGCTGTCCGCCCACACACTAGTTTTTATGACTAAGTATGAACACACAAGCCATCGCCCCCCTCCTCCATTTTTCTATTCAGGCTCTTGGCCTCTCCTCGTCATGACACTGCGTATGAGCCAAACCTTCCCTAGATACTGTGCTTTTGTAAGCCTTCCTCCTCTTTTGGCCTAACCTTTAACCTGCAGCTGGCTGCTCCCTTCCTGTTTCCTGTTTTCCATGATAAAAAAGCCAGGCCAACAACAGAGGAGAGACAGAAGTCTGCGAATGCCCAAGGCAGACAATCAAAGAGCCCTTCTACATCCCCACCTATCGCGCGGCTCGCTACGGCACTCCAGCAGAAGTGAATCAAATGAGAGGTTACTTCTTCAGGTCACATTTCAAATGTTGTGCAACAGTGTATATTTTGCCAAACACCCTACACTTCCTTTTTGACTTTCAGTATTTGCCAATATTGGACCATTCTGTCCCGTGCTACGTGAAGGTGAAAGACTGAGTGCATCCAGCGAAGTGGGAAAAGACCCGGTGGCCAAATGCAGTTCGTTGCAGGGCTACATTAGAATACAGATAATATCACAACTTATTAAAGACACGCCATTGTTTGGTTAATAGAGAACAGCCATTTAAGTGCATCAGAACGCTCTCTTGATATGTGTGTGAGTATAATGAAACAGTTTTACTGTTGACTGTGTGGTGGTCTGCAAAAAAAAAAAACATAGCTGGGGCTGAATTCTGGCAAACATCCAAAAAAAGGTTTAGCCAATGTTTTTTTCCTGCATATAACATTACTTTGATGTATCAAAGTATCCCCTAAGCCTAATCAATCCATCCTGTAATAACGAGTAAAACCTGTCCGCAGTGGAGCCAGAACGGATCTTCAAATGCAAATTTAAAAAAAAAAAAAAAATTGTGGTTGAGATACAAGAAAAAAGTGAAAGATAGTTCAGGAAGTAGTTTTCACACACACACACACACACACATTTGTTCACTAAACACCACCTTGTGAAAGTGATGTTTCTGGGATGGTTTACTTTGACAGCAGAGCACTTGATGACTAGAGACTAAACGCACAAAAAGATAAAAATAAACAAAAATGGTTTTATATATGGGGGCATGGAGGCTGTTAGTGGTTAGACCTGTTGCCTAGCACCTTTGGGGCTGGGGGTTCGATTCCCACCTCCGCCCAGTGTGCGTGCATGTGTGTGTGTGTGTGTGTGTGTGTGTGCGCGCGCATGTTGTCCATGTGCTTCAGGGGTTTCCTCTGGGTACTCCAGTTTCCTTCCCTCAGCCCAAAGACATGCATTGTAGGCTGATTGGCATCTCTAAATTGTCCATAGCGTGTGAACGTGTGTGTGTGTGTGTGTGCGCGTGCGTGTGCGTGCGATTGTGCCCTGCGATGGGTTGGCACCCCGTCCAGAGGGCCCCCTGTGACCTTGTGTAGGATAAGTGGTGGAAAATGGATGGCTGGATAGATGTTTTTATATATAGCATCTTTTTTTTTTTTTTTTCCCCCAGTTATGAGATTTCTGAATTTTTATGTTCTGATATTTTATTCAGAACAATCTGAGTTGGGCTAGACTATTTTTTAACAAACTATCTGACTTCACGTGTACCAAAGCACCGATCAGAATTAGCCGTTTGCTTATCAGCTCCGCTTTCACCCCCACCCACAGAAGCTGAAGTGACTTCGTTCCTGCTCACTCAACCAATCAGTGCCTAAGCATGAGAACAACTACTTGTCAGAATTTTTATCATTTCATTTACACGATTTTATCACAGCCATGTGTGTGGTACTGCTGAGCAGTATTTTTTTTTTTTAAGAGTGAAAGGAGAAAGATGAGAATGATTTGAGTGGCTTCACTGTGGCTGAGATAATCACGATCTACACCTAGTACTGTAAAAAAAAAAAAAAGTAGGGCAGGCTGTACACATGTCCAACTCTTAATATGAAATAATGCAGGTCTCACAATACTTTTCACTTACAAGCAGACACACTGAAAAACTTTTTGCGCTATAAATAAAAAAAAAACATACAAATATAATAAAATCTTACAACGTTATAATTGGAAATGGTTTATAATCTGCGCACTCAATGAATCAATTTTATTACACAGACGTGACGTGTACGCTGCTTCTGCGCTACCTTGTTCATGCACTTGCCTGGATAGTTTGTTCATCCGTTTAGTGCAGTGGTGTTCAACGTTTTCGAGCACAAGATTATTCTGGAAGTCAAAATTTGAACTGAGGTCTACCAAAGGATATATATGTTTCCCAAAAAAAAAAAAAAAACCCCAAAATGCCCACCAAGATTGATGCCATTTTACTTCACTAACAGTAAAGCAGTTCATCCACCAGTACAGGATTCAATAATCAGACAGACAGTAACACAGTTCAAATATCAACATGCAACAACAGGAACAGAAACACGTTAACGCGGTTAAAACATGTTAATGCAACATGCACAGTTACACAGTACAAGTCGCTTCTTGTACGTCTAGGAGACGGTTAACCCTGAGTGAATCCTCAGCAGCAGCTTTAGCTCTCTCAGCGCTTTTGTGAAAAGTGATTGCTGTGCTTTTAAACCCGAGTTTAACTCTTCTCTCTCCTATTTCGCTCTTGGGTGAGAATGAGTCCTTGAACTTCGGATGTTAAAAGTGGTGTGATGGCGCTCCAAATCAGCCCTTTTTCGACAACGCTAAAGCCTGGTGGCATGTCGAGCAGAGACCACTGTCAAAGCACAAAATTCCTTTTCTCCTTCGGCATGAAAGCGATATATTTCTCCTTCTTTCGTTGCTCGGCTACGGTTTCCTGAACAGAGCTTGCTCGTTGCTCAGAGTGTGCTCAGTACACATATGGAGTTAACGTTAGCTAGCTATGTAGCTTAACAGCAGGGTGAAGAAATCTAATTTGATAACTGCCAGAATTACAGTTTTTTCTTGGGCTACTCCCCGCCCATACACTTGCACACCATTTAAATACGTAATAATGTGTTGCGATCATTGACAGTACACGGAAGGTTGCGAACTACTAAAAATGCCTCGGTGCCCGCCCGGTAGATCACGCTCGACAGGCTGATGACCACTGATTTAGAGGCTTAAAAGCTCCGTCCACCAGGGGGCAGGTCAGAGCTGAAGCACACCTAGCCAGCAGCGGAAAAAACTCTGATAGCTTCCTCTGGTTTTTGCACACCAAGTTAAAGATGGCTGGCGTTCAGCAGGTTACGACGTGCATGCTGAGAAAGCAGCGGCCACAGCGGCACCAACGTAGACGGCATTTCAGGCCATTAAACCAATCTTGGCGCAACGACAGAGCGCATATCCTCCCAGTGAGAGAGACTGTTGCATTATACTGCCCCTGCACTTATGCCTGTATTGCACCATGAGCAAGGGGTCACGTACAGTTTGCACAACTGGCACGCCCGCATGAACACAGGAAGCACAATGCACCCATCATGTATATAGGCATAATTATGGTAATAATAATAAGAATAAGAAGAATTATTATTTGGGCTGGGCATTGAGAAAGACTCAAGTGGGATTTTATCCAGTTAATATATATATATATATAAAAAAACAAAGATAATAATAGTAAAAAAAACTTCTTCATTCTTTTGAATATATAAGGATGCACCCAATTTCTGAACTAAAGCTTCCTGGGTTTCCTTTTTTTGACACAGTCATCACTATACAAATTTAACTCTCCGGAACTGGCTTCACACCAGATCTGTCAGGAAACAGCAGTGACAGCAGCCTCGCACTCCACTGCACACACACATTCACACCATAATTAAGAACGAGAGGCTTCTTAAGTCCACGGTCGGTGCCTTTTTTTTTTTTTTTTAAAGTAGCGTCCATTCATTGCAAGTTTGCACTTTAACAGCTCCAGTAACGTTTCAAAGTCTTTATTTCCTTTCGAGAGTGTTTAAAGACTACACAAAGGGAAAAAGGAACAAAGCGTGTTTTCTTTCTTTCTTTTATTTATTTATTTATTTTTTATTAGGTCTTGAGGGCAAACGGGGAAGTGCGCTATTGTGCTGTCGTTGGGTTTGCGAGTGCACTCGTGAGAGTATAAATAAACATGATGCAGTTAAGCCAGCCCGGGCTCAGTGCAGGGGAAAGGTACAGCGTGCTGTAACTCACCCGCGTTTCCATCCAAAAGCCACATGGCTAGCCTGCAGCGGTGTGGGTAAAAATGGCCAAACGAGTTTATACTCCGGTGAGGAAGTTCATGAAATGGGGTCATTTAGCAGTTCCATTCTTTTAAGTGGTTTACGCTTGTGCGGTTTAATGTGATCTTGTTAAAGAACTAATGAAAGATCCTGATTAAAGGGTGATTTAAAAGACATTATCTTGGTTTCTATAATAGTTTCATTACTTAAAATTAAAAGGGCTTTACATAGCCTCTGCACCTGGGTAATGAATAGGTGATAAAAAAAAAAAATTTTAAGGCAGACTGTAGTGCTTAAAAAAAAAAAAAAAAAAAAAACTGCTGATATATATATTTACGAGAAATGTTTCTAAGTGCTGAATTTCAAATGGCATACGGAGCATGAAGGTCTAAATCAATTCTATATCGAAAAAAAATTAAACAAAAAAAGTTACGAAAATATGAGCCCCGTGCATGATGTACATTTTTTTGCAGTAATCCCACAAAACGAAGAATGTCTGCACCGAGCGCTGTTTTATCGAAAGTCTTCATCGTGTGCCGCTGCGTCTTTTTCACTGATGAGGTTTACTCATTGCTCAGCTCAAAAAGGAGCTCATAGAACGTACAGCGTAACAGGATGTAGATACTAAACATGCAGTACAAGTACAAAAGAGATACCTTTACCACAACACATGCATTCGTGTCATTACACTGGCAGCCTGAGCTGAAGGAAACTGTATCACGATCTCATCGCACAAAGCAGCAGAGTCAGTTACACCACACAGCCTGACGCTCGGCTCGAGAATGCGCTTCAGTGGCTCGGTATTTTATCTGCCGCATTTTACATATCCCGTAGCTGACTCATTCATACAGAACTTTGAGGTCCAGGATAAGATGAAATGATAGCCAGACTGATAAGGCTGATTGCCCCGGGGGTGGGTTCAGTGGGGGGTTAGATTAGTCGGCACCCCATGTGCATTTACACAGTACGAGAATCTGAAACGCCATTGTTGTCTAAATTTAGCCCCTGGTTTAAGGTCCTCTTCAAACAGAGTCTAGACACACACACAACCAAGACACAATTATACACCGAAAACAGCATGCCTTATCAGAATGCAGCCTTTTTTTTCTTCTTTTTTTTTTTTTTTTACCATGCAAAACACAAATGATCATTTGCAAATTCAGGAAGACGACGACAAACATCCGAAAAACAAGAAAAAGAAGGGGGGCAAAAAAAAACAAGCGGTGAGAACTGCAAGGCAGTGATATGAGGATAAGGCAAGTGGCAAGTGCATGACTACACAACTGCAAATCCCTCGCATGCGCTTGGCGCTAATGGACTAATCTGCATTATAATGGAGGATAGGTCACCTTTGTGCACAGCAGTGTTAAAGCTGGATCAGCAACAAGAGCAGTGAAATATACGTGAAACATCAGTAGGGAAAAAAAAAAAAAAAAAAAAAACTGTTGAAAAACAAATGACACACACACACGGCTTTGGAAATTGATATTACGTATGTAGTTACTTTGAAATACCAATAATATGTTCTGTGGTTTTCCTGCAGAACTGGGCTTCCTAAATTTATTGTTGGGGTTGGGTTTTTGTTTTTAGTCGCATGTAGGTTAGGGGTTGCACACTTTGCATACGACTGCATTCGGTGATGTTAGATGGAAGAGATAAAATCTAATACCTATCAGCAGCTCAGCAATGAAACTTAGGGTTCAGCAATGCGTTATATCACAAAGCCTTTACCGCATAATAAGAATGCTGTGCGCCAAATCATGACACAAACGCACTTCGAGGCAGATTCGTGATTTCTCTTCTTTTGTTTGTTTGTTTTGTTGTCTTTCGAGTCTGTAATATTCGACTGGGTTCGTGTTTATTTCCTCCAAATACCAATCATGCTAAACTGAAAAGACGTAACCCTTTTATTCAAACCAAAAAAAACCCCACCAAACCAAACAGTTCGATTATGCACGTTTCATTTAATTTGATTGGACAGCGTGTGCTTAGTCTACACTTAGTTTCTAGAAGAAAGAAAAAAAAAAGGATAATTGAGTAAATTATCCCACCCGTGACTGCATACGATGTGTTCTGGATGCCTCAGAGATGCGGGCTGAAAAATATCCGACGATTAAATCTGGGTGGAGATTCACCTTCTGGCATGTCTGGCACTGATATGCTGACACAAACCTACAGTCTGGGCTAGAAAAACATCAGCCGCAGCTTCACGTCTTCATCCCGTTCTGTGTATTTACAGACTTTTGGTGGTGCTGTTCAACTTAGTTCTACCAAATCCAAAACAATCCACTTTAACACATTTGTTACCAGCAAATAATCTGGTGAGGATGCCAAAAACAAACACGTATACGGCTGCGAAAGCCCTGATGGTGCATTTATACCATTTTAATTAAATATTAAATATAAAAGCAGTGTTTTAGACCAGTGTCATTCCAAAACCTTGATGTTTGGTTTAATCTGTATGGTTTTAATCCTGGTTAATTAGGAACGTACCATATGATATCTTACTCGTGTTACGTTGTATTATATCAGTGTATCTGGTAATAGTAGTCACGACCGCGGCGTTTATAACAGGGTTTGGGAGTTACGTGTTATTTTGTATTCTATCACGACCGCGGCGTTTATAACAGGGTTTGGGAGTTACGTGTTATTTTGTATTCTATCACGACCGCGGCGTTTATAACAGGGTTTGGGAGTTACGTGTTATTTTGTATTCTATCATGACCGCGGCGTTTATAACAGGGTTTGGGAGTTACGTGTTATTTTGTATTCTATCATGACTGCGGCGTTTATAACAGGGTTTGGGAGTTACGTGTTATTTTGTATTCTATCATGACCGCGGCGTTTATAACAGGGTTTGTAAATACACAGAACAGGATGAAGACGTGGTGCCTGACCACATGGTAATCCTGAACGGTAGTATTAATGATGAGATATTCTAAGATAGGAATTACACAATTACATTAGGAGACATTATTTGCGAACTAGAACAGACGTACTGACAAAAATACACATCTTTTTTTTTTTTTTGGAAATTCTGTTGAATAAATTGCATTATTTATTTATTCATTTGAAAAGAACATAAAATCTATTTTTAAAATAACGACATCAAATAATTATTAGAAGCAGAGCAGCAGATTATCTTCTACGTCTTGTATTGTCAGGTGCATGCTGCTAAAAAAATTTGAGAGAGAATTATATGCCATCTGCTTCTATTACCTCGTGTAAAGCTCAGCATTCTGGATCAAAGCAGGACTCGACCCCCCCCTGCACCAACGCATATGGTGTAATCATTTATCTTGCTGTTTAACTTCCGCCCACCTGTTTCTTTTTGCAGAACAAACTAGATTGCGTTAAAGATTATAAGAAGCGGCTTAATATGTGTGCGGATGCCAAAAAAAAAACCCTAAAGGAGTTAATTATATATATTTAAAAAAAAACAAAACAAAAAAACTCCTACAAAACAGAAGCACTACGAGTTCGCAGTGAGACAGTATGTCCTCCACGAGCCCCACGGAGTCTAGCTGATAGAGCAGTCTGGATGGACTGTGAGAAAAAAGGAACTGGAAGTGCAATTGCTAACAGGAAGAGCAGTGTCTGAGACACAGTGTGACCGGTATACCAAGTGTTAGTCATAGATTCCTTACACACTGCTCAAGCACATCACCACTACAACCACATCCATCCAGGTTTTAGTATGCAATTATATTCAAACAAACTTAAACCAGGAAACTTAGGAGGCTCAAAACAAGCAGCTCTCCAAACCTAATCATCTGCTTTATAAGCTGAATACGATTTGCTCTAGAAACATAACTCGGGTGTTTATAGAAACAATGATCAGCTTCAAGATCCAAAAATGTCTTGCTGTTTATGCTGCCTAACCCATTAAAAGTAAAGCTACATGCTTCGGACATAAAGCAAGTAAATAACCAACCAGTCAGAATAACACCGAAGGTTAGACTAGCGCTAGGTTAAGCATCATGCTTTGAGGTTTTTCTCTTGCCTTTCTCTTCTTCAGATAAATTCAAGTCGCTCGAGTCGCTTTAAGGAACTGAAAAACAGACTTTTCAAAACCAGCCCATGGTTTCCTAGAAAAACCAGAACAGACTCGTTACTTTACAGCACATTATTCTTAGCTATAATGCCTTATTTAGGCAACTACGACAGAGAGTAAAGATCCCTCATAAAGATAAAAGTAATAAACGGCCCTCATAAACATCTAATTCACTACATCCATATGGTGGAGAAATCAGTAAATGCACCATTTAATAGATATCAAAATGTAATAAACCACAAGGTTCTATGCAGTTCGTATATATGTCGTCACGCATTTGGCTCAGAACGAGCCGAGACGCCTGCTGTCCAATCACTATTTATAAAAAAAATGTAAAGTTTAAAGGTGATCTGCACTTTCCAGTAACACTTGAATACAATTACTGATAATGGTTATTACATTGATTATAAAACAGGCTTATAAAACAGTAAACTACTAGCTATTCTGGTAAGCTAATAAAATGTGTAATTCCTGAACAGGTCCTGAAGAGAGTCTGCATTCTTTCTTAAAAAAAAAAAAACAAAACAAAAAAAAAAACAAGCAGCCTCTGTTCAAGTAAATAATGAGTAACAAATTTTAGTTTACGTCTGTAAGCAAGTAGCTTCACGCCGTTTTGACTGAAATCTTTTGACAGAAATGTAAATACACTGGCCAGGATGAGAATACCATCAGTAAAACCCCAATACCAGTTTGTAAAGGTGGTCCTACCTCTAACAAGCTATGACTGCAAAACTACAAAACAAAAGCGTCTGCATTAGTCCTGTTCGCCTTGTCAGGTAGCTAAGATAAAATAATAAAAACATACAGCAGGTAAGTTAGCTAGTTAAGAACATTAATCCAAGCTAAGACAAACCAATGAGTATATGAAGATGTGGCAAATCGTGTTTGTGACTTCGATAAGAAGTCAGCAAATCACTGGCCAACGTTTTGCATGTGACAGATATGACTGAACTCTAGCTAGCACATTTACGTTTATCTTTATTTACGTGTTTCCACATACCTGCGCGTTTCCAAAAAAGATCGTCTGTCATGCACGGATGCCAATTAATCTACCTAGTAATATGAGTTCTACGAACAAGCAGTCGATGTGCGTAGCGTAGCAGGCGTGTGTGTTCGAACTGTGCGATATAGTTACGGCACTGCGATGCGTCACACTACCGTGAAGAGCGTCACCTTTAAACGTACACACCAAATTAAAACGTCTGTTTTGTGAAACTCAATAAAAGAGCAGGGTTTCATTTTTTTTGGATGGAACTGGACCGATCTGTCCACCCCACAGGGTTTGCGTTAGAATTCTTCATATGCCGGGTAACATTAAAACTAAAAGTTCGTCCTGTATGGATCAGTGTTTGAACGGTGTTACAAAAACAGAA
This sequence comes from Pangasius sanitwongsei, assembly GCA_037576675.1. Taxonomy (NCBI): domain Eukaryota; kingdom Metazoa; phylum Chordata; class Actinopteri; order Siluriformes; family Pangasiidae; genus Pangasius; species Pangasius sanitwongsei. Next base: position 9,042,462 of record CM075016.1, on the reverse strand, counting down.
TGCCTTTACATCTTGGACAGTTCGTTATACCTGCGTGACTAACACAGATCTGAAAAGAGAAGCAATGCTAGGGCTCTTCTCTTTTGTCGGGGAGCGATTTGCACGGCAGAAAGACCAAATGAGCCACACAACATTCTGCAAAGAGCAAATAAGCAGCAGAGAGACAGACAGGATGAGTGAATTGAGAATAAATAGTTCAGATCACTTTAAAAAGCAAGTCTGTTATCTATCAGGGATTGTCCCAAGCAGAGCACTTCCTCTTTCTGCTGCAGCTATTTGCATTGAGCATAATGCAGTAACACAAACCACTGTGGAACAGATACAATCTCACAACATTTAAAAATAATAATAATAATCTGCCCTACATAAGTAACGGATCTAGGCTGTTTGTCTCTTGACACAGACACATTGTTAGGTTTGAACATGTAAAGGCTGATGCCTTTAAAAGGCAGCAATACAAACAGTTTTTCACCATGACAAACGGTTTCACAACTGCTGAGAGCTTCTGCTTTTAGATGGACCTCCCACGCAGCAGACTTCATGTTAACATGTTGCTTCTTCGAGTCAAGAGTCGCTTCTAAAAACAATGAACAACAGTCGGGGACCACTGAGGGTAGTGACAGCCTTCTTATCAGTACACACTATTATCCTGAGTTTTAGTGACTGGGACGTGTTTGTGACTTGGACAAGAAGTCAGCAAGTCATTAGCCAACATTTTGCATGCAACATATTACTGCAATCTGGATAACGTCTTTATTTACGCTTAACTGCAAGGTGTTGTGTGCAGTAAGTAGGAGATTTACATGGTGGCTTTGCTTTTGGCTTTATGTGTTTACACTTCACATTAGTGACGGGTCATGGGTTAGGGACTGAGACCCGGTGTGACAGGAGCTTTAGCCACTGGGACCTGAGTTTTAGCCGCTGGGACCTGAGTTTTAGCCGCTGGGACCCGAGTTTTAGCCGCTGGGACCAGAGTTTTAGCCGCTGGGACCAGAGTTTTAGCCGCTGGGACCAGAGTTTTAGCCGCTGGAACCAGAGTTTTAGCCGCTGGGACCCGAGTTTTAGCCGCTGGGACCAGAGTTTTAGCCGCTGGGACCCGAGTTTTAGCCGCTGGGACCCGAGTTTTAGCCACTGGGACCCGAGTTTTAGCCACTGGGACCCGAGTTTTAGCCACTGGGACCTGAGGTTTAGTGATTGGAACCAGAGTTTTAGCCACTGGAACCAGAGTTTTAGCCACTGGGACCTGAGTTTTAGTGATTGGAACCAGAGTTTTAGCCACTGGGACCAGAGTTTTAGCCACTGGGACCAGAGTTTTAGCCACTGGGACCAGAGTTTTAGCCACTGGGACCTGAGTTTTAGTGATTGGAACCAGAGTTTTAGCCGCTGGGACCTGAGTTTTAGCCGCTGGGACCAGAGTTTTAGCCGCTGGGACCAGAGTTTTAGCCACTGGGACCAGAGTTTTAGCCACTGGGACCAGAGTTTTAGCCACTGGGACCAGAGTTTTAGTCACTCAGATTGACTTTAGTATTTCCACTACACAAATGTTTGAGTCTGAGTGAGTTTTAATGCAGTAAGACTTGAGATGATGGACATTAATGTCAATTTACTATTAATGTCAATTTTTTAAACAGCAGAAAATAGCTGTACCCTAATTTAATATTATGAAAAACATACTTAAAGAGAAGCATTGTTCAAAATATACATTTGCATTCTGCAGAGTGTACAGTGTTATGATTAAGCTCAACTCTGCTGTCGTAGGGAAAATTGTCCTGGGTTCATATGCTGATATGTGGAATAAGTCTGTTTAAATTAAAATATGTTAATTAACATAGGTTTGTCCCAAGAAAATTCCTAAATAAAGGAGACTTAATTTGGGTTCATTTAGGTTCTGAATGGTGCCGGAAAATGGTGGTTGTAGAAGTTAAAACGTAAAAAGACCATCTGCACGGACTCAACATTATGGTTTTTTTTCCCCCCCTAGAACTGACCCTGCTTCGAATGTAAATTAATGGCAATGGCAACATACATTTTACACAAGACCCAGTAAAACACACCAGCAATGTAAGTGAATTTAAATAGCACAAATCTCCCACAAGCCAGATATCTACCAACTGAAGTTATATGTTTGTGTTTATGCTTTCAATTCATGCATGCGAATAGTTGTTTCTTTTAATGGTGATCAGCTGCGCACAACTGAAGTCACGACTCGGACTTGCAAGCGCCTCAGCTTCAGGCTTTGTGTAAATATCGCTTGGCCAACAGTGAACAGGAAAACAGAAGTGTGTGGGAGCGGCTACTGAAGTGGAAAGCAAAGATGTAAAAGCATTTGCGACACTTGAATGAAGCATTGTCAGCGCGGTGCCATCATGTCTGGTGTCTGAATAAAACCGTTCCAACCTCACCTTGGCTGCGAGTTCTCCTCATACATGCGCTCTTTGCCTTCCTTGAACAAACTGATCGTCTGCTTCGTCTTCTTCGTCAGGTTCTCCATGAAGACACGGAAGTACTCGTTGTCACCCAGTGTCTCCATCTTGCCCTCGTAGCGGGACAGGATGGTGCGAAGGTGCTGGTAGGTGTCGGGGAGCAGGTCCAAGATGTATGGAGGACTGTTCTTCAGGGCCAGCTTAGGGTTCTGGCATAATCGCACCACCTGCACAGAAACAGTCCAGTTACTCCACAAATAAAGTTAAAATGACAAAATAACTGAACTGAACTGAAGAAAAGAAATGTTTATGATCTTAAATAAACGTATGTTTACGCAAGTTTCCCTCTGACATTCTTCTGCACTATAATTTACATGACCAATCAATGAAAGCAGCTGGATATAAGCTTTTAAAGACTGCATGTGGCAGCTTGCTCATAATCTATTACTCTAAGAGAAAACAGTTTCTGGTTTTGGATTTCACCTTCTAAGCTGATGTCAGCCAAGCAAATAATATGCATTCATCATTTAGGAGTCATGATTTTCAGATTTTTTTTTTCCTGCTATTTGCTTCTTCTTACACTCAGTTTTATTACACAGTACTAAGAGCACACATGAAGCACTTACAGCAAAACTGAACTGCGTGAAGCAGAAAAAGTGACGAGTACACGATCCAGTCATCAACCAACAGCTCTGCCTGCCACGATAAACCACTCGAGACTCCACAGCCGCGCAGTGTGCTCCAATGCGATCGGTTTCATTGTTTTAAAGCATAGGGCACTTCTTAATCTGTTTCCATGAAAATTAATTTGCATTGTGTCACCGTTGCTTTACAGTGAACTAAAGCTGAAAACTATGGCAAACATGAGAAAAATAACTGCTTTCAGCCTTTAAATCTGGTACGATTTTATACATACAAATAAAATACTTTTCTTAGAATATCTCATTAATCTCTCATCTTTCTGAAACTGCACTGCACAAAGATAGAAACCTCGAAACTCTTCATTATTAATCGTGTAATTGTGTGCTTTGTACGTAAAAATGAGGGGAAAAAAAAACAAAAAAAAAAAACATAGCAGGACCAGACCAGAGTCCAGGACGGAAAACTTGCAGTAAAGCACCGATTGTAAATTATGGGACTGCAGTAATCAAGGATTGTAAAAGAACACTTTAACCCCTAAAGACATAATGTGTAGCTAGTCCTAGCCCAGGTCCTAGTCTTATAGACGTAGTGGCTTCGGGTGGTGGGAGCACTTGGGCCTATTTTAAAGGTCTTGCACAAACACACCCACTCCTCTGATTGCTGGACGTTTGTCTGGTTAACAGATAACCACTTTTGCCAACTCTATTCAGGGGAAAGTAGGCTGTGAAGCCGGTAGATGATAATCAGTATATTAACTATAAGTAATAATTGAAATATTCATTGAATCATCAGGATCATTTGCATATCAAAATGTGCTACATGAAGAAGGAAGGAGCTTCTGAAGGCACTCGACACACTGGTAGATGTCTGTCAACTAGACAAAATTTTCAAATACTATTCTGGTATGTGTAACTGCAGAGAACAATACTGTGTCAGAAGGAAGCTACTGTTTACCTGCTGTTTGGTCTCATTAGCAGCTAGTAACTTCCTTGTGTAAGTAGTACACGCGAACACACACACACACGCGCACACACACACACACACACACAGGGGTCCAAAAGTCTGAGCGCACTAGTGAAACTGCTTCCATTTTCATTCTTTTCTAATTTAATGCAACCATTTTCATTACAAATTATATTATTGACAACAACTTGAGTGAAAAGTAGAACCTCTGAAATAGTGACATGAATCTGAGTTTCTTAGTATTTGGTATTTCCCCTTTTTGCTTTAATGACGGTGTACACGCGAGCTGGCACGGACTCCACAAGTTTGTGCAAAACCTTATGATCCATTTTAGATCAGAGTGTCGTCTGAACACATGCTTCAGCAGAAGAGATTAGGCATGAGGAAAATCTGACCTTTTGTACAAAGCAGTTAACATGCTCAATATCACACATTTGCTTAC
>CM075016.1:9014128-9030328 GCA_037576675.1 Pangasius sanitwongsei | reverse complement strand
GGCCTTGTGGGTAAATTTGGTCCTTTTTAACCCCCGTGTAAAAATAACAAAATTTGTTTGAAAAAATTTTTTTAAAAAAAAAAAAAAAAAAAAAAAAAAAAAAAAGAACTCTTCTGTAATTTCATTTTACAGAATAAATCTTGAACCCCTATGAAAGATGAGCTGTTAATTAAAAAGTTTTTAAGGGTTCTTTGGTTGTCCTACAGGTGGAACAATTACAGGTTCTATGCAGAACCCTGTAACAAAGTGCTTTCCCATCTGAACGAGTTCCAAGTTGAACCCTTAATTATCCACTGAGCGCTTGCACTGTGTGCTTATAATCGGCGGATATGCTTTATTAGGTCTCTTCCTGAACTAACACAGCAGATTGAAGTCCGTCTGGGTGAGATATAAGCATAATTGAGGAACTTTTCTCTTTTCTGAGCTGCTCGTGATGTTAGTTCTGCTTTTCATCTAAAAACACACATCAAGCTGAATTGGCATGTTAAAGAAACATTCGGCATGTCCTGCATTGTGCTGTGAGAAAACTTGGTCGAAGCACGACAAAACAAATAAAGAAGCGTTTGGTGAGTTTGTTCTCAGGGCTTGAGTGAACCGTGTCTTCTGTCAGCACTCACAAGCACTTTCTTTGCTTGTGTATTGGTGAGAATCTCACCGGAAACACAAGGTCAGCATGTAACCACAATTTTTTTTCCATGAACTGCAGTTCCGTGCTGAGCGTCAAAAGGCACTGAGATGTACTGAAACATGGAAAAAATGATTACACAGGACTGATTAGGCCTATAAACACTTCTGTTTCGTATACTTACGCTTACTTGTCTGGCAATTGCCTTTATTCAAAGTGACTTCTCTTTTAAAAGGACATGTATCACGCAGTGGAATAAAACCGGAAACAAGACTAAGCTGTTTATATAAGGTTCATTCCTAAAATATTACCGTAATTACAGGATCAGCTGAGCATTTCCTTGTGTAATTGCTACATACAGGTAGACGGCTCTGCCTTAATAGCTGTGTGTCTCTGTCCTGATAATCTGGTCACATGATCCGATCAAAGCCAAACTACTACATTTTATAGCATTTTGGTGCAACCCAGTGACTGCGGTATGTCTTATTATATGTATTTATTTTGGAGCAAGGGAGTGTTACAGGCCTCAGGAAACTGCTTGAGAGCCATGATTTGATTCCATACGTTGATGTATTTCCTTTTTGAAAAAGCAAGCTAGAGTGACTGCGTGTTTGAGCTATACAACGGCCGATAGCATTCGGGAAACACCCCCAGCGAACCTAAACAAACCTGACAGTAGCTTAGTGAACTAGCTGGATATGGAGAACAGTAAAGAGTATAACAAGAGCCTCTTTTTTCCCCCAAATAACACATCCACCTATGCTTGTTGATTTTAGGACGATAATGTGTTTTTGTTTTTTTATTTAGACGCACAAGGTCATCTCCAGGAGGCATCTGAAGCACCTGAGTGGTGACTTCCAGCTAATTTCAAATATTAGGCTTTGTGCTGAAATAAAATGACTTCTTCTAACTGCTGAAGAAGCCCTAGCGGTGTACAATGATAGAATTCTCAATCAGTCGGAGCTAGCAAAGCATTCCTTCAAACAGTGCCTGTAACATAAACGCAAACTCAACCTTTATATGAATAAACTCCAACCATTTACTCCTCAACCGAGAGATGCGTGGAAAGGGGGAACCAGTGTCATGGCAAAAACACACTGAAAATCCTGCTACTGTAGAGCAAGACCCGCCCTCAGAGGCGGGACATATACTAGAGAGCATTTCATTGGTCGAACACAAGACTAGTACAGCATGAGTCATCAGAAACAAGGTTAATGTTTTCTCTAAAGTGATACAGAATATATTACAGGGAGAATATCTTCAAATAAATAAATAAATAAATAACTAACAGATCTTGTCCATGACTTTAAGAGACAAAAATTTCTTGGGGGGGAAAAAAAACCACCCAGTTTTGATGTCAGGGGCACTTTAAAGAAGCAATCACAGAGCAAAGGTCCAAGAGTGTCAGAGGCGTGAGGTGTGTGAGATAAGTCATCCTGCTGCTTTTGCTTCTCATCAGGTAAAAGTGTAAAGAGCTAGACATCAGGAATCGCGTTTTAGCAAAAGAAAACAGAGCCAGCAGCCATCTGGCTGGAGCTAGCACAGCTCGTTTTCCTGTGTGCTGCTTGATTTCTGAAACGAAAACCAAAAACAAACAACCATTCCCAAACCTAGCTATCTCGCGATCACGAGCTGATGAGCTAACATCTTACCATTACTGCTAGCTGATTGTATGTGGCATCAAGTCAAGAGCTCATCACACAGGCCAGGCTAGCTAGGTGAATTAGCCAGCAAGCTAGCACCCAAGACTGGGCCATGTCTCGAGCAAGCGCGAGCCTAGCATTGTGTCAACCAGGAGACCAGGAGCTTACCTTGTCCATGAGCTTCCAACACTTCTCCACGGTCTTCTTGTCCACGGCTCCGGGCTGGTGATGGGAGTGGTGGAGGTGATGGTGAGGCTGGAACGCGTCCTTCATCATGCCAATGAGCCCGCCGCCTTTCTTCAGATTTCCTGCCATGTTTCAGCTCCTGGGAGTCGGACAGCGTGACTGGTGGTGCTGCTGCTGGAGGAGGTGGAAGAGGAGGAGGTGGTGGTGGACGAGGTGAAGGTGGTGGAGGGGCAGAAACCTGTCCCTTGTTTTCTTAGTCCAAGCAGCGGTTTGACTCAGAAAACCCCCCGGTGAGGACAGCGCCCGAGTGCACTTCGAGCGAGGGTCCTTCGTCGGGGGGAGAAGAAAAAAGCTCTACCGCCTCGAGGGGGCCATTAAATCCCCTCGGCAGCAGTGAACCGCGCTGTCATTGGCGTTGGTACACAAGTACAACCGCCAAGAAAAAAAATACAATACAATATAATATAATACAATACAACAGCGAGTTCTAATGGTATCTGCTGTCGTCGCTACTTTTCACCAAGAAACAAATGAGTCTTTTCAACGCCACCCTGCGCGCTCTGGTTCCCGTTTCCCCCCCGCTCTGTCTCCCGCAACGGGAAGTTCAGGTCACAGCTGAAGCGCCCAGCAGGAGGGGAGGCTCAAGCAGCCGAGTAATAACGAACAGCTCCAAGAAGACGCCTTTAACCACGAACCAGTCGTATTTACTGCACAAAATAAAACCGAGGCATAAAACCAGCTATAAATGGACAATTGATAAAGAAATACATTTAGAGACACAAACGCCGCCTTGTAGCTCCCCCCCTCCCAAGTTGGTTAGTAACACTCTTCCTGTTCCTCCTCTTCCGCCTCTCAGAGCTCGTCGCTTGGCCTGTACTGCGCGAAGAACCGCCCCCTTACAAGCCCCTCCCACACAAGCCACGCCCTCTCCCACACCATGCAGCCTGCATGCACGCTTCAGCTCTGCACTCACTGCTGAGACAGAATAGCAAAACACAAACCTCAAACTGGGTACGTTCTCAGGCCCAATTTTCTTCAGACCACTACTTTATATTTGCCAGTTAAGTAATAATTATTGCTATTTACATGACTATTCCTTTGTATTTTCACAAGAAATAATAATAATAATAATAATAATAATAATAAATTCATATTAAATAATGGATATATCTTACTCAAAGTAACAATGGATCCAGAGTCTGTCCTGGGAACTTCGGGAACACATACACTGGATGGGACGCCAGTTCATTGCAGTGCACCACTGCACACACACACTTTCATACATTCATGCACACCTAGGGGCAATTTAGAGTTGCCAGTCAACCTACCGGGTTGTTTCAAGGAATGGAAGGAAAATGGAGAACCTGAACGAAACCCATACAGACATGGGGAGAACATGCAATACACAGAGACAGCAACCCGATTTCTGCATTGAATTGTGGATGCTGGAGCCTTGAGGCAGCAACACTACCTGCTGAGCTAATAGACCCGGGAATCCTAGAGCTGAAAGCCATGCTGTCAAAAAATACAATAAATAAATCAATCAATCATCATCACCATCATCATCATGGGACTGGAATCCCATCCAGGGTGTATCTCACCAGTAATCAAGGGATAGTTTCCGGATCAATGAATGAATCATCATCATCATTATCATCATCATCATCGTCATTGTCATCATTATTAAAGCATCTTTTATCTAGTTGGAAACATACAAGATAAATGCTCTTTCCTATGTGTTCTTTTACATCTCTGTATACATCACGATACCTATAAATAATAAAAAATTGCAACTTGACAGTCTTGTCAATGAGGCTAAAAGTGCTATGGTATGTTGTGCGATTTAAATATGAAATCTGAAGTATATATTTTTAAGAATCTGAAAGTGAATGCAGTGCATTTTGCTTTGAATGGATTAGGCTGCCTACAGATGATCAGCAGCAAAACTGCTTTGTGTGCCATTGTTTCCCTCTCTAGGAGTGGATATTATGGCAATACCTTTTATGTATGTGTATATACTGTATATATACATATGCAGTAATGTGCAAAAGTCTTAGGCACCCTATCGTTTTTTAGTACAAACCTTCTTATAGATTTTTATTTTATGACTTCTACATTATTGATTCAGTCCAAAAACATTTTAGTTTTCCAAACATTAGTTTTCCAGCACAAAATTAAATGTTACAGAAAAATATTTGTTTGTCAGTAAAGAAAGCAGCATATTACATAAGAGACACTTTTCAGACAAAAAACTGCTGGGTTTTGCTGCAAAAATAAGAAGCAAGTACAACAGTCAAAGTCTCCAGAAGAACTGCGGCTGGTTCTGCAAGATGCTCAGTAACACTTACAGCTCATTTCCTTATAAAACTGCACACATTGTACCTGAGACTACTATTTTTTTTAAAGCGAAGGATCATCACACCAAATATTGACTTAGTTTCATTTATTACTGTTTACTGCTCTTTATAGTATTTTTAAAAAAATGTAGAAACATTTAGTTTCATTATTTTTGAAGGCATCTTTGCTCTATAGCATTTCTTTGCATGTGCCTAAGACTTTTGCACAGTACTGTATATACCGTTAGGTCCGGAAGTATTTGGACAATAACAGAGTTTTTGTTCCCCGGACAGACTCCAGATCCACCGCAGCCTTGACAAGGATAAAGTACTTACTGAAGGTGAGTGAGCGAGAACACAACATTTCATTATATTTATATTGTATAGCAAGGAAATGAGTAAGGAATAAAAATGACCAGGCATGCTGTTATAGGAAAATAATCAATGATGTGGTGGTGTGATGTACGACAACATGAAGCAGAGTTACTGTTAGCAGCTAGAAGGAAAGTGTTTTATTTGTCTTATACCACAGATTTTTTAAATTTATTAAATAGCTACACATATTATTTTACAGTTGGTTACTTTTCATGATGTGTAGCTTCCACGAAACAAGTTAGTTCCTGTTATCACTTTCATTATAGCAGCTATAAACAGTCATTCTCTTACTTTCTGTTAAAATCATCTGCCTTAAAGTTTCCCCATGGTGAAAAACTGCTTTATCTCTGTCAGACAGAGTCTCCCTCCATAAACATTATATAAATATCTCCATTATATAAATATCTCCACAGCCCAACCAATCATCACTACATGTGAAATATACAGTATATATATATATACTGTAACACGACAATACAGGAAAGTGGAAATCTCTTTCAGCTCTCACACAGTGTTTAGAAATTAGTTAGAAATTAAATGTTAAATGAACCCTATGGCATAATGATACCATAATTCAGTCTGATGTGACATTGATGACCTCAAGCTCATCACAGAAGTCACTGGTTTGTAACGTAGATACTGGTCAACTCAGAACAATTCTAATGAGTTTGGGTTTCTGCCTATAAAATGAAATGGTGAATTAACATAAATATACAGTTTAAATCCCCCATTTGTGGTGCACTGGGTAAGCATTCTTATAAATGAGCCCAGGGACTGTATGCTGGCTCAGGTTGATGATGTAATGCACACATGCCACCCCTTCTCTCTCATTACTCTCCCCACCTCAGTTCTACATACTCCATCCTCATCATCAGAAACTCGCTGGACAAAGAAAATATGATCAACATTAACACATTAATCATCGAAATTACCTGGACCAATCTAATGCTTGAACAGGTCTGGACACGCCCACCTCATTATCATATAAGCAGTGAGGAGATTATAAATGGAAAAGCACGAAATATATAAAAATTAAAAAAGGTAGCGCAAATGATAAAAGGAGTAATATAAAGTTGTTTAGATGAAGTTTATTGACTGTAGGAGAAATAATTAAAGGAATTTTTATTTAACTTTCTCAATAATCTATTTTAATATTCAGTTATATTCGGGATTAAATGAATGACCATTAAAAAAAAAGGTAACACTTCAATTTAAGATTTGTTCAAGGAGGCTTTATTGTCATTCCTCTCATCACATACGGATTTAACGTAAGAATGAATTATAGTTCCTCCAGAGTCATGGTGCTACAATTAACATGGAATGACATGAGACTTCAGGCAAGAGGATACAGTTGTACAGTGACAGACAGTGCAGAAGTCAATAAATACAGTACATACAGACAATGGACTATACAATCGACACTAAACTATACAATAGACCATACAGTAAACATATTATAAAGTAAATATTTTGCACTACAGGAAACCAAGTCTCTATTACACAGTAGTAAGGATAACATGAACTGTGTAATACCCCAGCATGGTTGAATGCTCGAATCTGATTGGTCAGAAATTATGCATTATTTTCTTATAACAGCATGAGTCGGAAAGCAGGGGAATGCGGTGAACAATCTAAAGCGGGGCAAAATGTAACAGGGACTTTTTATATCATTACACAAGGTCAAGGAGCATGTACCTCCAGCCACATTAACACATTCGCCAGCAATGGACTGAAGCCAAATTTCAGAATGATTCACCTGTGTTCTCAACACATCTGTGTCAAAAAGTGCATATAGGTAATTCTTTTCATCACAAGCTTTTTTGGTCATTGAGCTGTGTCTGTAAATTACAGATTCTAACCTTATATTACTTTAATCACCATCTTCTTGCCTGCAACTTAGTGTTAGACAGACTTAAGTACAACCTCCATACGGCAGAGTTAGTTGTTATGCAGCTTTACAACTAAGCCACCTTTCATAAACAATGACAACAAGTTAATTCTCTCATATAAAATAAAAACAAGAAATTCTTGAAATGTTTTATTCACAGAATGAGACACCGAGTACGAAAAACCTTGTGTGGGTTGAAGATTTTTGCTTCCTCTGTCCCTCCGGAGCAGTGGGTGAAATGTGTCATCTGTGAGGGCTGGGTGCATAAACTGTGTGCTAAAGTGTATAGACATTGTCATATGTCATATTTGTGATGAAGAATAGAACTGTGTTGACCTGTTCTTTGTATTGTTAAAAACACTGGTCAGGCAATTTTATACTGTTGCCAGTGCACAGGTGACTTATTTCCCATATGTTTGCAACATCCCATTTCAGATTTAGTCCCCCTTTGCTGTTATAATAACCTCCACTCTTCTGGGAAGGCTTTCCACTAGATTTAGGAGCGTGGATGTGGGGATTTGTCCATTCAGCCACAAGAGTATTAGTGAGGTCAGGCACTGATGTCAGACAAGAAAACCTGGGGCGCAGTCAGGATTCCAATTCATCCCAAAGGTGTTCAGTGGGGTTGAGGTCAGGGCTCTGTGCAGGCCACTCGAGTTCCTCCACACCAAAATTGGCAAGCCATGTCTTCATGGAGCTCGGTTTGTGCACAGGAGCATTGTCATTCTGGAACATGTTTGGGTGAAGGTAAAATTGTAACGCTACAGCATACAGATACATTCTATATAACTGTGTGTTTCAAACTTTGTGGCAACAGTTTGGGGAAGACTCACATATGGGTGTGATGGTCAGGTGTCCACAAACTTTTGGCCATATAGTGTGTACTTCACATTGCAGTTTGGTTGGAAAATATATTTGTTTTATACAGCATAGAATGGTATTAAATTATTAAATTAAATTGGTTTGAACTAATGTATCAGGATTTTCCAATTACAACTAACCCTCTGTCTGTTACAAGTAACCCCACCCATGGGGTAAGTTGTAACATTGCACATCCGGTCCCTTTTGGAGGAACTGTACAGGAATGGTCATGCTGCATCACACCCCCCTCCCCTCCAGCATGCATTATTTATGGGTAATAATGGGTGTGCACATACCAGCCCTTTTCAGTCTTCTTAGGAAGTAGAGGCACTATTGTGCCTTCTTCAGTAAGGATGAGGTAGTGAGAGACCATTTAAAGTTTCCTGTCATGTGCACGCCCAAGAACTTGAAAGTGCTCTCAGTTTCCACTGCTGCACCACCAATGTGTAGAGGGGCATGAGATATCCGGGTCCTTCAGAAGTCAACAATCATCTCTTTAGTCTGGCTGACATTGAGAGAAAAATTATTGACTACCTGTGTATCTCACACCCCTCTACACACTGGTGGTGTAGCATTCGAAATTGTGAGCAATTTCAAGTTCTTGACCATGCACATCACATACAATTGAGAGAAACAAAGTTGTCCTTGCACCAGGCCTCAAGCTGTCTCACTTCCTCTCTATAAGCTGTCTCATTATTGTAAGTGAAGAGCCCATGACAGTTGTGTCAGCATCGAATTTGATGAAGTGGTTGCTGTGATGTTTGGTGAAACAGTTGTGGGTGAGCAGTGTGTACAGCAGAGGACTCAGTATACACGCCAATGTTCAGGGTGATGGAGCAGGATAATCTATATTGGATCCTGACTGTCTGAAGCCTGTTGGTCAGGAAGTCCAGAATCCAGCTGCATATTGAAAAGCTAAGTCTGAGTCAGCTGAGCTTGTGCACCAATATCTGAGGTATGATGCTGTTGAATGCTGAACTAAGAGTCAATGAACAGCATTCTAACATGTGTCATTGTTTTTCATGTGGCATGAAGCCAGATAGATGCCAGCAGAAGATATAACATCTGTGCTGGAGTGATTTGGTTGGTATGAGTACTGATGAGGGTCCAGAGATGTTGGGACGGAGGCTCTTCTCTGTCTCATCCTAACAGCTTCAGTGTTGAGGTGTAATATTTGCAGTTTTTAATCTGTATTATATTGTATTTTAAATGTTGATTAATGAAATTAAACAAGTGCCCTTAACTTCCATCATGAGTAAACTGGTGTTCTGGCCTTTTCTCAGTATGGAGAAACATCCTGATATTTTTATCTAAGATAATCACAATGAACACATATGCAAGGGCTAGAGATTAGACAAAACACTGTAATGTTACATTAATGCTCCCAAATGCCTCAGACTTTTTTGTGACATTTCATCAACGACAATGACCTGAAATATACTGCGAATGTTAGCCTACCTAAGACTATGTCGTGGTCAGTTACGCTGCGTTTGTTGTGCCTTGTAACTGGTAATTTGCCAGTTGTAATAACGCCATTTCCCACCTCGGGATGTTTGACGTGTGAAGTGGAAAAAAAAACATGGACACCTCCACAAAAGCATGTCTATTGTTTGCTCTGTCAAAGCATGTAAAGCTCATAAAAAAGCTATTTTAACCACACTTTTACAGTTACAGGCCTGAGTGGCTATTGGCGCTGTTGTACTATGAACGTCAAACATTCATGCAACATTTTGGACTGAAATTACAGCGCAACAACAACAGCGGCCAATAGTGAATAGTGTTAGCAGCAAGCTAGCCAGCGGACAATAGCAAGTAGCTTAGCAACAAGCTAACCAGCTAATTTTAGTGATAGCTCTAATGTTAATGATTACCTTCTCAAACATGGCCAATGTTATACATTTAACCAAGTACAGTGTCTGTATATTAATTGATCTAAAGCCAATACTGCTATAAACTCATTTAAAAGTAGAGAAGGGGTACTTTACACTGTTCATAGTGTACACGGCCATGTAGATTTGACTTCACTCCTTAAATAGGGAAGGAACTGGTAGTTGAGAAGACTACCCCAAGTTGACCTCGAGTTGAAATTTCAATTCAGGGAATAACAAGTTGCAACTTCACCTTGAATGCAGCATTAGACTATTGATGCCAGCGGAATACTGGAAAACAGCCATCCAGGGTCCTGAGCTCAGGTTACTGTCTGTGTGGAGTTGCTGTGCATGTTCTCGCCATGTCTTTGGTACTCTGGGTTCTCTGGTTTCCTCCCACCTCTCAAAAACTGGCTGTAGGTATGAATGAGTGTGTGAATGTGTGTGTGTGCAAGATGCCCTGTTATGGATTGGAATTCAGTCCGGGGTGAATTTGCACCCCTGAAGCCCCGTGTTCCTGGAATAGGTTCCAAATGCACTATGACCCGGATCTGGGATAGAAGAATGAATGAATGAATGAATGAATATAGAAGCAATAGCCATCAACTATGTAAGTTAACAGATTACAAGGGAGCAGTGATAAAATACAGATGTTTGAGAGAATAACTTTTACTGTGATGAGATAATCTTAGAGAGTTTGACCATGGACCTTATCCTAAAACATTAAAGAAAAAAAAAGACATTTAAAATGTCGCTTAAAATAGGATAATTTTAAAAGTAGCTTCCTTTCCTCGAAAGGCACAACTCATAGAAGGCCATCTTTCTACCTTATTTTGAAAGTTTTTAAGGCTGAAAGTGAACCCCCTCCTTCATGTTCAGTAATTGCTTTATCCTGGCCAGGGTCATGATGGATCCGGAACCTATCCTGGGAACACTGGGCAAGAAACACCAATCCATCACAGGGCAGTGAAGCAGATAATATAATGTACTGTACCTTTTCCATGTTCTTTCACTCATAATAAAATTTCTCAGCTGTATCAAAAAATAGCCTGAAATATTTATGATGGAGCAAGTATGTCAATGTGACTTTAATGAGAACCATTAAACTTTCCTGACCTCTGACTATAAAATGTAGTCTGACAGACTCATCCAGCAGCAGACTGATGAGAGAAATGTTAAAAAGGGCACTCTTGTACCACTCTTCCTGCTTATCCAGTGCATGTCACATGCAAATTGAGTGCAGAACATCTACTAACATAAACAGTCCTGGTTAGATTAGTGTCAAAGAGGTCATTCAGTAACACTCAAGAGAGAGTTTCCCTTAACATAATATACCATTATACCATTATATACCATACATACCATACATTATACCATCTTAGCATTATACCACACTGCTCTCGAATGCTCGAATCCGATTGGTCGGAAGGTGTTGAACAGCAGGTCTGACAGTAGTTAACCTGAAAGCCAAAGCACATTACAATGATTCATATTAATGTGCTCATTTTTATTAATATGTTATCATTTCTATAATAACAACTTATTCACAGTGACTTGTATGGTGGACAATCCACTTAATTTAAGCCTAAAAATAAGTGAATAGAAAACAATGAGATTGTTATTAAACAATGAGAAACATAAACATGTTGCTCTGGTGAGGTTTTCTGTCAGGAGACTGTTAATATTTATGACAAATGTCATCAGTTAGTGTCATTTTATCGCTGCTAGTCTGTTATAAGATTAGTCAAGACACTGTTGGGTTTCTGTTTGTAGAGTATCATGACTCTGTTTCCAGCTGCTGGTGAGCAGGGCAATGGGAAATGGGAGGGGTGTGAGCCACATACTGAGCAAACAATTCGCACCTCTCCACAATAACATTGGTACAGAGATAGTAAAACACCATTTTACTGGATTCTGGCACAATAAAATTATAATATTTAAACCTAGTAAATGTAGGTAAAACAAGAAATACTTAAGAAAGACTGCAAATTCTTGAAGCTCTGAGTGTCCACTTTCATATGAGCCATTAACCACTACTTTGGAGTATGACATCACAAATAAATTCAATGCTGAACACGGCCACCCCCAAAATTTTGTGGCCTCTGGTAAAAAGAGTTAAGGTAAAGCTGTTCGTTTAAGTTTTACACCACAGAGAAAATCTACAGGACAGAGGATGTATGCATTTTGTGGTTTCTCAGTTATGTGACAAGCTGCATTTCTTCTTCTTATTAGCTTCAAGAGAGGGTGGAAAAAGGAGAGGCTGACATGAGAACTGCTTTTAGCTGTTATAATGAAAGTGATAACAGGAAATAAATTGGTTCATGAACGTTCCACAAGAAATGTTAAACATTTTTAACATTTAAACAATGTTAAACATTCAGCTTAAGCTCTGAAAAGCGGTGGAAAGAATAGAAAACACACTGACTTCAGTAAAAGTACTGCTACTGTAGTAATAATTCCCTACAACCATCAAGAAAATGATGCAAGTAAGAGTAAACAAGTCATCTGGTGAAAACATACTTAAGTAGTTACTTCACAAATTGGACAAGCGGCGTTCCAAGAGTGCTTATATTTAGTATAACCGCATTGGGACGTTTCACTGTTTGCGTCACTCCGTTTGTCTGTGTTCACCACATAAAAATTCCACTTCTAGCAAAAGTCCCACTGAAACAGTTACTACAGTAGAGTTAGCGTCATCATCAGTGGACATGGCAAATGATACATTTTTCATGAATATAACTTCCGCCTTACAATATGAAAGCTCATCAGATGAAGATGAAAAGGAAGAAGGGACCCAAATTTCACAGGAAGCACCTTTAACTGGATTGTACAAATCATTGTGAGCTAGCTAGCCAGATAGCTGACAGACTTTCAGTAAGTGTGGCTTCGTTGGGATTTATTTCCATTAACTGAGAAAAATAAACAAACTTTTTGGCCATATTGTATCAAAAACATCAGTTACTCACATTTGTGCACTCACGATCGTGCTGTTATACCGAATATCGGAAATGCTGCGATTAGCCGCGGTACTTGGCCTGTTCGCTCATGCCTATGACTGAATCACAGCTGTGCCAATATTCAGTATAACAACATTCTTGCTTGTGCAATATTGCTTAAATGTATAAGGAAATGTGCTCATGTTAATTCATGCATGTTTCCAGTGACATAGTTCGCTATCTATCAAAGATGCCTCTTACACATTATCCGGAGTGTTACCTATTGGCTGTAGCAGGACTTAGATATATCACAACAGACAATCGCTGCCAAACATCGAAGTGACATTATCTTAAGTTTAATACAGAGCGTTCATTGTGTAAAATATATAAAGATCTGGTTAGCTACTCTAGTTCACTCAGCTAGCTAATGGCTTACCTGTACACGTTTCCACAGGTTGGATGTTTAGCTATAAAACCCCAATATCTTCACAGGTTTTGGTTTGCATTGTGTCCTTTGAAGCATTTGAAACTGAAGGCGTCTGATAAATTGAGCATTGAAGTGTACACTTCCAACAGGAAACTGCTTTATTTTAACCGGGTTTTGAAATTTAATTTATTTAAAGTTTGCATTTACCATCTTTTAATTGGCTTACAGTCTTCTGAGGTTAAATGCATTATTATATTTTACTCTGTACCAGAGATAAAAAAAAATAAATGTAGCAAAGTTCTACATTTTATTTTATTAAAAAAAAAACCCTCAAGAAAAAGCAAAAGTAGTATAATTTAATTAAATTTAAAAAAGTACCATTACAGTGAACCATATACTCAAGTACTGTAAAAAAAAAAAAAAAAAAAAAAAAGTACATGTAGTTTGATGCTTTTCAACCCTGACTTATTTTACTTTTTATTACAAAATATTAATTAATATGAAGGTTAGTTCATTTGTTAATGTTACCTATTGTGTATTAATGCTGGATTTTAGGGTTGGCTCTGTCAGCTAATGCTAACTCATCAAATAAAGGGAAACCTATTGTGAAAAATGTTACCGAACATCCTACATGTAAGTGAAAACTGTCAAGCTTCAGAGCTCGAAACACATAAAAAAAGCAATTTCTATTTGATATTTCTGACAGGTTGATGTAGCGTTAATCAATTCTTTCCTTTACACCAAACTGTCGTTCGATGGAATTTCAAATTGGCAGAAATAATTATGTAGTGGACTGACAATAAATGACAGTATCACACTATATCATTGATTAAAAGCCACATTCTTCATCTTGGCAGGCCTGAGGCTTGATTTTATGCATGTTATGGATTGCTATGTTTAATACTCAAATGAAAACAATGTAACAATATTGTTTCCTTGTATAAGCATAGCCATTTACTTCGACTGAATTTTACATGGCTGTTTGGACAGCTTGCTTTCATATTTAGCTGAAGCATAGATGCAATTCATGCAGTTCAAGGATATGCTCACTGAGCTCAGCTTGTCTCTGCTCTACATAGACAAAAGCATTGAAAGTCACATAAAATATAATATAAAAATATATTATTGAAAGTCAAATTCGAATATAATACTAAGACATAATGTATACATATATAGTGATTAACAGTATTGACATGGAGCTCAGTTATGGCCTGAAATTTATGTATGCCATGACTGGTAATAAACATTATAAACTGCATATTCCCGTTACTCATTAAGTGATAATGGATAATTATATAGATTTAACCCTGTCATTTTTTTTACTAGGACCTCTGTAACAAAGTAATTGGAAACATCAATGCCATGATTAAAAGAAAATTAAACGAAAACATAAAGCTGTTCATTGAATAATTACAATTGACAGGTGGAAATCATATTCAGTAGAATATCATGACAGTGTAATTATCTTATATAACTTTTTACAAATTGTACTTCGGTAAGTTTGCATTGTTGTATAGTTATTTTTCACGGGTGTGAATGGTTCAAAGCAATAACTCATGTACCTGCTGGGCTTATGTAAAACTGTCCACTGATTAGAACAGGAAAAAACCTATCAGTACACAGTATCATCAGGAACAGGATATAGACTTCTGAAGAGACATCCGCAGTGATGACAAGGCACAGGTGCCTGAATAATGTTTAGCCACAGCCTCTGATCCAGAAGTTTCCTCCAATGGAAATGCTGTCCAGGCTTCAGCCTGCAGGAGGCACTGTTGCTTCAATGTTGCTTCCCGTCTCTACGAGGCTGAATCAGTGTCTGGTAATAACAATTCTCATAAAAATAGAAACATTGCTGTCATTGATGGTTTTGTCAGCACATTTAAAATGATAAGCAAAACAGACAGTCAGCTACCAGTTTATTAGGTACACTTGCCTCATGGCTGCACTCATTGGCCATTTTATAGGTGCCCTTTGGAGGTACAATTAGTGGCTGTAGTCCAGCTGTTGCTAAGAACAGTGTGTCAGTCGCCCTTTTCTTCCTCCATCAGTGGAAATGAATCACTACAGGACCACCTCTGTCCATTTAGTTGAATTCTAGTTTATTTGCATTGCACTTTTAACAATAGACATTGACAGAATAGTATTATTTCGATGCTGGACCAGAGCAGTGACAGTGACAAGGTGGAGTCATTGTAGAAAACAAGGTTGGTGTGTCTAACAGATTGTCCAATAAGTGCACACAGTGACTAAATCCTTTAACACAGTGTTTAAAAAAAACTGCTTTATATGTATTCCTTCAAAGGGCATCAAGATGGCACACTAATAGTAAATTTAGAATCCTTAGGGGTTCTTCAGCTGTCCTGGGAATCCTTAAAAGTTTTTTTTTTCATTTTCTCCCCGATTGCGTCATCTGCGAAATCCCACCCACCATCCCTATCATACGACAGCTTCCAACTGGAGAGAAGTGGAGTGATGGCTAAATTCTGAGACAAGTGAAGCCAGCCAACCATTTTCTCCACCTGCTGTTCATGCTGCGTCCCAGTGCATTGTAACACACTCAGACTAAAGCACTGTCTGCCCTCTTCTACATACATGAGCTCAAAGATGCCTGAGATTGATGACTGTAATTCACAGGGGAGAGAGTATGCCAATCCTCCCACCCAGAGTAACTGGCCAATTTTTCTCTCTTGGCTCATGGGTGGCTGTGGCATTGTCAGGATTTGAAGTCATGATCTCCAGACAACAGGACGAGAGTTTCTGTTCCACCACCCTTATATGTAGAACCTCACAACAGAGTGTTTCCCCACAGCATTAATTATCCAACGATACCCTTAAAGAACCCTTGAAGAACCCTAGGGTGTAGGTTTACCTGATAAAATGAATGCACCAGTGAGTGCAGACAGAAGGTAGGTTTGTCTAACAAACAGGCAACTCAGTGCATATGTAGCGCAGTTTTCCCCCTTTTTATAAAAGATTTCAAGAAAACGCCCTGAGTTCTCTATCAACAAATTATTTAACCGTTAACCGGTATTACTCCTTTGGCTTCCCTATGTCT
>CM075016.1:8987344-9005343 GCA_037576675.1 Pangasius sanitwongsei | reverse complement strand
ATATATATATATATATATATATATATATATATATATATATATATATATATATATATATATATATATATAAATAAATATATATATTTTATTCAGATAGCCTTTAAGAATGCCTTTGACAAAAGAAGAGCATATTGAAATCATTCTCGTGACTGGATCGGGAAGCTATTGCAAGGTCGCGATGGACTTCATCAGGAACCATGACAAGCACGTCACACACAACACTGCTGCCAAATTTATTAACAAATTCAAAAAGACTGGAAGTGCTGTGGACCAACCGACGAAGGCACAACCGACGTGGTGCTGGTGTACATAGTCCCCTATGTATGGAGACTTTTGGGGGACTCTGTAGTGTATTTATGATTATGAATGTGTAGGAAATACATGAACAAATATACATTGATGTCCTTTTATTTAAAACCTTGGTGTTTTACTTTATATATTTGCTCTGAGGAATGAGGAGCATGACAAACCTCTCACAAGAACTTTCCACATTCTCAGAGCGCTGCCTCTTCTCATGACACCTTGTTCCTGTTTTGTGCTACTAAAAAAATAGTTCCATTGACACTGTGTACACTGTACACTCTCTAACTCGACGACACATTACATGTCATACATCATTTCCCGAGGTGTTTTACCTACTGCAAATCAGTGTAGACTCATAGTTGAACTTTTAGGTTGCAACTGTGCTGTTGATATAATGATAACTCACTGTTCTTTCTCTCAATTTTGGCTAAATTTTAGACCAGAGAAATAGGAACATGGGGATAGTTTTAACTGAACACTTCTAAACCCTAAAGCTAAACTTGTAAGGCAAATATTCCCAGAACCAGTCTCATATCAAACAGAATCATATAATTCTATAGTCTCATGCTTGAACACCCAGAAATGATCAACACAACCAAAACCTCTTCCAATACAAGCTAAAGCCTTTACAAACGTCGCTGAAAAGGGTTTCAAATTTGCCGGACAAAATAACAGAAAAGGAAACATTTCTCTCATGAACTCTCAACAAAACCTTCACACGTGCATATCAAACCTCTATCTTTAAAATCTTTTTTTTTTTTTTTTTAAATAGAATATCACTAGAGTTAAAAAGATATCATCATGGTTTTGTGTTCATTTCTCTTCACAGTCATATCTTCAAGGCCATGATGCGGGACAAAAAAAAAAAATCAATACCAGGTTTATTTGGCACTTAAAAAATGCTTTCAGAATGTGATGATGTGAAAAGTCTTCACAACTGTCAGCAGTAAGGAATGCCTCTCCACCGGTTGAAGAAAATAAAAGCTGTAATCACGGTCATTGTGAGAACAAGAAAATTGCAATCTAGTGATAGTACAACTGTGATGTCACAACCAAAGAGGAATAATTTAAAGTAAAATCAACAGCACAGTAAGACAAAAAAAAAAAAATACTGCATAGTACAAAGTCCCCCTTCTGTTTGCTGTAAAATGCTATTCAGGGCAGATGATGGAGAGGGCAGTGTATACAGAGATTAGACCCATTCCAGCTTTCGGAAATATAAACACATCTGCGAATCGCAGTTCTGATATGAGTTTATCTGTTCCTCAATCCTTACTCTATCACAGGCTCAGTTTTGTGAAAAGCCAGCGTTTGTTATTCAGGTTCACTACTGTTGGTGGTCTTGTCCCACTCGAAGCTATCATCACTGTGGGTGGGTGATGCCCGTGGGGTCGCTGGTGGGTGAACTCGCAGCCCCTGGAAACGTCTGCACTCGGGGCAGATGCGGATGTGGCTGCAACCACGTGCCACAATGGCTGCCTCCTGTGCCAGTTTGTGGGAGAGCGGCTCTGACAGTCCCGTGCCTGCGCACAACCTGCCGTTGCTGAGGCTGGTCCCTGTGGGCCGAGCACGTCTGTCCTCCACGGGTAGAGGATACGGGCGCAGAGTGCTGGTGCCACCACTACGTCTCCGTCGCAGCTGCAGGCTGTCCTGACACAGCACGATGCCTTGCAGCTCCCGCAGCATCTCCTCACACACTGACAACTGAGAAGCATACACACATAGAGAGAGAGAGTGAGAGAGTGAGAGAGAGAGAGAGAGAGAGAGGTAGGGGGGCTCACTGATACGCTGCAGCCAGAGTTATTAGAAGACAATTATTAGGCAACCCCTGTCTCAAAGAAAAAAACAACAACCTTTGCATACAACCTATTTGCAGCACCTTCTATACCTTGAATACGAACATTCTGGCACAAGCATGCATTCCATAGCGACATATCAAACTTTCAATCAGATGCTCTGTATGTCATGTTCTGCATCATCGTATGTATTTTAACCAAGCTAACCTCTACCACTATGCTATTTGTATAAGATTGATATGTAATAAATGCTTTTACCTTTTTTCCTACATATTGCGTGTAACCCGGTTCACGTGTAAAGTTTGTGCTTTTTGCTACATACTGTACGATTGGACTTACCAGGCTCATGAAACGTCTCCTCTTAACGCAGGCATTTTCAAAATACAGAATGTTTTTAGGCTGTAAATTCTTTAGCCTACTGAGAATACAGATAATTTCTGCATTATGAAAATACCCGCTTTACTGTACCGTGTGATTTGCAAGCATGATTGTGTTTGCAGAGAAGAGGAGAAGTTTCATGAGCCTGGTAAGTTAGGTAAATATCAATATAAAATGATTTATTATATATCAATCTTATTCAAATAGCATAGTGACAGAGGTGAGCTTAA
Source organism: Pangasius sanitwongsei (assembly GCA_037576675.1). NCBI lineage: Eukaryota > Metazoa > Chordata > Actinopteri > Siluriformes > Pangasiidae > Pangasius > Pangasius sanitwongsei. The sequence continues at coordinate 9,002,636 of CM075016.1, read as the reverse complement.
ATTACACTGGTGCAGGATGTGGTATACACAACATTCGAGTGAAAGTTCTACATAGCGTATACTTGCGCCAGAACGTTGATATTCAACGTATAGAAGGTGCTGCTAATAAGCTGCATGTGAATGTTTTTTTTTTTTTTTTTCTGTGAGACTGGGTTGTTATTAGGAGAAACTGAAAACTAATTAAAGTGACACAAATGATTTAAACTGTAAACATGTGAAGATGTCTATCTCCTGTCATCTGAATGTGTGTGTCTATGCAGATCTTAAAGAGTCATCTGCAAAGCTTCATCTTTGAACTGAAGAATTATTTCGGATGTATGGAAAAATTTCTTCAACATTATTTCCATTCAGATTCAATTTACTAGAACAATAACTGGAAAAAACATTCGAACTCATGTAACTCGTGATGTAACGCATAAAGTAGCGATGATAAACTATAAATCCATAACAACTGAAAAGCACTTTTACTATGGGAAGATAGAAGACACCCTCCAATTTGTATTTAATAAAAAAAAAAAAAGCAGGTCCAAATGGTTACAAAAATTATTTTTTGTAGTTTTTATTGATTTTGTCCAGTATTCATAGTAATCTATGATTTTCCAAGTTTAACAAGTGTGAATTGTCAGTCGTGACAATGATGATTTAAATGTAGATATACAGTATGTTATCGTGACATACGAAAACAGCTTTGTGTTGTTATGGGGTTTGAGGATTGTGTATATTGTTGGCACATGATTTAAATGTAGATATACAGTATGTTTGTAATGTATCCATTAAAGAGTAATTACGTGACACCCAAGTGCAGAGACACGTATTATGCAAATCAGTCAAACAATGCTTCTGCCCTCTCGTGATTACACTCTCACTTCCCGACTTGCACCATGTTTTCTCAGTCATTAGAGTTTATATTGCTGCTGCTTTTGCATGGAAATGGATTATGAATTATTTATATACTGATGCAACAATGATTTTATAAACATATAGTAAGGGAATAATGCCTATTCATTTCCATACCATGGCATCTTGCTGTCAGATGAATATCTTTACCTACTGCCTACATATGAAAGCTGTGTCTAAGCTCCGTGCAACAGACTTTTTCCCTTGGCGACTAGTTTCTACAACAACCACAAGCGCATATTTGGGGTAAGAAAGCAGTGTGAAAGTTGTGCGGTTGAATGTGTAGTGTTATTAATAGTAAGTAAGGAATAAAACACAACAAGCGTGCTTATAGGTGGTGGGATGTGGCCTGATAGGAAGCAGAGTTTCTGTAGTGGATAATCAGTGGATTATTTTCGTAAAGCAGCACATCGCAAAGTGTTTTATTCCACTTACACTAAAAACATATTAATAAAGGACAGACCTCCTGAAGATAAAAGAATGGAGTGTGTGACTTTATTGAGAAACTGTGGCAGAAAATGTACTGATTGGTACAAAACGCTGACACTCGTCACTTCATGTTAATTAAACACATCCTTACAGAGAACTTCACCATATCAATGATTATACACTATATGACCCAAAGTATGTGGACATCTGAACTTCACACCCACATGCGGGTCTTCTCCAAACTGCTGCCACAAAAATGGAAGCACACAATCGTGTAGGATGCCTTTGTATGTTGTAGCATTACAACTTCCCTTCAGTGGAACTAAGGAGGGGCACTGTGGCTTAGTGCTTAGCACGTTTGCCTCACACCTCCAGGGTTGGGGGTTTGAATCCTGCCTCCTCCCTGTATGTGCAGAGTTTGCATGCTCTCCCTGTGCTTCGGGGGGTTTCCTCCAGGTACTCTGGTTTCCTCCCCGTCCAAAGACGTGTGTTGTGGGCTGACTGGCATTTCCAAATTGTCTGTAGTGTATGAATGAGTGTGTGATTGTGTCCAGGGTTTTCCCCTGCCTTGTGTGCCCCGAGTTCCCTGGGATAGGCTCCAGGCTTCCCTATGACCCTGTGTAGGATAATTGGTACAGAAAATGGATGGGATGGATAGAACTAAGGGTCCAAACCTGTTCCAGCATGACAATGCCCCTGTGCACAAAGTGAGGTCCATGAAGACATGGTTTGCCAATGTTGGAATGGATGAAATCGGGTGGCCTGCCGAGAGCCCTGACCTCAACCCCACTGAACACCTTTGGGATGAACTGGAAGGCCTCCTTGCCTCACATCAGTGCTTGATCTCACTAACATACTTGTGGCTTAATGAGCACAAATCCCCACAGCCACGCTCCAAAATCTAGTGGAAAGCCTTCCCAGAAGAGTGGAGGTTATTATAACAGCAAAGAGGGACTATGTATGGAATGGGCTGGTCAAATATATGAGTATGATGGTCAGGTGTCCACAAACGTTTGTACATTTTTCTTCGTTACATATTTGGTTAAACAGTTTAATATTACCATATTAATTAATAAATATTTAATATGAATATCATCCACAATACAACTCCCTGTGAATCGGTTATTACTGTAGAAACGCTAACATATATATTAGTGTGCTTGTTCTAATAAGTATGAGTTTTGAATTGCTATAGAAAATGATTCAACACATTCTGACCAGTCAGATTCGAGAATTTATGAGTAGTAAATTGAGATAAAATATTTTCATCAAGCCATCAAAGTAATGTTAATAGCACTATAGCTATACATACTGGTGTCAGTCTAATAATATTTTTGCTAATAATCAAAAACAGGTACCCATAAACAGTATGCTATTACTACTGAAATAGCAATCTGTCCAATTTTCTTATTTCTTTGCACCTCTGTGATTTGTGAATGCGAGTGACATTCAACATTCCATTAATTTCTTTTAAGAACAAAATTAACTGGAAAATGAAAAAAGTCACATGGTGAAAAAACTGTATCACTCCAATCTTACATTTCGTAAACTAACAGCCATTACGGGAAATGACATCACCATCATTAAGTAATGTTATTGGAGCTTCAATTATTCACAATCATTAGATCTGCATCTATATAAAGAAATAAATAATTTATGGCTCTTACAACTATATTAACGTTTATATTAACGTCGCTGTACTTATCACTGTAATAATTATATACAATTTAATAAGAACTACAAACAGCTATTAGAGAGTAGATTAGCTTAATACTATATAAACACCTAAACTAAGGACATGTTTTGTACTATTCACTGACTTTAAAATTCCCTTGAATCACGATCTAATTTCTTTACATGCTCACCTGGAGCTTTACATGTGCTCCCTCAGCCAGAGGCTCTCAAATTGATAAGGCTCTGAGCCAACTGTTTGCTCATCCGGCTCATTACTGTTATCGCAGAAGGGCGATTCTGGTGGATCTCCCTGACGCAAATTTACTCCACGACGCGTTGCTGTCTCTGCTGTCACCGCCTATTATTAGCATAAAGATTTATTCCTGTGTGCTAATGTTTTACGATCCCTCCATCTCGCCTGCTCCACAAGACAGCTACAAATATAGTAGTGGCAATGGTGAGACATAAACAACACAAACAGAAATAAAAATTCTTATGATCTCAAGCTCACTTTAAATTGTCTGTTTATGCGACTCTGTTTTCTGCACAAGCCTGGATCACGCTCCTTGATGACGTAAGCAAAGTGTACTCATTTTCTTTAATCGCATCATTATAGGACTTTCATCATTGAATCTGACACAGAGATCATGATTTCGAACAGTCTGTTATAAAATTCTGCCAAGATTGTATTGAGATCGTCTCATACAGTGTGACAAGTAATAATCTTAAAAGACCGCTGTAATCTTTTAAAGTGAAAGTGTAAAACCGGGTTTTACACACACACACACACACATACACACACATGCGACCTGCCCCCTAAAATGCATTTTTCAAATCTGCAGAAAAGATGGGGACCAGCAGAAATCAAGGGTGGACAAACTCTTTAATGCTAGCTAGCCAAATAACCCTAAGTAGCTAGTCACTTAAATCTCACTAGATACATAACATATATGTAGATAGTTACTATAAACAGTTTACTTTTTCTAATCAGTCTCAGTGCCATCATGGTAACTGTGGTCGAAGACTAATAGAGAAGAGAATAAGTTTTATAGTGTGGAGGAAAATACAGGAAGCTAATTGACTTGGATTTTATCAATAAGGTGCAAAAAAACATTATTTTCTGCAGGGAATCCGTGAGAGTGTATTTACTTTCTGCTGAGTTTTAGATAATACTGGAACGTTAGCTTCTTCGGATGAACAAATTACCTCAGCGAGCTGTTCAGAATATGCATCCTTCTCACACTCTATCTGTGGACATAATTGCATAGTTAATCATATTTATATAGCCTGAGAACGTGCTGAAAGCTTTAACAGATTAGATCATAATAGATTATAGAAAGGAATTACTTGTGTGTTCTGTAAGAGTTATGCAATTAATCACTGCGATGGTTCGTGTCAGAGCAGAACAGAGGTCTGAATGACTGGACCATCAACTCCATCAGTTCATTGCTTTTTATAACGGAGTTAAATATTAATTCTCCTGCTAGTTAAGTGACTGTGGATCAACTGAAGGCCTGAGTAAATCCTGTCCATGTGTATTTGTGAACTGTACATTAGCTCTGAGAATTTTTTTAATTGCTGAAAAGGATTAAGCACTCAAGACACACAAAAAAACTAGAAGAAATATCAGGAAAAGTAAGAGGAAATAGCACTTCTGCTCATTAGGCCACAAAATGTTTGCTAGTTTGTAGGCAATGGTTATTAATTAGACTTATGTTCTTAAAATATGCTTTGTATCTATATGCTTTAAATGTTTATCACTATAACGTTCTTTCTTAATTAAGCTTTCCCTAATTCGAGCATGTCATACAGCATTATCTGTCCCAATTACACCAAAATTAATTAATGTAAACCCTGGATGTAAATAAATGCAGTAGCTGCAGCAGACAATATGGAGGGTTAACTTTACAATTCCCAGACCTATCACTCTAGTACTTTAATCTCACAGTCACCAGCCACAATGGGGAAAATCAAATCAACCACACTCTGCCAACCTCACACAGTCATGCTAGAAAGTTTGTGAACCCACTGCATAATATTGCATTGCATATTGGATACATATATATATATATATATATATATATGTGTGTGTATGTGTGTGTGTGTGTGTATTTAAAAATAATATACAGTATAAATATAAATTTTACAAAAATAATTAAAAAGCTGTCTCTTTCTAATTGAAATGTAATATACATATTTAAAAATCTCAGTGTTTGAGGAATAATGCAAATTAAGCAATCTAATACGCATGGAAAACATACTATACTATACAGTGCAAAAATAAGTGAACCCTCAGTTTAATGACTCGCATCAACATAAAGCAGTTAAATGACGCAGTTAAATGGCGCAGTGATAAACAGTTAATTTTAACAACCAATTCTAAAGATTAGTTAGCTATACCAATTAATTTAAGATCTGGAAGAAATGTAGTTGATGCTCAAGCCATTTGAAATACATCTGTGCTCCACAATTCACTGTTAGGCAGTTGGTACACAAGTGAGGCAGATTTTTAAAGAATGGCAACCCTGTCAGTGTGCTTTTCTTGGTTCTGTAACTATAGGACTGTATAAAAGAAGCAAAATTGAAATCAAAAGACATTCATCACTTGCTGTCTCTGGAGAAGTAGTGCATAGACCAACAATAACAAGAACCATTAACTCATCTATGCAAGGATGAGGAAGCTTATTCTGTTAAAAATACCTCTCTGTCTGAAGATAACCCAGTGGACAGGAAGACTGGAAGTGTGTTTACTGGACAGAGAACCAACAACAAAACCTTTACCCTACTTCCAAGTGTGATGCTGAGAGGTTCCTAGTAGCAGGGGCTGTCAATTTATTCTGGCATTGGGCAATTTCATAGAATCATGACTTCTAAGAATTTATCAAGGTATCCTGGATGTAAATGTCAGGGCCTTAAGCATTGAAATAAATCAGTGAGCCCTTAAAGTTTCTGTGGATTATTCAGCGATTCATAGTAAAGCATAATATTCAGTAACTACAATGATTTACTCAGAATCAATACAGATGGGTGACAAATGAATAGAAAAACCTGCATAAGGTTTCTTAGTAATATGTTTGGCCACCAGAACAGCTTCAGTGTGCCTTGGCATAGATTCTACAAGTCTCTGGAACTATACTGAAATGACGAATACCATTTTTTTCAAAAAGATATTCCCTCAATTGGTGTTTTGATGCAGATGATGGTGGTGGAGAGCACTGTCTAAGACATTGCTTTAAAATCTCCCATAGGTGTGGAATTGAATTGAGATTTGGTAACTGTGATGGCCATGTCGTATGATTTACATCATTTTCATGCTCATCAAACCATTCAGTGAACTCTCGTGCCCTGTGGATGGGGACTCTGCCATGCAAGAGACCACTATCAAACAGGATAGAAATATTTCATCAGTCTGAAGAACTTTGTACTGATTTCCAGCAACACTTCCCGCTAAAGTGAAAAGTGAATACACAAACCATGTTAGCAAATTGCCCCACAGCATAATAGAGCTACCAGCTTTTCTTTTACTCTGTCACCTTTCTGTATGCAGTTATGAGTGATAAATGGAAGGCTGGACATGCCGACAGGCTCTGAGAGGTTAAAGAATGGTCTAGCAAGAAAAGATTATGTGTCCTGGAATGGCCAAGCTAAAGCTCGAACCTAAATCCTACTGAGATGATGTGGCAGGACCTGAGGACGAATCCTTCAAACCTCACACAGTTGGCAGAATTTTATAAAGGTGAATCTTCCTTCCAGCAAGATGTCAAAGACCAGTGGCTGGTTATATAAGGTGACTGTGTGGACTTATTGCTGCAAAGGCAGGTGTCACAAGTTATTGACTGAAAATGCTTTAATTATTTTTAAACCCAAGGAAAAAAAATCACAGTCTAATAAACTGAATGCAAATCTGTTTTTATGTGCAGGAAACCTTTATTCTGGATATAATTCTATATAATCATATTGAGGAATAAAATTGCACACATTGGCATTCAGACCTCAGACATAATTACAGACTTGAACCCTATTCAGAAGTTGCACTAGAGTGAGTTTGCCTAAAACAGAGGGGTAACTCACTTACAAGCGAATCTGATCTTTGGCATTTTTATTGTTTGACATCAACATAACTGTCTGACAGTTTGCTCTAAACACAACAGGAATTTTTTTTTAATGATTTGGGCTGTATAAACACTCAAAAACTGTGAAATGCCATTGGAGACCAATATTAATTATATACATATGACATAGTTATTGTAATAAACAAAAAGGTTGTTTTCTGCACAGAGAACAGTCGGATCCATTAGGATGGTTTCTATATTGTTAAATTAAACCAAATTTGCAGTAATTAATGTGATAATTACAATTAGGACTGTTCATGTAGCAATATACTGCCAATATACTAGACCCCTATTAGATTTATTTCAATGCTTCCCATTCATATATCATCGAGTTATTCTTTTTTTTTTATTGTCTCTTGCCTTTTTTTTAGTCCTTCTTTTCTATTCCCCGTCTCAAGCTTTTCTACTCAAGAAAAATTTAGGAACCTCGGATGCATGGACTACAATCAAGCAAATCAATTTAAGCATGTGTGTAACCCATTTCTGAACATGTGTAACTTTCCCTGTGTAAGTATTGACACAACCTTTGGACTTAAGTTGCCAACTCTGTATATGGCTCTAAGATTTCAGATTAATACTTCTAACATAATCTTTATGTTAGAAGGGCTCATAAACCATAAGACATGAGTGTCTGGTTGGTATTTATAGTTAAAGTACTTTTTTAAATGAGTGTTGGAATTTTTATATCAAAGTGTAGTTGATTGAACACGGTTTAACATTCCATGGGTGATGGTACATCATGATAATGTGAGGTAACTGAGACACTGGGACATGAATTCCCTACTCACTGTAGCCTGAACACTACTGAGAAGTCATACATACACTGCGTGCCTGCTCATGGGCATACTTTAAATGCACAAATGAGCAAACACATACAAACTTCCTTGCCAACACACCAGACACATTGCACAGACTATAAAACATACATGACAAAAACACCCTTTTATCCATGTTAGGTTTCCTCTGGGCTGTGTATCAGTCTGTTAGCAGAAGACCCATATTTTGCTGTATCACTAACAGCTTGAAAGGACTGACATTTAGTTTTAGATGTGATATGGCCATTAGACCTGTCACAGCTGCTACATAATTACCTAATGGCCATTATTTGAGCTGATAATGATGAAATACTCCATTTTCCCCAACATTATGAATTTACTTTTTCTGCTCTTATACAATATTTATTGTTTAGTAAGTTCTGTGTTGCAGTAATAGATTTTATATATTGATTATTATATATTAGATTATTAGTACAATTTCTTTAATTTGTATAAACAAAAAAGATTACATTTTATTTAAATATAATAATTCAATGTAAAAAAAACGGTTTTATTTCTATATTATTATAGAGACTGAAAGGTCAATAGAAAAGATTACATTTTTAATCACAATTTGTTCATGATTGTGGTGCCATTTATGTCCTACTGATATTATATATTATAATATTTTAAACATATGATGACATTTTAAGCATAACACCAACCTATGTGCATAATTCAGATAACATACAATGTAAATGAAGCCAATATAATAGACTCTCATCAGAAGTTTATTCAAATATTTCATTGCATTTTAGATAAATGTTACTTCCTTCTTCAGTCTGCCTTTTTTATTCCTTTTTTCAGGCTTAAAACCAACTGCATTTGTTTAAACCCTTTAACAGGTGGCTCAACCACATGGTTAAACACATTAATTATTGTAATTCCTATATAGAAATTAATCTCCAACACCTTTCCCTATATCTCAAGGGATTACAATGAACATTTTTAACATATGTTCACAGGAGAGCGTTTTCAGTGTTTGAAATATAGCTTTTATGAAAACTGAACGTTGATATCACCAGCGCTAGTCTTCGTTAATCAAGTTAGTGAGCTAAAATGTTAAAAGTTAGTAAAAAGATAAAACACATACCTTGTTGTTGACTTTCCATTCTTGACAGTATGAAGGTATAATATTACAGTTACGCCCCTGTATTTATGTATGAGTTACGTTAAAACGTGTTACCATACGGTCACTATGTAGCTAAACTGAAGTGACTTATCAGGAGTTCACTGCCTGCTGTCAGTCAGCTGTGAGCTAGATTTTATCAGCAATTTCATGAGCATAACGTTTTATCAAGTTAATTTTTTACAATGATTATCAAAATGACATCTAAAATTTATCAATAAACGAGAAATCCGTCCTCAGGGTTTATTTCCCATATTTAACAAAAAGAAAAAGCAACAAACTAGGCAAGCTCACAAACTGAGCTAAAATTACTAAAATATGTACAATAAAGTTTCCAACTACATGTGTAGGATATGTCCATCCATCCATTCTCTGTACTGCTTATCCTACACAGGGTCCTATCCCAGTGGACTTGGGGCACACAGCAGAGGACACCCTGGATGGGGTGCACACACACTCACAATTTAGAGATGCCAATCAGCCTGCTGCACATGTCTTTGGACTGGGGGAGGAAACCGGAGTGCCCGGAAGCATGGGGAGAACATGGGCGGAAATGGGAATTGACAAAGGCAAACATGCTAACCACTAAGCCACCATGTCCCCTGTGTAGGATATGTAAAATAGTTTATTTTGTTGTATTTGTTTGTTTCTTTTTATAGAAGGTGATACTCTTACGGAATGGTGATAGTCTTATAGAAGGTGATAGTCATGGTCTTGCCCTGTCTAGTGTGTGTGTGTGAGACTAAATGCCTAAAAATATTTGATTGTAATTTCACATCTAAGCACTTGGAAAAGTTTACAATCAAAATTCATTAGATTTGTATCTGTAAAAGTAACACCATACTACTGGTTCATTGTGTTTAGCAGAAGAGTTTTGCATGGGGTGAGATGATTGTGGTGCACTTCATTGCTTATTGCTCTCTGTGTAACTGTTTTCAGGTTTCTGCTGCTTTCAGGTCATCCTGCAACTCTTTTTGAGTGACTGCTGGCTCCTCTCTTACCTTCCTTATAATTAGCCTGAGAGTGTGTTGTGAAATCTTGCACCTGTCTGAGGACGATTAGTCGTGGTTCCATGAGCTTTCTACCTGCATATTATAAAAACAACTGTATTGACAGGAATGTTTAAGGTCTTTACTATAGCTCTATAGGATTTTTTCCACTTAATAATGTTGTCTCTGATAACTTTAGTAAACTTCTCCTCCTTTACCATGATCGCTAGTTGTTGCAGGAAATCTTCCTAGCCAATGGCAACCTCATTTATAATGACACCAATTGCAATTTGCACTTTGCACAAGAACTTTTTTTGCAGCATTTATATCTAGAACCTAATTTATTTTTATGTAACCTTTCCATGTATTATTTTTGCTCATCAATTTTGTTTTTTAAACATATCTTTGTTTATGCTTATGAATACATACTTTTTTTGTTCATATTTATAATTACAACGTCAAATGACATCATGTGTACAAGTTCATATACTGTATGCACTGGACGTTTACCAAATAACAAAAACAAAACTGTCTGAAACCTTATTTCCCCTCAATGTAAAAGCAAGATGCAGCCATTGTCAACAAAGAAACCTTGTAAAAAATGAAATATTATTGCCTGGGATGAGTTACATGTTTTTAAGTACATGGGCTAAATGGCACCTCACTTGATGAATCACCCTTGTATTGATTCTTTTACACATAAATTATGCTGCTGGATGCTTGTTACAACTGAGTTTAACAGTATAAATGAACTGAAAGGCTACAACATCTGTTCCTTAGTTACTGACATAATGGAGAAACTCGTGTGAGAGGCTTTCAAGTTTGAATGACAGAAGCAGAAAAGACAAAAGCAAAGCTGAACGCTTAACAAAAGTTAATCAACTCCCACACCAACTCACTTTATTCTGACATAGCAGACAGATGGTTCCATGATGTGGGACTGTTGGGAGCTCAGACTTTTATGCTCCTCCAACACATTTGCTCATGCTCAAGGAAACAACACCACATTTGCATAATGTTCTCACACCTTTTTTAAATGCCTTTTTTACTGATTAACTAAAAAAAACAACTATTGAAACTCTTTTATGAGTATAAACTCTTCATAAACAAATCACATCTTGGGTTTCTATTAACACAATCTGACATTTTATTTATAAAAAAAAATGTGTTGTTTGTTAAAACTATCACAGTGTATTCATTAAAATACATGTTACTTGTGAAAAACATTTAGTAAAATCATACACTTATATGTATTGATGCCAGATAGAAACTAGAGAGATTATAATCACCTCTCAAGAACAGTGTGTTGAGCTGGTACAGACCAGTGGAGAGAAAAGACCTGTGTGAGGTAGACTCTGTGGTGTGTGTGCTGTAAGGTGGAGGGCTGGACAGGGTTCAGGACAGGGGAAGGGGCTCAGGAAGGGAGGCGCGTGGCCGGTGAGAAGGACACAAAGCAGAGGCAGGTAAAATAGCCCTCTCTCACCTCTGTTCCTGGAGTGTGACGCAGCATCCATACAAACTCCAACACTGCCATGAAGATAGCAATTAACAGGCCACACACCAGCACTACAAAGATTCCACCGATATTCTCCATGCCAAGTCCTACCCAGGAAACACACACAAATACAAATAAGAATTATTCACGCAAAGCCTGAGACACATAGTGACAATAGCTTAGCAGTCAGCACTTCACCTTTGGCTCGATGGTCCTCCTCTTTTGGACACTTTCCACCATCCCACCATTTCCTTTTTAGGATCTCCAACCGGTTCTCTTCCTGCAGTCTGAGGATGGCCAGGTCAAACTCATCCCGGTACACAGAGCCTTTACAAACACAGAAGTGTATTCATCATAAAACATATCTCAGCTCAGACACAGCTCAGACTGACTCCATTTTCAGATAACCAGTGTATACTGCCTCTAAGCAATATTAAGTACAGTCATCTCCAGCATTATTGACATTCTTCAAGAAAATGGCTGTATAAAATAAACACTATTTACAATGATTCAAATTTTCTACTCAAACTAGTGGAGAAACTACTTACCTTTCCTCTAACAACATTTTCACAGGAACGTTTTTGATGATTTTGGAAGTGTGTAAAAAGTATTGACAACCCTCAGGAATATTTCAAATAAATGCAAACTATATCATGCTTTAAAATTGATTTGTTAAAAGCTTCAGTATCAACAAACTCTATTGTTGAGATCTTTTGACCTGATTTGAGGTTGCACACATTTGCACACCTTCATCATCCATCAAGACACCAAGAAAACAAAACAGGCAGCTGTTTGTTGACCTGAATATGTCTAGAATAGATATAAAAATACACATTGATGCATTGTGGCTGCTTTGCAGCTAGTGTTCTAAGGGGATTTGTGAAGATTGAAAATTTTCTACCAGGATTTCACAAAAACCTGGTTGTCTCTGCCAGGTAGTTAAGACTTCTAAGGCTGGACACACACCCAAATCAACAGACTTGACAATGAGCCAAACATACTTCTTAATCACATGGTTTAAGAAATACAAAATCAATGTTTTGCAATGACCATCTCAGTATCCAGATTTGAGCTCTACTGACAGCCTGTGGTTTTAAGAGGATAGCATGGAGGAGTCTTCCTCTTCGTGTGCTCTTTAAGCTTGGTAAAAAAAAGTGGCTTAATGTTGTTATTATCCCTAATCTCCACCAAATGTCAACTGTGGGGGTGTCACAAATTTTTTAATTTTGTCTTGCTGAAAAACAACTTAGGATTTTTCTTTTAAATATTGTACAAATAGTGTGTCAAAATTAAATTATACAGTATCTTTATGCATTTTTTTTGTTGCAAAATATCACTTACGGCATGAGTGATTTCATTTGTGCACTGTAAAAAAATTACTGTAGATTTTGCAGCAATTTACTGGCAACCTGGGTTGCCAGTAAAGTACTATAAAGGTTAAAATGAACAACTGGAAAACATATTTACCATAATGTACTGTAATATCTTAAATGGTTTAAAATAACACATAATCCAGTACATTTGCTCATTTGGCTGATGCAGGATGATGCTAGGATTTGAACACACAGCTTTCTGAATTGACACACAAAGCCTTAACCACTGAGCCACCACACCTAGCTCAACTTATTCCCATTGATTCAATGCAATATTTTAGTGGAGTTAATTCAGAGGTAGAAGTGGTTGAAACAATGTGCATTAATAGAGCTAGTTGTGCTGGCTCAGTTGTTAAGGATTTGAGTTTAAGATCGAAATCCCAGCACCACCCAAGTGCCATGGATGGGGCTAGAACAAGACCGTTCAGCTCAGTTGTATCCTGCAAAGTGGAAATGTACTAACTCAGGTTAGTGTAACTCAGTTAAATAGTTATGCGTAACTCAGGTTGCCAGTAAATTACTGTGAAATTTACAGAAATTATTTACAGTGTGGCTTATTTTCATAAAGGGTGCCAATAACTCTGGAGCTGACTGTAAATATAAAGCAGACCTTCGTTATCACTGTGGTCCTCACCCAAAGGCATTCCAATGCCATAGCCCTTGGTGTCCAGCAGACCTCCAATCTGCGTGAGGTTGCAGTTGCGTTGCCGATAGTACTCATTCATGGTGCTCTCTAGTAGGTACGCGTAATTGGAGTTCAGTACACGGGCGATACCCTCCTCTGTGCTCTTCACAAATACACTGGGCTGCTTGGAGTGCATGAAGTTCCACATGCGCTGGTACGTCTGGTAACGTGAGTTCTGAACAGATAACAAGAAAGATCCATTTCTGACGCATTTGCAGTCTGCCACTTTAGACACCTACAAGCTTGTATATGCAATGCAGCTTGTATGATAGATGAAACTAATCAAGGACCAGAAAGCAGACTGACAGTCTGGAGTGTGTGTGATAAAGATGGAAAGGAGCACGAAAAGGAAACACTGCCTCAGAAAACATCACATTAGGAGGATGAGCATGTCTTCTCTAGGGAGAAAGATGTTGAATGGTGTTGACACTAAGCCAGTAAGCAGACAGAGCCCAAGCTGGTATGAGCAGCGCTGACACGTCTGACAAGGCTGCTGACACGGCATTGATTCTGGCGTGGGTTTTGCGCTAACGTCTCTTGTCACTGGTGGACAAATTACCTGGAAGAAGGTCATGGTGGAGCCGCCGTGCATGGTGCCATACTCGATAGCTGTCTGATCTGCCAGATCATCCACAGACTCGATGGGAACGTCCATCCTCTGGACAGTGAGGAAGGCAGCCAGGTTGGCCGTATAGGAAGAGATGATGATAAGGGTGAAGGCCCACCTGTACAGCAAATCACAGAAAAGTGGATATAAGAGAAAAGACTGGAGCAAAGCTACTTACCTGACATCAAAAGAACTGCCCAAAAATACCCCTGTATGATAATCTTAAATATACCCTCTGCTGGAATAAATACCCCTAGCTTCCTTTTATTCTCCACTGACCCTTATGCACAGAAGTCTGAAAGGTCTGTGTAAATTACTGCACAAAAACATGGTAGGAAAACAGACCAGCAGAGTAAAGGAATAGATCTTTCATCTAACACGAGCGGTCACTAGGGTTAGGAGAGAGCGCTACAAAGTGTGTGTGTGAATGTGTGTGGATGTGTTCTCACCATACTCCACTGACACAACGCGTAGAGAGAGCTCGTGGAGCAATGGTGGAACCTTGCTGCATGAACCCCCCTACTGGGAACCAGAAACTGTTCCCCAGAGAGTACTGATTAATGAGGAGACTACAGCGTCCCTTCAGGCAGGGGTGTGGATTGTACCATTCGTAGGGGGTCAACCTGAACTCCAGGAGAAAGAGACACAGAGGGGAGAAAAAAAGTCAGGAACAGGAAAAGAAACAGGAACTTTAACAGTTGACAAAGCAGGAAGTCACATATGGTCCCTGGTGGCTTTGCAACCTGTTTTTTAAGTCCCAGTGGAGGAGTGTGAAGTACACATGCTTGCCTAAGATCGATGGTGAAATAATGACCTTCTGAAAATGTGCTGCTGAGAGGAGTATGCCACTGAGTCCCTCCAAGTGACACAACTGCTACAGTGCTGCTATTTGCATTACAGTGAAAACATCTAAATATGTTTTTTGCATTATGTGACACACACACATCTCTCTCTCACTTTATATATATGTGTATATAATAAATCTTTATATATATGTGTATATAATACATTGGATTTGAAATAAAACAATCAAGATGTGATCGAAGTGTACACTTTCAGCTTTATTTTAAGAGGTTCCACAAAAATA
>CM075016.1:8962628-8987244 GCA_037576675.1 Pangasius sanitwongsei | reverse complement strand
ATTCCTAAATGGTAAATGCCATATTTTTGTGGAACTTCTTAAAATAAAGCTGAAAGTCTACACTTCGATCACATCTTAATTGCTTTATTTCAAATCGATTGTGGTGGTGTATAAAGGCAAAATCACAAAAACTCTGTCATTGTCCAAACACTTCCAGACTTAACTGTATATATATAGTCGGCTCTCTGGAATATAACAAGAATAAAATCTAAGTGTAGAGCCAGAAATTAAGTCAGAATACGATCCTATCTGGGCAAAATGCAATAAAATCCTCCCACTATTCTGGAGTTGGCCGGTAAAACATGTAGCCAAGAAAGAATTACCACAAATCACACAATTTCATCTAATATGAAACCTTATGAAAACTTCATAACAGGTCAACAACGTGTCAAATGCAATGCATAATACTTATATACAATACACTACACAAATTCTTTCATTATTTCCTTTATTTTTCAAAAGGAATATCAGATCCTCTGCATGTCTCAGTGTGGAGCTGGGTATTTACCTGGCTACCAGGAAGAGCACACAGCTAACTGCTAGATATGCCAGCAACATGAAGAGCCAGACCCCAGGAGAGAAGGGATCCAGGAAGGAAAAATATCCTGGTCTTCTTCCCTAAAATAGATAAAAGGATTAGAATGCAGTTCTACACAGTTTCTTAGAGAATGCTTATTGCTGAATATTTTTTTCTTCTACTGCCAAAACATGAAAGATATTTTTTTTTTTGGTAAAACTTAATCTGAACCTTGTACTACAAAAATGTATAGCAGCTGCCAAATACTCTCGTGAGTTATGACACATTATGTCCTGTCCTATAGCCATGCTGTGTTACTGTGTTGTGCTACAGTCACGAAAGCTGCTATAATGTTTAATGCCATGAGAAATTTTAATAACATGCTAATTTTTGCTAGGTGTACTCCAGTGACAGATGGTAGTTTTTAAAATCGTGGAATCACGATTCAGTCTCTCGTCATAAGAAAGAGCATCAAAGCTCAGGCTGACAGCATGTCATGTCATGTAATGCGTATGTGCCATGTCACACTAAAACTAGCTAGCTAAACTTCACTGAAGAAGGCAGTCACAGCTAGCTAGCTAGACCTATAAATAAACAAACAAAACAATTTGAAACAAACGCAAACAACGTTATGCTTACAATTTATGTATAATATTTCCAACTTATAAATATAAAATAACAAGCTATAAAACTGTTCTAGCTATAACCAAGCTTTAAACACTGCTGCAGCTCTGAGCACTTTACAAGTCTGATTGGGGCCGATATATTTAAGTTTGAGATGTCAGTCATGTTCATTAGCATATCAGTGATTGGTTACGAGGTTCAGCCCCTTTGAGATTCTCCATATCATCATATGGAGAAACCATGCGTCCAGGTGGGACAATGAAAAGTGCGCTGTCCAATAAAAAATTAGATATTTTTTTATTTTTCTCCCAGCAAAGCTGTGCATCTGGGCAGGACCCAAACCGAGATATTAAACTTACTATAACTTTACAATGACATTTTATTGTAACATTAAAATGACATACTATAACCCTATAGCATATTATAACGCTTTTAACCTGTTGCCCCATTAAAACACAGTATACTTGAATCTGCCATGGGATCCTAGTGAAGCCATGCATCAGTGCAGGTCTATAAGCAGTGCTTCCATGGGCTTCAGATGAGATTTTCATGCAGGCTGCTGAAAATAGTGTGCTCAAGTTAGCATATGTTACATGTTTTATGATAACACTTGAATAACTATGGTAAGTATGATATCTACTAGGACATCATTAGAAATGTCACCTGTACATAATTTCACCCAAAAGATTATGAGTTGGATCATGACATTATTGCTAAATCTCTGCTAAAATCCTAAATGACACTAAGCATGAAATATATGCTGACCTAGAGCACCAGTAGTGATATTAAATCAAATCATTCAAAAAATGATGTGTGATGTTATTTCTAATAGGAAGATCTTGGATCTCAAGTTGTACATGTTTTTGCCATGGTATCAGTAGAGTAGTACAAATTATATGTCATAAAATATATGCTAACTAGAGCAAATTTTTAATACAAATTAGTCAAGGACACACATCATCAAGGACTGCACTTTAACAAGGCTGGAAACTAGAAGTCTCGCCACAGTGCAGATTTAAAGGCATGGATATGGCTACAAAATGTGGAAAACACTCACAGTAAAATAAAAAAGTGACATAAGCTGCCATTGCGTCAAAAATTATGGCAGCCAACATATCAAGCAGTAATAGTAAAATGGCATTTTTACTGCATTATTATTGCATGTAAACTATCATAGCAAACTATGACAGAATATGACTATTATACTTTTATGACTTGGTCTTAAGACACCCAGTTCCATGAAGTGTTACCATGAAAAGCACAGTGTTATTAGGGGGCCAAGCACCAAAGGTGCATAGGCACCCTATTGTTATTCTCTGTTTTCTTCTTCTTCTTCTTCTTCTTCTTCTTCTTCTTGCTAGGGTGATAATGGCAGCCCATAGAACTGTCTGGTACAAAGTTGTGAAATTTGGCACACTAACTGGGGAAGGTCTAAGGGAGGGTCTAACATTCAAATTTGGGCCAAGTGCTGCCAATGCTCTAGTGCCACCATTGGGTCAAATTTTGGCCTAATTTGGAAGTACATTTATGGTCATAACTTTTGAACCATGTGTCCAAAATTTAAAAGCCATCCCTGGATTTCCTATGATGTCCTATGAACCCTATGATGTCAATTTCCACCATAATTAGACCATTTCCACCATTTTCTGCCATCTTGGATTTTGTTAAAAACAGTTTTTTTGCTACTCGTCCTACAAATTTTGTCCATTCATCACCAAATTTGGCATAGTTCATGTTCAGAGTGAGCCTCAGAAAAGTTATCAAAAGAATTTTGAATAGTGCAAAGAGTTTGCCCGTAATGGGCCAACGAATCTGACGGTGAAGCTGCCAAACATGAAGTGAGGCTATATCTCAGCAACAATTTCGTGCACTGACACAAAACTTGGTAGGCATCTTTAGAACCATGACCTGAGGCTATGCAACAAAGTTCGTGATAGTGCCACCTACTGGTCAAAGGTTACAATAACATTTTTAAAAAAAATTATTTATTTATTTTTATTATTATTATTTTTTTTACAAAAAATAAAATGCTTATATCTAACTGCCATTTTTGCTACTCCTCCTTCAAATTTTGCCCAATCTTCACCACATTTGGTTCACATCATCCTGAGGCCTGTCTAAACAATGCTGCCCATTTAGTCATCTAGATCTTTCCTCCTACAGTCAGAATTCCACCACTGTCCATGGTCAAAACATACACATCATGAGTGAAAATACAAATCTCTCTTGAATCCCTTTGCCTACAGTTATGGCTCTGCTTTTCTGTGATTGCCTAGGCAACAATTGTAGCATGTTGAAAATGCTGCTTGCAGCTTTAATTATTATTATTATTATTATTATTATTATTATTTTCCCTTCCTTGACAAAAAAAAACACTCATATTGTGCACAAGTGAAGGGCATTTATATTGTTTAAACAGAAAAGGAAGAAAGTTTCTACACAATAGTCAGAACCAATTAGCTGGATTGTCCTACAGGTGAACATACAATCAGAGGCGATAAAAACTAAACAATATGTTATCAGCGAGGCAGTTACTCTCTGACAAACCACAGTCTAATTTATATACACACCTTGGAGGTGTGGATGGAAAAAGCACAGGTGGTTTAAAGCTCAAACACGAAACGCACAGCCTGTGACATAATTAGCAGCCATTTGAAAAGTTACAGAGCCTTGAGCATGAAAATGATATATATCTGTGTAAGGAGCAGGAACATGGGGGTGGAATAATTAAACACTTCCCATATTAGTATAATTGAGTGATATAAGTGTCAACTTAGAGATAGTGAGAGTGGTAATTATGCCTGCGTGCCCTTTGTGTATACAAGTCGAGCACCGTCATAGCTGTCAGTGATCATTCTTGTTGCAGCAGTATTAAATAGCTACATTAAGGCACAGAGAAATTAACTAAAGGCAGTGTAATGTGCCAGTACGCACTTTTATGCTGGCACAATAATTGTATTGTTGCGCAGCACTGAGGGAGCTCACATATGTCTGTTGACTGAAGTTCAGCACTGCGCGTGGCAATCTGCTGCGAGCAGCAATCTGCTATGAGTGAAAGAAAACGCTTTGTTTACAGCCCTTGCGCTAAACTCGGGTTTTAGTTTACACAAAGGCACAATCAACACAGCGCAGCAGCACTGCAGCAGCAGGAGCCAGCTGGAATGTGTGGTGAAAAGAAAGAAAGCGGAGCGTGTTGCTCATTTCCGTGTGCCGTGATCCTCGTGTTTACGGGTGACGAGCACTCGGCTCTCAACAGCGCTGAAACACTGTGCTCTAGATCAGAACACAGAGACTAAGAACTGAGAATGATCGTGGCTTTTTAGCCAAATTCTGGCCAACAAAACAGCAGCTATGAATAAATTCACACAGCTCTCTCTAAGTTTGTTACGTAACGCATTTGACTTCGGCTGCATGTGCCGGAGGTGCAAAGCCGAGTTTCTTTTTGTGACACGCCTGAAAATGTCTTCTCCAGTATAAGTGCTGCCTTCGTATGTCAAAATAAATGTCTGCACCAGTGTCAGCTGTGTGAGGCAGGGAAGCGGGTGATGAAGGAATGCGTGGTTAACATTCAGCTCGCCTTCCGTCACGATCTCATACAGGTCTCTAACGCTCCAGATTTTGTAGGTAGCTTAGGAGATGTTTTTTTTAATATATATATTGCCAACAATGTTTTATTAAATGACAAAAAGGTCACAGCCTAGATCTTGTTTCTTATGTGGTAAAGCAAACAGGTACAGACAGGAATAGCTGTGAAACACTGTTGCAGCTCCCTAGAATAAATGCTCGCCTACTCTCTGTGCAGTAGGAGTTAGGGCATGTCTCGCTTTTTATCTCTCTCTCTCTCTCTCTCTCTCTTGCACACATTCATGCACACAATCCATCAGGAAGGCTGCTTTTACCTCCTTCAGGGACAGTTCAGGATTCTGCCCTGGCTCCCTGTGCAACTCTGTAATTAACTCATTGTGCTAATTAATCATTTATTTATTCACCCACACCCTATACTTGACCCGTCTACAACCTACTCCTGAGAGGCTTCATGTACCTCACGCAAGTGGCGGCAGGAGCAGGAGAATTAACCCGAATGTGCTGCTCAGGTCACACTTTATATGCCTGCTGCACTTTTCCTAATTATTTTCTAATAATTCTAATCATATTCCTAAATGCTTAAAGTTCAGGTAATTTGACATAGTAGCAACAAACTGAAATAAAATCGAAAGTGTGTTTACTGTAAATATGAAACCGAAGCTCTCGTTTTTACTTCCTCCTGTGAACTAAATCTACGAAGAGGTTTTGCATGTCTATTTTTATAAATACTATTGGTAGTACAAACATCTGTGATAAAGGTAAGCTACATTGGGCACTGAATAAAACAACTGTAACAATTGTATTGCTGTAAAAGTAAAATGTTTAATCCGGGGTCAGTGGGACATCCGATGCTAATCAGTGAACAGAACACTAGGATAAAGGCTGCCTACAGATGTTAAGTAGCAAAATCAATGTGTGCTAGCAATGCCATTGTTTCTCCATGCAGAGAGCAGACTCTATATAGACTTTGTGCTACTACAGCTTATAGAGAACACTATTAGAGCTTATACCACAGAGCTGTTGAATTCTCAATTCAGATTGATCAGAAGGTGTTGATCAGAAGGAGTTTTCGGCTCTTCACAGGAGTTCGGCTTTAGTGCAAACCTCAGCTTTATATTAATGCATTAATTCTTATACATTAATGTGGGAAACGTGAAGCCAGCCTTCTTTCCAAACTTCTGCTCATGCTGCTCATATGTCACGGGGTGGCGTGACACACTCAGAGGAATCTATCTACCCCCTTCCGCATACACGAGCTCACAGATGCCCAGAACTGGCTACTGTCGCTGTGATTGACACCTGAGAGAGCGTTTGCCATCCCTCCCACCCACACAACACATCCAATTTTGCTCTCTTTGACTCACGTCCATGTATGGCTGTGGCCATCGTGATCTCGGGATGATAGGGCGACTGCATTGTAAAGACTCTCCCATGGTGGAAAACTTTCTGACTGTTGCAAAGACCTGACACACCGACACCATAGAAGCTTAAATAAACATTTTCCTTACAGAAAACTTCAGAGAGCTTTGATTACAGTAGAATGTCCACCATACAAATCCCTGTGAATGGGTTTTTACCTAAAAAAAAAAAAGTATTAGAATGAGTGTGATGGTATAAACCTGTGAGTTGAATTACAGCTGGTGCTACTGTGAGAGCTGTTGTTAAAGAGCAATCATATTCAGGAATTCAACAGTGCTGTGGTATAAATGCCCGAGAACTGCAACATTTCGAAAATCTTCTGAGAGCCTAATACTGTTAGCTGGCTCGCTAACAACAATTTTGATGCTTTGTCAAATGTATAAAAATGTATTTTCATCATCTTTAAGCATTTACTGTGACACTAGAAAAAAAAAAGTATTCTGCTAGTAGACACATTTATTTTATTTATTTATTTATTTATTTTTGCAAAATTGCACGTAAATAAACTACACTGTGGTGGGGCTTTTCCAAACCAGCCTTTAAAAACAGTACCAGTGGTAGAGCACTGCTCCAAACTTGTGGTTAGCAAAGCGGCAACCACTCGTTATCTGTACTGTGCACCCAGCCTTGTGCAAAATGCTTATTATCTATAGGCAGCTTTAGAGCAGTGACTCCTTCATACAGCTCATTCAACACACTCCATTTTGTACGTGCTATAACACGGCACATTGCACACTGGTGTTGATGAAGCAGCGTTCCTCAGCATGTGATTCAAGCCACATTTGATTCCATTTTCTACCATCATTGATCACTTGCAAAATTTCATTTTAAGCTCAGAATAGGGAAAAAGTGGATCTGTGTAGGAATCATGGGACACAAGATCAATAGCAATCGGATTAGATCTAAATAAGGGCACGTGCAGTATGGCGTTCAGGTATTGAATGGCACTGCAGAGTTGGATAAGACAGAGAGATTTTCTAAAGGCCAAAGTGAAGCAGAGGATGCTGAAGAGAGACTGAGTCACCAAATCACTCTACAGTGTGCTAGAGCTACTTTAATCTCTTCATCTCACCCTTATTTATTTGTGTCAGACCCATATGACATGTAGCTTCTGTCATCCCCGTACCTCTTTCACTGCCTCTGTTTGCTTCTCTTTGCTTGACTTGCTTGCTCTATCTCTGTCTTTTCCAGTTGTCCTCAATCACTGTTTCTCTCTATACACATACTGCTTGTCTATCCGAATCACCCTCATCTTCTTTCCTCCTTCCCACCTTTGATTTAGAAAACAGCCTGACGCTCTGTGTGTGTATCCTGCAGTGCGGTACTGTGGTGCATTAGCATGCAGGACATCCTCATTATCAAGAAACGGCGTAGTCTCTCAGAATTTTTCCAACTTTTACATTTATTACTGAATTTAGCCATATGCAAGGCATTACCAGGGGAAATCTTTCATCAGCTAGACAAGCCGAAGTGCTTCTGTCCTTTGCAGCACACTGACTAATGTGGTCTGTAGTGTGCGAAGTGAAGTGGTGTAGGCGGAATCGCCCTAGTGTCCTTACCAAATGCACTCGGTACATGATACTAATCCCCAGTGTCATGAAGGGCTTGGAGAAATCAATGACCTTCTCTCTCTCGGCTGTGATGGTCAAGCCGGCCACGGCTAGATCAGCCTTCTGCAACAAACAAACATGCAGACACAATTACACATACATGCCAAGTCTTAGTGGAAATATGATGTTTATGACAAAAATGACAAAAGGTCAAAATGTGCCAAATAAATGTGTTTGCTTACAGTAACCTGTATTACAATGACTCGTGCACAGTGGGAGAATAACAGTAGTGGTTTTTTTTAGTGAAGGGCAGGCTGTCGTGATAAATTACTTGACACGGTATCTAGGGCTGTTGGGCATAGTGTGAAGGCTTAGCCCAACTAATAAAACCAAACTGAAAAGTACATCTGTGTGGGATTTTCCACTCCCAGAGGCGAGCCTACAAGCCTCCGCTGCTTTTCCGCTGCCCTCTACTGCAGGGATAAGCGGATTGTGGAGCTCACGTATTGAGAAGCGGTTTCCGGACTACAGTTTGTGCTCGTTGTTTCATCCAATAGTGTCTGGATTTTACACACGGGGGAAGAAGGGCCTTGTTGACTTTGACAGATTCTTGTTTATAGAAAGCCAGACTGCAATTTGGCTGCAAAGCAAACCTTGCAACATTTATTAGAATTGGACTCAATCTACAGCCATGGCACAGGCAGAAGAAAAGAGAAAGCAGAAATCTGGCTTACTGAAGATTGACCAGGAATCTACTCTTTGCTCAGTCATATCATGTAGCCTGTAAAGTTATTAAACTGATATATAAGGGCCTCGTTTAGGAGTTCTTAGGTGTCTTTTATGCTTCTAATGTGGGTAACACTGACCCACAGGTCTCATACCAGCTGAATACCACTATAAATCACAAAGAGCTTCATGCTGAGAAATGAGCAAAGTGTTTATAAGTATGGTTAATTGATACATTATGTAGCAAATACATTATATGGCCAACAGTTCGTGGACATCTTCC
The DNA here is from genome assembly GCA_037576675.1 of Pangasius sanitwongsei. Classification (NCBI taxonomy): domain Eukaryota; kingdom Metazoa; phylum Chordata; class Actinopteri; order Siluriformes; family Pangasiidae; genus Pangasius; species Pangasius sanitwongsei. The sequence continues at coordinate 8,978,540 of CM075016.1, read as the reverse complement.
GAAAACTGTAACCACAAAGTTGGAAGCACACAGTTGTATAGGATGTCTTTGTATGCTGCAGCGTTACAATTTCCCTTCACTGACAATATGCCTGTGCACAAACCGAACTCTACGAAGACATGGTTTCCCATGGTTGGTGTAGAAGAACTCGAGTGACCTGCACGGAGCCCTGACCTCAACCCCACTGAACACTTTTGGGATGAACTGGATCGCTCCAGGCATCCTAATGTTCTTGTGGATGAATGAGCTAATCCCCACAGCCATACTCTAAAATCTAGTGGATTCTAGCCTTCACCAGAAGAGTGAAGGTTATTATAACAGCAAAGGGGTGACTAAATCTGGAAGCACATATAAGCACATGGAAGCACATAGTGTCTATTGAGCTGAGTTGAGACACACTTTTTGTAATATTAGTGTCAATCACAACCATGCCTCCCTGCAGAGCCAGAGGTCCAGTGGGTGTTGTCAAACATCTGATCAAACATGTCCCCGGTTTCATTTTCTGTGGTCTGAAATTTGCAGGAGATGCTTTTTTTAATGTCTTTCTTTGTTCTGCTTTGAGAAGTAGTCTGATAAAATCTTGTACTCTTTCATTAACTGTCAAATCTTTTCACAGAGTTGTAAAGTGCAGTTATGTGTCTTTTTTGTGTAAATCAGTTCTCAGTGAATAATCTTTGGAAACCATTGAACGTATGTTTTTAACTTTAGAATGCATATGAGTTAACCATTTTCATGCTTTACTCTCAAAACAAATATTTTATTCAATGACGTTCCATAATTAAATGAACATAATGATTTTTTACATTAAAAATGTTTTAAAATTATTTGCTATATTTCCTGCCTTATTTAGATAAACAGCAACATTTTATGTGAGGATGTTCTAAAAGAATAGAAAAAGCCTTTAACCCTAGTTTACAACACGGTTGACAAAAGTACAATCTTAACCTTTTGGCAGTCAAACAACATTGCTATAATACTTTACCAGTTAAACTCTCACTAAAACAGCACAAACCAGTATCAAGCAATTTGGACCCTTATGAAATTAAAACTGTTTTGCAAGAAGACATGTAGATTATTGAGAAAAAATAACACAACATGATGTCTTTGCACACATTTAAAAATTGTGAAACAATGAAGAATGGGTAATATAACATTCTTACTAAACCAATATACATTATAGTACAAGATTAACCTTGAGGGACAGGTTTAAACTGTATATCCTATACTGTATAGGCCCACTTTGACATCTTATGATATTTACAAATGTAGAACTGAGAAATGTAAACTCAGATATAGAAAAACATTCTCAGAAAATCTTGGAACAAAAGCAGTGGTTATGATTAACACACCTAATGCTTGGGACTTTAATTCGTATTTTATTTCTTGTAATGTATTTATTTAAAATCCAGTATCACTATAAGCAATGTCTATAGACATCAGTCCCTTAAAAAAAAAAACATTTTGGCTGATCATTAGTTTTACAGCCTCCACTGAAATGAGGGATCTGAGTGAGAAAATTAAAAACAAATCCTCATCCTGTGTCAAAGAAATATTAATCAATAAACACAGCTGAAATATCCATCCTTCTGTTGTACATTAATATTGATTAGTGCAATATTCTACTGTTCAAAGCACAGAGAATTACATGACTGATTGTGTATGCGGTTAAACAATTCACTGCGATACACTTTGCTCACTCTGCCACATTTACGACTTTGAGTCAAGCTTGATTGATTGATTTTTTTCCCCCCTCCCTTCTTTGTGGCAAAGTCACTGCTATCTGTGTTGAATAATGCATTTACTTAGGTTTCCGACGTGGCATTTCCGATTCCTTCGGAGACATTCTTTTGCAGGCTGTTCCAATAATCCCTAAACATGCAGAAGGAGTCAGGCTAAGCTTGGTGGCTAGACAAAGAAGCCGATTGTGTAATTATTGGAACAAAAGGCTCATCCTAAAATTTATTATAATGTATGATACTGCTGTCTTTCATCCTAGAGTGTTTGGCATTGAGACAAAGCACATGCCAGTTCAGAAGTTCACAGCAACTAATCCATGTGACAGAATTGAGTCAGAAGTTGAATAAAGTATCACACAAGGCACCTTTACACTTCTTCTCCTTGGCCTCTATTGTTTCGTGTGCATGTGTGATACAATTAAATTTAGTGGGCATCCTGAAGGTCACTTGTATAGAGCATATATCAATGGAACGAACTGGGACAATAATAAGAGACAGCACTCTTTTCTTTATTTTGCTAATAGCTTTGCCCTCCATTAGCCTGCAGAATTAAGACAGATAACTTCACAAAAGGGATTCTGCCTCTTCCAACAAAGAGCAAGAACTCCACAAAAACTTCACTTTACAACTCCCCAAACATAGCCGATCACCTCAATGCTTTTAACTCCTGTTAAAATTATCCAATGTCCTGTAGAGAAGACCTGACAAAAAAAAACAAAAAAAACCCCAAACCAAACCAAAACAAAACAAAAATAACACTTGAATAAATCAAGTAGCCTGATGTGACTGTTTTTAAATGAATAACATTAACGCTGAAAAGGTCAACGACTTTGAATGGAAATTTACAGCATATGAAATTTCTATCAGGTGTGGGTTAGTGGGTGCCGGAACAGGATTAATAGCCTTCATGCTCAGCTGAGCTTCTTTAAACACATCTGTGTGGGTGTCTGTTAAGGACTGGGAGGGCTAATTGAAATTCATTAGGACAAGCAACCCGTGCCTGAGAGGAAAGAGTAAACATGGTTATCGATGGCTTTATCAGCGCCTGTTTAGCAGCTTTTAATTACGGTAACCCTGTTTGATTTGGCAAGATGTCACAAACAATGGGACATCTGGAAAGTAAAAGGCTTGATGGCAACACTTTACGAGGAATTTTATCTGGTGACGCTACCTGAATTTAAGATGTTTTAGAAAACACCTTCGCTGCCCAAAATAAAGGTAAGCCGTTCGTTTCTGTATCTGTATGTGTGTGTGTGTGTCATGGTAGCGCCGATACGGCTCTGGACTACAGTACCGACAAGCCACTGTACATCACATGCTCACTGCATGCACCATGTCACATGACCACGAGGACCTGAATCATGTTGTTGTCTAATTAGCACAGGTATTTAAGTATCACGTATTGTTTAGCACTCCTTGTCGGTCTTTAATCACCTTTATTTGTATCATGTTTATGTTGTTGTCTAGCCTCACTGTTTCTCATTCATGTTTCATAGTCTGTGTTTCTTTTATCTAAGTGTAAATAAATGTTTTCCTGCACTTGTATCTGCCTCCTCTACAAATTCCTGACAGCGTGGCCTTACCCACAATTTTTTTTTTCTTTTTTCTTTTGAAATAGAGATGTATACCTGGGATTGTTTCTTTTAATCCAAATCGCACAGTTATTATTTTTGCTTGTACCTGCCCCGGACATTTTCTAACAAATTTACTTTCTATTTCTCAAAATATACAAACAGTATACAAACTACAGTAAACAAACCAGTAGCCTAATTTAAACCACCATGACCCTGACCAGGCAATTACTAAAGATGAATGAACGAATGCTGTAAATGCATTGTTCACATTAATGAATATGGGCTTCCTTTGTCCTGCTTATAAGACCACGAGCTTCATATCTGACCACTCGCCCAGCGATCATCTCAATCAGATGCCATTTCTGGCAAGCTTTCTAAAAAAAAAAAGAAACCCTATTGCACTTCCTATTTGTGTCTATATTTGTATTATCTGTGTCGGTTTTATCTGTTCATTCCAAATAATGTATTCATATTCGGTTACTTCCTTAGCATAGAGTTATCATCCTAAGGTGTGACACAGTATGTGGTGTAAAATGTTGTCAATCCGTGCTATTAATAGCTCAACTCAGGATTATAAACTACATTATAGTTCTACTGGAACTCACCCTGGCGATGAGCTCGCCCACCATTCCCGTCCAGGTTCCATTGGCACCCGGGACACCGTACACTCCGTCGCTCACCAGCTTAATGCGGTAGTTGAACTTCAGGATGTCGGCCAGCTCCTTCAGCATGTCCACACAAAAACCCTCATAGCGCTCGTTCCCCTCCAGCTCCTGGTAGTTGGCTTTCAGCATCACGTATGGATTCTCCTGCAAAGACACATTGCTAGAGATCAGCCCCACTGGCACTTCAACCAGTCTGCGAGTCTGAGATGAAAAGAAAAAAAAAAACAGTTTACTCCTAATTTATGATTTGTTTGCTCACACAGCTGAGAGAGTATATTCGACACAAGCCAAGATTTATTCATCAGTCCAGAATCACAAGAAAGGAGCTGCCAATATTTCATCTTGTCATCTGTGCTCTTTATAACACATGTCTTTCTAAGAGACTTTTTATGCGGGGGCGGTTAAAATCATTTACAGGGAACTATACATCAGTCGCAAGAACATCGTCACCTTGGGGATAAACAGGCTTTGCTGAGTGAAGCCAGAAAAAGCTGTAAAAGCTTTTGAAAATGACTTTTGTTTTAGCTATAATGGTCTGTCAATAATTAAAAAAAAAGTAGACGGTGTGTGTGTGGCACACTTTGATGAGACCGATATTGAAATAGAATGCTGTACTCACGGATGGTTCAAACTGCTAGACTGTAAAGAGTTTTTCATTTTCACTGTTAAACTCAGGCCTCTGCACTCAGATACCACTGAGGGCCAATTTAAAATGCCAAGGAGGCATGTTCATCCTGCTCATTGCCATAGTAACATTCTTATGGCTGTCAGACTGCTACTGCAGGTTTGATGTTTGATTTGCTGTCTGGCTCAAACCCCACCAGCTAAGCCACTGCTTACTAAAGATTTAATAATCCTAACCTATGACTATATAAGCAGCTCGTCTGTATATCAAACATAGCTGAGAACTCATGCAGCCTAACTTTAGTCATTAGGTTATAACAAACCTAATATAATTAATATATATATATAATATATATTGCTTTTCAACATATTCTATTTCTATATTCATATTCTAGATACATTACATTCCTCTACAGGCTGCTAAATGTTTATTGTATAGTCTACTAGAGTTTATTATATAGTCTATTATATTTATTACGTTCTGTTTTTATTATGTATATCTAGTTCATTGTTGGTTCTGTTCATTGTTGCAATGTGGGATGTGGAACTAAGGAAAAACATTTCACTACATTGCGCCACATGTATGTAATATGTATGTGACAAATAAAGAAGATTGAACCTTGAAAAACCATTAGGTGCAACATGAAATTGGCAAAATTGCACAACAAGAAAAAGTCTGTAGCATAGAGCCAAAATATGCAATTAATGCAAATCCTTCCATTCTGTTCATCGGCTCATTAAATCGGGGACGCATGTTACCTTTTGGCACTGCACTGACCCTCCTACTGTGATTCCACTGTGGCACGTGCAAGGCACAATATAAATGCAAATTTTTACAAGATTTTCATCACTCCCAGCCTGCTATGAGCACTCGAGTGTGCCGGCTGGACTGGTTGCCCTAAACCAGGCTTATTAAAGAGCAGTGTTTCGTGGGCTGACTGCACATTAACCCTCTTCTTTGGTCGAAGAATAATAACGCAACCTTCTGGAAATAAAGCTAGAAACCCTCACAGGGGCTGATTTGCAAAACAAACAGAAGAAATTAATTTTCTACAAATGCAGCATGATGGAATTGCCTGGTTGGATGTGTAAGAAAGAAAAATACAAAGGAAAAAAATAAAAGGAAGACTCCATTAAAGGAATTTACATATGGAAAGGGGAAATCCATATAGGAGCATTAGGTTAGGATTTGTCTGAAGAGGATTTTCTCCAGGAGAATACAGAACATTCGGAGAAATCCATTATCTATTTGCTGGGTGAGAAAATGTCTCTGTCTGACATATCGTATCATAAAGCCATGAATGATACGTACTGCCTCAAACACACTTTGTTTTCAGCAAAGATGTCCCAGATGAGCAATCTCTATAACACAATACTCTTCTCAAAGCTATTAAGAAAAGACACAGGCTTCGACAGAACAGTTTTTACAGTTAACACTGGCTTACCACAAACAGGCCTGCGCTACAAAATGAGCAATCTCGCCCAAAGGACAAAAATGTATTTGTGTGGTATGTGTGCTCAGTTGTGATGATTGCCTTTCAGACCCAAAACAAACTCAGTCTCTCCACCCAACAAAAAACAGTGGAGTTACAGACTATCACATAGGTTTCAGGATCGTCTAGGCTGCACAATCTGGTAGGATAAAGAAGACGGTAATCAGGTCATGACAAATGAGATTAGATCGTGCTAAAATTGCTCCTCAATGGCTTATTTTTTTTACTTTGCCTCAAGCATCTGTACATATTAAAAGTCAAATAAACCATTAGGCTCTCTTACCAGTCCTTTTAGAAAAAAAAAAAAACCCACATTACCTCAATTATCATAAAAAGCCTGAGCGAAGCCAGTATATATATATATATATATATACATTTTTTTTCAGATAGCATTTAATTATGCCTTTGACAAAAGAAGAACGTATTGAAATCAGTCTCATGGCTGGATCGGGAATCTGTCGCAAGGTTGTCAGGAAACATGGCGAGCACATCACACACAACACTGTTGCCAAACTTAACAAATTCAAAGAGACTGGAAGTGGACCAACCGAGAAGTGGACGTCCACAAACATCCACTAATGAAGGCACAACCGACGTGGTGCTGGCTTACATAGTCCTCTCTGTATGGAGACTTTTGGGACACCCTGTATAATCTCACCTGAATACCATGGACATTCACTTCCTGTCATCTGATGCCATACTAATAATGACCATACTGCACTCTCATCCCAGAACTCCTATTCACAATAAGATAACACCAAATAGTCTGTAACCTTTTATTATATGTAACACTGATTTCCTTTTCCCTATACAACTGTATTCCCAAAGAGGATGGGTTCCCTTTTGAGTCTGGTTCCTCTCAAGTTTTCTTCCTCACATCATCTCAGGGAGTGGTTTCCTGCCACTGTAGCCTTGGCACTTGCCGCATCCAGATTGCTGTAAAGCTGTAAAGAATTTGTCTACATTTTTGGACTAAAATAGGTTTGAAAATCTCATTGTGTTGGCAAGTTTTGAATATAACCTCTTTTTGCGCTGCTCCTCCTACTAACCTGCATTAATCCTTGACCATTAAAAAAAAGCAACATTGTGAAAAAAATTGGCAACTAAAATATAGCAAAATCTTGCCACTGCCAAGCTATCACTTTTTGGACTTTTGAGCAAGGTCCTTGACATTCAACTGCTCAGCTCAATTGCAAGTCTCTTTGGATAGAAGTGTCTTCTAAATGAATAAATGTAAATGTCATTAGTTTCTAACCTATTTTAGTAACATTTGTGATAAGAAAATACTGATATTCTGTCTCACACTGCTTTTGCCTGTGCAATCATGTCCTTTACCCTATGAGCTAATCTGTCTTTAGTTAGCAGATTTATTTTGTGGTGCTCCCTAAAGCACACGAACAGCCGGCCAGCTTGAGAGTCCTCACTGAACACAGGGCCAGCTTGGGCATTCTCTCATCTGCAAGCCCAGATAGATTGATAGGTTTGTTAATATGCTGTGGTGCCAATATCAGTTAGGTTGGTTAACAAACCTGTCAATCCATCTGGCAGGAATGCTGGGTTAGGCCATAGCACACTGCACTGCGTGCTGACCGATAGTGCATGCAATGCTGACTCGCCTGGGAATAGCGATGGCTAGAGAGAAGGCTGTCTTAAGTATCCGTGTCTTCTATTCTTTCGCATGGCAAGTTGCTGCCTAGCACCAAGTCCAGGTCCCACTGTGAGACCACTGCTTTGTGTGAAAATGTGGGAATGCACAAATGTGGGAATGCAGAGCCACTGCCTCTCCTGTTGGACAGTGAGATCAACTTTAGCTCTTAAAGCACTGTCTGTAAGACTTCTGTGCCTGTTGAATCTTCCATCATGAGCATTATCTCCTTGAGGCTGAAGTGCAAATGTGCCAAGGTGTTACCAATACAACTTACATTTGCATATCTTGCTGCATATCTTGTGTAAGCGCATCATACTCTTTAAAACCAATGTGTCAGTTCTATCATATTCAGGTTGCTCACAGTGTGGATTTGCCTGTAATGCTTTGTCTACATGTACCACTAGCGAGGCCGTTGGTCTCTCTTCTGGCATCATTGATTTCAGCCTTATAGTCTCCGCATCTGGCATTTACGTGGATTCCCTGCAAACTCAAATGTATAGAAGAGCTCCTTTGTGAAATGGGTATGCTGTGGAATAGCAGCCACTCGCTTGGGCTGATATACCACAAAATGGTTCAGCATTTGATCTACTGCATTAGACGGAGGAATAAATTTGGCCAAGATGGCCTTGATACTGGCTTGCAGTGCATTAAGTGCTGCTGGATTTCTATGGTCACACCATGCTCTTTAGAATGCCCCACTGGCAGGCTATCAGCATTCTTTTCCAAGGTGGGCTTCTCAGCTAGGAAATGAAATGCAGCCACTGACAGTTCATCAGGGCCTGTCTCTACATGTGAGGCAGCTGAGGCAGCTACTAAGCTCCACTGAGCTCCGCACTTCACTGCACAGCTGCATTGCCAGACAGCGCCGGGGGAGGTTGCTAAATAGACAGAAGTTCATTTGTAGCCTGCAAAGTGTGCTGTGCTGCAATTATGGCAAGGCTGTGTAAGTGTTTGTCAAAGATTAAGCATTGTGCATGTCCAATGACCAACTCCATCAGGGCTTGGCAGCACAAACAACTTGCCCTGAAATACAGAAGATTAAGAAATTGAGAAGTTTGAATTTATGAACCACTGATAAGGAGAGGATAACGCCATGCTGCTGCCTGTCAAAATAAACTTAGTGAATTTAATGGGCACAGCAGGGAGAGTGAACTCACCTTGTTATACTCCAGACATCTCTCAACTTCTCTGACAAAAAATACAGAGTTATATCAACAGTCAGTCAGTCCATTCATCAGTTGGAGATTTATCACACTCAAATGCAAGTCAACAAGATTGTGTATCTTCAGAACCTAATGCTGTTAAATAACTATTTAACCATCTCAGAGGACTCTTTCTCGCAGTTTGCAGATGATGGCAGTTCTGATAAATCATTTCCTGTCAAACCAAAATTGTATGTATGGTTATGCCCTTGCTGATGCTGTCTGGAAATGTTCAGCTCAATCCTGGGCCTACTACTTGCATGCAATGTTCACATACCCCCTCAGATTTTAAAAGGAGAACAGGACTTGGTTTTATACATTTAAATGTTAGAAGTCTTGTCTCTAAAATGGATATGATCAAGATCTGGGCAAATATGACAAACGCTGATATAATGGTCCCCCAGGGTTCCATTTTTGGACCTTTTTTGCTTTCCATTTTTATAAATAACTTAGGTAACGACATTCAAGCAAAATTACCCCTGTATGCATATGACACTGTTATTTATACATATGCTCCCTCCATAGCACAAGCAGTGCAAGAGCTTCAGATTGCATTTAAGTCATTACAAACTTGAAGTTTTGAGTTTAAAATTGGTTTTGAAGGCTCGAGTTCACGGTCTTCTCAAAAGCTCACTCACAGCTGCTTGATGATGTTCGTATTTTCACATCTGATGGTAAATCCATTGAAAGGGTGTCCTTGTACAAGTACTTGGGTATATGGATAGATGACAAGCTTTTATTTAATGTACATATTGCTAGTTAGGAAACATAAAGTAAAGATGGGCTTTTATTTGAGAAATAAATCTTCTTTTACTTTAAATGCCAAGAAAAAACTTGTGGAAGCTACTGTTATTTGCATGAGATTGATTACGGGGATGTAATATATATGGATGCAGCCTCCTCCGTTCTACAGAGCCTTGATTCAGTGTACCATGCATCCTTACATTTTATTGCAAATGTCAAGTCTCTTACTCACCATTGCATTCTTTATGATTTGGTGGGTGGGACATCAACACTCAGAGAAAACAGCACTGGTATATTTTCATCTATAAAGCTATACTGGGTAAACTTCCAGATCTGGGGAAAACTGCATTTTCCTGTTATGCACTTTGGACATGGAATAAATTGCAGAACAATTTAAAATTAGACACATTTATATCCATCGATGAATTTAAGGGCATCATAAAGAATATGGTAAAGGAGGCGTGTGATTGTTTTCCGTGAGAGGCGTAGTTGTTTTTTAAAAATTTTTTTAATGTAGATCTTTGGATATTAAGTTGTATATGTTGAATTTTCATTTTGTTGTGAGTTTGTATGGCTGCTACCTTGGCCAGGTCTCTCTTGTAAAAGAGATTTTTGATCTCAATGAGTCTTCGTAGTAAAATAAAAGTAAATAATATTAATAAAACAATAAGCCATAAGTCTACTCTCTGTGTCGATAAGAAATATTGATAAATTAATACTAAATGTATCATCATATCAATACACTATCCTTGACTGTGAAGATTCTACCATAACAATCTTTTTACAAGGATTTTTAAATGCTTTTATCATCAAGAAATTGCTTCTTATGCATCTCAGCAAGACGAGAATGGTAAAGAGGATGAGCGTGACATCATGGGGGCCATCATGAGCGTGACACATGAGGTCATGGTCATGATGTGATTAGTTCGCTTGGCTAGAAAGCAAACACATGGGAAAACTCTTCTAGTTCCGAAGGAAACAGCCCTGGTAGTCCAGAATGTAAGCAAATAGAACCAGAGAACAGAGAACAGAGAACAGGTTTAGAAATGCTATTCTTCATTATTTTGTTAATATCACCATTGCTACTGACTTGCACATTATTATATGCTAAGTAACTATAAAAGTAGGGAGCTGGGGATGTAACTGAGAGTGCTTTAGAGTCACTGATATTCAATAATAATATTTGAACTTTGTTATAATCCCATAGATCTTATTAATAATTGCAACTTTCCCCAAAAGAATACACTCCCCCAAAAAAACCCACACAAATATAAGATTTTTTTTATGATGAGAAATATCTTAAAAAACAGTCTAAAGGATGCAATAATTCAACAAAATTCATACCTGACTTAAGCAGCATTATTAGCATCACTTTGTTTGTGCTGAAAAAGCATCTTATACATTGCGTCTCAATTGAAATCTTCAAATCATTTCGATTTGCGGATCTCTCTCACTCTTTCTCTCTCTGGTTGATATGAGGCAGTAGCAGAAAGGCATGACCCACTGTTATAGGATAAGATCAGCCCTCTGGCTGCTGCGGATGGAAGGAGAGTTCCATCTCCCCATAGTGATAGGGCAAGGCAGGCGCAGCACAAAATCGCTGCCAAATAACAGCCCAGGATTACATCTTCAATTGCTGGCCACGGCTCCTGGAGATATCACGCTATCCCACGCCTACTCACTGCCTAAGCAGGTCAGTGCTCTTGACTGTATAGGAGATGAAGCCTTTTTTTTTTTTTTTTACATCAGCAGTGGGTCCTGGTTGTAAAATGAGCTCTCTGAGATATTAGAAATCTGCTATTCCATAAGAGAGCAATTCTAAATGATCACAGCAGCTCAAATATTTAAATTTTGCATATTCCTTGATATTATAGATCTAGTTCAATTAAAAAAAAAAAAAATGTTGTTATTAAGCATTAAGGCTCTCTGAACTTACTTTACTGCATTACTTGACATTAACACACGATACATTTCTCAGTGCATTAAACATATGTAATATTAATAAAGTAAATAAAGAAGTTAACACATATTAATGAACTGTTATATTTTTTTCTCTGAAGTCATATTTTTTATGAGAAATTCTACAAGATCCCAGACTTGAAGATTCAAGATCATTGATCGCAGAGACATAGCTAGAGGCAGGGAAAGGGGTGGCATTTCCAAATGCTTATTTATGGGTGGTTGACATAACACAGAAACAGTGAAGCTGATTATCTATGTGTAAAATAAAGGTTTATGCATCAATTGCACCATAATGATATTCTTAAAGGTCAACAAAGTCATGGTTATTATTCCTCCATATTTAACCGGACAAGACATCAAATGAACATGTCCTTCAGTCTGTTTAATTGGCTACCAGCTGCTATGGTGAGAAACAGTGAGAAACAGGATTAATCAATCAGGATCATGCAATTTTTACCCATTTCTTTTTGAAAACTACTAGCCAGCTAGCTACACTCTCAGCATAGTTATATCAAAGGTGACAGATAATGAAGTGCCGGAGGGAAAAAAGAGATGTGTAGATCTGAGTTTATAGGATGAGATATCATTTTTTATCAAATTACTAGCACGTTATTTTAATAATTTTCAGATTTTCAGTGAAACTGCCGTGAAGGTTTTTTTTTTCCAATGCCTATTAACATTATTAATATGGAAGCCTTAAAGTTGACAGTAGCCTTAAATAATTAAATGACAATTTCTGAAAGCCATCACTGCCCCAACTACTGTCTGGCATCCAGCCAGAATGAACGAGTGCATCACACTTCCTAATTTAAATTGTACAGCTCACACAATGATTTTATTTAGCATACAGTATTTCCTCATGCCCCTTTGAAATGAATTCCTGGCTATGCCACTGAGTGGTCGGGATCCTTGGTCGGCACATGAGCGTAATCTGAGCGTGATCTGAAAGTGTGTGATGTTGTGCACCGGGCAAATCTTAATCGCAATGTTGGGGCGCGGGGGTTGTGTCATTATATCTGGGGTCTCTCACATTTTCCCCATCAGTTAGGCAATTGGCTCAGGCATAAGTACACTTGAGGAAAATTATGTTAATAATTTGAAAACAAAGAAAAAAACCAAGTCCACATTAATTAGCATAAACTCAATTACAGCATGTTACTAAATGTTAATTATCAAAAGACTTCAAGTCTCCTGGCATAAATATTGGAACCCACCAGTTAGTCTCACTTAGGAATAGCCAATTAACCACCACAAACATATTAATTAAGGTGATAGTTCATATTGGATTTAATTTGGCTTATTATTGGTTATAATTATTCGCCTTTTTTGGTTCTTTGTCAACATTATTAGTGGTGTATTAAAGATGCAATAGGCAATTTACAAAAAATCCTTACATGTACAAATAACCTGGAAGATACATAGAACATGATATAAAAAACAAAAAACAAACAAAAAAAAACCAATGCATTAAGCCATGGTCTCAGCAATAGTGTATTAAATTGCTGAGAAACCCATTTGGAAAACTGATTTCCAGTCTGGAATGCTTGTTTGTGCTTGTATGTGCTTCCTGTCAGTCATTTTATAGACACTGTACTCTATGGACCACCGTGACACAGTACAGCTAATGAGAGACCTAAGCTTGAAGGAAAAAAAAGACTACCTATTCCATTAATGGTGAAATCCATTGTTTGTTAATGTTTACTAATGATATCAGTTATGTCAGTTAAGGAAACCTTACTCTCATATTGTACTTTATATTTGCCACAGGTCTATTTGGTTGCTGTTTATGTCATGGCTGGGTGAAAGCAGGTGTACTTACCAGGATGGTTGTGATGATCAGTGTGGTGTTGAAAAGTGTGTCTGTAACATTAAGTGAGGGAAGCTTTTTCTCCATAGACAGCCCCTGCTCCGAATGCCACTGACCGATCTTCACCAACATGCACACACAGAAATACAGGGGGGGAGAGAGAGAGAGAGGTTACGTAAGCTCCTCTGAGCAGTATCTCGCAGAGCATTCATACAAAATTAAACATGACAAAAGACCTGTCATTAACACCGTCTCACAGGCACACAACAGGTTTCTGCACAGAGGTTTGCAACAGAGTGGAGCATCTTGAAAGCATCAATATCAAATCAGGCATTCAGTGGGAGACAAAACAAATTTCTAAGCAATACAATAAGTCAAACTAATCAAAACAAAAACTCAAATGACATCCCAAGTCTCTATATAAAGCTCGTTATTGACAGCACTGTTTGTACAAATGTAAACTGTAATGATCAGAATCCCACTATATGTATCGCTGAGAAGAGGACACGTTCCCTTTTGAGTCTGGATCCTCTCAACGTTTCTTCCTCATTCTTCACCCACTGTGCCTGTGACTTGCTTGTTCTAGATCTACTTGATCTAGATCTAAATCCTGATTTCTGTAAAGCTGCTTTAAGAAAATGGCTATTATTAAGAGAGCTATACAAATAAAACTGAATTGAACTAAAACGATCATTAGCGCTCTACCACTTATTCCTCCGGGAGCTTGGCCTTTTCACACACAGCCATTTTATATGTGGCAAAAGCTCAGCACATTGTGCTCCTGAATCATCCATTATTTTTACTTTTCAGTGTAATTGCAGAACACCACGGTTCAGCAGGCCTCATGCTTGATGTCTTTTGTGGAGGAGCTGCTCAATTTATCTTCTCCTACAAATCAGTCTCCAGTGTATGCTCCAAACAGAAATTCCACAGAAGATGAAGCATGCATGATGCTGCATAGGCTCATACATTCTTCAAAAATGAACAATGTAACCATTCACAGGGATAAAACAAAAACAATATAACTATAGATGGTTCATCCACCAGGCCCTTGTATTCACCATCACCTCTACAACCTTCATTTGTATTTTGATCTGTGATGGCGCAAAATGACGTAACACTTGTGTTGAAGCATCTAGTGTGAAGTTTGAAGTGTCTCTATGGCACTGAAGGTGTGGTCAAGAGATGGCTGTGAATAAGAGAAAGAGCTCCAGAGAATGAATGAGTAATAAATGTATGTCTACACCTATGTTCACCTATTTATACTTAGTCTGTCTTGCAGTGAAAGGCCATAAGTCTGAAAGAGAGAGAGAGACGGTACATAGCTGGAGGTTTCTCTGATAGTGTCTTGCTGAGCCTGTGTGTGTGTGCTATTAAGTTTGATATTGTTTTGTCTCACTTTTATTTTGATGAGCATGCCGTTATGAAAAGCACAGAGAGCAACCCAAATGAATATCACACCACCCACTCTCACGCTTCCCTACAGTCTCCTCAATTCCCTCGTGTCTACCAGGGTATGACAGTCTTTTAATCAAATCCATTATTAAATTGGGCATGGCAGCCATGGGTGGCAAGCTATTACATGCTGAAGCAATGGAGGTGACCACTGCAGCATGCAAAATGTCTGCAGCCACAAATGGATACATCTCATTAAAAAGGAGTATGAAAACAATAATGGTTGAACTTTCCCTACTTAAACTGCTTTTTTGTATGAGTTTGTTCTGATTATTAGGAGTATGGAGAACTGACACATATACACCTTACAGAACATGCCCTGTGATTTGACTGTGATCAGTTAGCATTGCATAAACACAGATGTAAACGCACACGGCATGGATTGGAGTGTGATCAGATTAATCTGATTCCAGTGGAAGTCTGGCTCACATTGTGAGCAGATCTCAGGTAGTTGTGCCCACCAACAAAACAAAATAAAACAAGGACAAAAAAACCCAAAAAACAAATAGAACTTGACACCAACAACATTGATGGGGATGCCTACACCACCACCAAGTCTAATCCTTCTCTGTATGCCAGAAACAACCTTAAAATGTACTTCAAACAGGAAGTTATTGAAGAAAAAGTATTTCAGATTTGACCTTGCTGTGACCTTGACCCTGTTGGGATCAATTCCAAAATCTAGTTCATCTGCTGGTTACAGTGATAATTCCATATAAATCCTACAAACATTCAACCACTCATTCCTGAGATGTCACGCTAATGAGAATCTCGGAATATCAAAATCACTTAGTGAGAATTAAAAAACAAACATGCAAAGACCCCACAACAATCTATTGTTCTCATTCCCAGAGTCAGCAAAAACCAGAACGAATGTTTCCTCATACATTAGTAATTCACTGTAGTAGCATTTAAAGTTGTTCCCATTATATACACTATATTACCAAAAGTATTCGGTCACCTGCCTTGACTCACATATGAACTTAAGTGCCATCCCATTCC
>CM075016.1:8939428-8962528 GCA_037576675.1 Pangasius sanitwongsei | reverse complement strand
GATATAAATAAATACAAACCCAAGACTTTTCTTTTGTTATGGTTGTCACTCCCACCTTTCTCACACACACACACATTGATATATATATATATATATATATATATATATATATATATATATATATATAAGAAGGGAAGACAGACATAGAAAAAGAATTACAAAAGAGACCAAGAGAAAGAAAGAGAAATGGCAAATACTTTGAGGATATGATGAAAAAAAAAACATGCATTCCATTTCTCATTCCTCGCCTTGGTGGACGAAATGACACCCTGCCCTCATGAATGAAAGCCACACAGAGCTGCAGTACTGAGAAACATGGAACTCAATCAAGCACTGCAATCACATCTGGCTGGAGAGCAGAGAGAGGGGAGAGAGAGAAAGAGAGAGAGAGAGAGAGAGAGAGAGAGTGAGAGAGAGAGCAGGAACTAATGAGGGGACATGTGGACAAGGACAAGGAGTTTACTGCACAGGAGAAAGCCATCATCCATCAGGAAGAAACTGCACCATGATTGAACAGTTAGATGAGTGTGATGAGTGCACATGAGGACTGGTTTATGGAAAACTGGTCACACAATCAATGCAAATTGTACACATATATTTATCATAGTTGCACAAAAAAGGCAAATACAAATTGTACTTATTAAGTTGCATGGACATAGACCATAGACCATATAACTGGAAACAAATAAACATAGAATGATATAACTGAATATAATTATATTCTTTTCACAAACAGTTAAAGGGCTTTTTACGTACTCACGTATGTAAGCTGTTTAAACTTGACAGCGTAATATAAAAGTGCAGTAATCTATGCAATTATAGGGTTTGAAGCTGATCAATCGAGGTTTAGCTTAGTTAGTCTTCTTAAGTGAAAAAATTTACACAAACACAGGAGCTGTCACAGGATATGAAAGTATTTCGAAACTTACAGGCTTTTCATGAATACCAGATTTCTTGGGTAAATGCTCCTATAAATGATTTATGAATAAATTTGTCCGTATCCACCTTCATAAATGAGGCCTAATGTGATCAGATACAGATATGATTAGCATCGGGACTGGGATACCACAGGACGCTACAAAAAATTTGCACAAGCAGGTTTTTTTTAAATGTAGGCATGCAGGAGTGAGCAATCAGACATTCACGAGGCATACAAACACCATGTTCACTGAACACTGAACATACAGCATTCATTCATTCATCCTTAGTAGCTGCCTGGTCAGAGTGCTTTAAATTAGGTTACTAGGTTTTTCTATTTATTTATTTTAAACATATTTTAGAAAATAGAACCAATTAATTTCATCACAGGCAGGTATAGAAAATAAATAAATAAATAAACGCATGAGCAACATTAAAAAAAAAAAAAAAAAAAAAAAAAAAAAAACAGCTGTGCGCATCACTAGCTGAAGTTAAGGAACTGTCAGAGCCAGAATTCACAGAGCATGCTGACAGTGCTGGCATTTCTACCCCTGGGTTTTTCTTCAGTGGTTTCTAGTGCTTCTGGCATAGTGGAAGGGTTCATGTCAGGGCTCATATTAAGGAAACCTTTTCGGTTTAGATACAGATATGGATATTTAGAGGGAAAAAAAAAAGTCCAGACTTATGTTCCTCACCCATGTAACTACATGTACATACATGGGGCAGTTGTGGCCTAATGGTTAGAGAGTCGAATGAATGACCAGCGCTGTCCTCCACCCTCAATACCACGACTGAGGTGAGACCCACACCGTTCCCCCCCCAACTGCTCCCCGGGCGCCGCAGCAAAAAAAAATAAAATAAATAAAAATATTTTTTTAAAAAGGCTCCCCACTGCTCCGGGTGTGTGTTTACGGTGTGTGTGTGTTCACTACTGTGTGTGTGCACTTGGATGGGTTAAATGCAAAGCACAAATTCCGAGTATGGGTCACCGTACTTGGCCACACGTCACTTCACTTCATACCTTTCCTATTAACTTCACTGTATTTACAGAATAATTTGTAGATGTTACTGAATAATATGATTAAGATAAACAGAATAAGGTAAAAGTTTATGGGGTTTATTTAGGACTTTAGGCCTTTCTGATAATTACATTCATACACAATCCTGTTTTCGACCTTCTCTGAATGAGCCATTTTCATAATTAATTTTTTACTGAGTACTTATCTCTGATTCTTGCTGATTTATAAGTGAACAGGTTCAGCTAATTTAATGCAGTTAAAATCTTCTGACAATTAAACTTCTATGGAAGGAAATATCAAAATAAATGAGTTAACAATGGACTCACTGCCCATGCTGAGCTCACACGAGGTACTAAAAGAGCAGTTTTGCCAATTACAATCAGGAAGTAAAACAGGAGGGTAAAAAATGCAAATGGTGAGAAATGCCTTTGTAGTGTTCACATCCTGCTAATTAAAGCAATCTATGATTAGTAAAGAACCAGAGATTTCCATTAATTGCGCCAGCAAGTACATTAAATCAATATCATTACCCAGCGCTGCTGCTTGCACATTTTCGAGCACACTACAGATGACCTAGAGGAAATGATGTTCTGAGTGGAGGGCTATTTATGTGCAAAATCAATCTGAGTACTCCTACACCTGCTTTACATGAGTATAGCTATTACAGAAAAGGCCACCAAAGAGATGCAGTTATCTCCTCAGCCATATTACTTTCCTGCCTAATGGAGGCACAGTGGTGGATGGATAAATGGGGATAAAGAGCTGGATGAGGAAATCAATGGGAAGACATGAGTATTCATCGGGGTATTGGATAGACTCAGAGACAATACTGAACTAAATATTAGTGTTCTCTGAGTTATTCGAGAGAGAGAAGGAAAGGGCTTTGTGAAAGCTTTGATAAGGAAGTTGAGGAAATGGAAGGAACATGGTGAGTTGGTGATAGGATTTTTTTTTAAAATAGGATGATGCTGGAGGGTTCCAGAGTTGAGCTTCCTAGGATGGGGATGTAGCCTATATTTAAGAAACTTAGTACTGTTTGACTTTATAGTATACAACTGTGGAAGAATAATGATTTATAACTGCACTGTCCAGCATCAACCAGAAGTGGATGGGTTCCCTTTTAAGTCTGGTTCCTCTCAAGGTTTCTTATTCATGTTGTCTCAGGGTTGTTCCTTGTCACCATCACCTCCGGCTTGCTCATTAGGAACCTAAATCTATGTACATCCGATTTCTGTAAAGCTGCTTTGTGACAAGGTCTATTGTTAAAAGCACTACACCAGTAAGCTAAATTGAATCCTAACAGTGAAGCAGCAGTAGGCAACAACACAACGCAAATGGAGAAGTCACACTTCTATACTAGATCAGAAACCATAACAGGTAAATGTAGAACTCTTAAGAGCTTTTTGATTGTGCCTCTAGGTTAACCATTAAAGGTACTACATAGAACCTTACAAACCATAATGTTTCCTAAAACATTAAACATTAAACACGGTTCAAAGTACAAGCATTTCAGAAAAGGTAACAACCCTTGAAGCGTAGAATGACTGTTGTGAAGTGCGAAACAGCATAATGAAAATGTTCAGGTCCAGTTCAATTGCTCATTATCACAGCATTTTTTTTTTTACAGCATATTTAAACAAGGAGAAATGTGAGCAAGTCTGAGTTTGTTTTTTCTCTTCTATCATAAAACAGCTGGCCTCAGTCTCTACACATACGGTAGCGAAACCACTGGAGCAAAACCTAAAGATTAATCAAAAGCCCATAATGTTACACCCGGCGGATTGTTCTCAAAATCCACATCCTGTCAGGCGAATCTTTTGTGCTGTTATTTTTCAAAGAGGTGACTCTGCGTCTGATGATTGCCATCAGAATGTCATTCTCGTTGTCATTAGCTGCAAGTGGAGTGATGTCGTCAATGGTTCTGGTGGCTTGTTCAACCTGCTTTGGTGTTGCAGAAAGGTTTATATCCTCGCAGACAGATAATAAATGCACGAGTTAGGAAAAGGCCAGAAGGAAAGGTCAGCACAGTTTACTTCTTTTCAAGAGGCGACCTTTTGCCACAATCAAACTTTCAGCTTGGGGAAGCACACAACCACAAACACTCCCCCTCTACCTTAGACATTCTGCTTTTTCTTTTTTTCCTTTCTTTCTTTTTTTTTTTTTTTACCTTTTTGCCACAATACTATTTCCATAACAAGAACTAAATCCACAGAGGAGCTTTTATCCACAAGGTTGACTCAATAACCTCCACAAACTTGCTAGTGTTCTGCTGCTGGCCCTTTTCTATGTCCGCTATTATGAGGATGGGAGATTAGCTAGGGGCAGATTTTACACTATCGCACTCTATCACAATCACTCACTGACTCACTCACGTTCTCGTTCTCTATGACACTGGCTCTGTCTGTACTTATCTTCTCTCTCTCCCTTGCTAGCTTTCTGACTTTCTCTATATTTTGTCCATCTCTATCATCCCAGTACTCTTGAGGGCTGTTCTCTGGCAGAGGCTAGGAATGGCTTTCGGTTAAAGAAAGTTCTTGAGAGACAAACTAGACAAAAGGGATTAAAGCAGTGTAAGGGTTGTTCGCCGTCTCCCTATTTCTTTCTCCCTCCCTCCTTTCTTGAGAACCAGGGACACACTGCCAGCAAATGTATTCTACATGCCAATCAGACCGCAGAGCTGTTTTAGCTTTGTAGCTAAGTTGAAGATCCTGAAAGTGGAGCAGCAGGAGACAAAAATGCACACATACACACACACCTCACAAAACAAAGGATGAGAGATAAGTCATCCTTGAAATCTGTTAAGACTGGGAGATTGCATAATGTACCTCATGCATTGTGCATTTTATCTGTTCCTCATTCTCAGACTAAAAATGCATGCTAAAAATATGGATTGATATCGATAGTGGTATCAAGTATCCGTCCAAAACTGTGCTCATTTACCCGTACTTGTAAAAAAAAAAAAAAAAACTCTGATACCAACACACCAACCAGTGAATGCTGTCATGCTGATGAATGAATGACACGAAATGACAGCAATATGGATGTATTTAAGGATTAATTATAGCCACAAAAGCGAAGCAGGCTGCAAACTGTGCTCTGGGGGAATATCAAAAGGATCATCCTTCAAAACATCTTTATGGTGTTTAAACAGATCTTTAATAGAGAATGCAAAGGCTGTCGACCTGAAAGCGCAATTTAAGCATGCATGGTCATTAAAACTGAACGCAAGGTGCTGTGAATTGCTTGCACACAAAGGTATTTGTGGGCGTGAAGTGGTGAAGTGAGCATGCAGAGATACTGTGTGTGAGAGCAATTCAATTCTGTGAACACAGAGACATGCATGCTTCCTTTCGCCACGGTCACTTTGCCTGTTATTAAATCGCAATTCAATTAAATTTTTAATACCCAAGCTCACTGATACTGCTCTGTGCACTCAGGTCAACCGCCCTAACACTGTCTATTAAAGATACGGTTCAAACGCCATAACATCTTAAACATAAAACTCAAAATAAATAAACATTATATGGTAAGGTTGGTGTGGAAGAACTTGAGTGTCATGCACAGAACCCTGACCTCAACCCCACTGAACACCTTTGGGATGAACTGACATGCCGACTGCACCCCAGGCCTCCTCACTCGACATCAGCCCAATGCAGTGTAAATCATGCTCACGCTCTCCAATTAGTGAGTGAAAACACATACCAAAAGCGCACAAACTAGGTATAATATCCTCAATTTAAAGCGAGCCACATCTTGCAAATAAGCTTGTGTGAACAGCCCTAGGACTCTGTTCTCTCTCCCTCTTGATTTTCCACTCCTTTTATTCTTCTTGTACTGTGTTAAGGTTGAGCTGGCACTGACCAATTAGCTGCAAAGACTTCGTCAGATGATGACATGCTGACTGGAAGATGGCCTTGTTAGAAACTTCAGAGGAAGTGTCTGAAGAAGTCGTCTCTTTTTAAGACAGAGTTTTTTTAACCTAACCTTTACAATGTGCAAGTCCTCTCTCTTTCATTCTGTGTCTTTCTCTGTTCTTCTTCTCCTCCTGTAACCCATGGGGGTGCTGCCTCCACCACTCACGCTTGTGAACTCTAGCTACATGCTCTGTCCTTCATAATTTATCACACATCTCTCTGTCATAAAAAAGGAAAAAAAAATAAAATCCATAATCCTGTAACCTCATAATGTCACCAGCGGAAAAAAAAACCCCTAAGCACCCCAGTAAACAGACTAGATAAATAAAACTGATTCCAAATGAAAACAACGGGAAACACTGAGGCTGCTGAAGTTGTGTATGGGAAATATGGCTGTCATTTTAGACAGGAGCTTTGTCTGGGTTTGTCAGGTTAGCATCGACAACAGAGTGGAACAGAGACTCTGCAGGTGGCAATGTGGGATGGACGTTTCTCCCATTGAGTCTTGTGTGATATCGTCAATTTATGTACAACTCTCTTCAGCATTGGTGAGTAAACACACCTTCGGCTTCAGGGGGCTGAATGCTGACTTTTAGTAGCTCTCTTTATATCATACTTCCCTTTAGATCAGCGGTGTGATAGTGCCATTGACTAGTTTTCAAAGTGGTGTCCAGGGATCTTCAGGAGTCTGATTTTTTTTATTTGTGTTACAATGATGGAAATCTCAACCCCCAATTAACAAAGTTATTATATTTGTTATTGAGCTAACTGGTCACCAAAGTGCATTATTTTCATATAACAGCACAGTTCTTAACTGTGCTATTCTGCTTATTCCACAGCAATTTGCCAAATATTACAATTTTTAAATTCATTATTAAATGACATATCATGCTTTTTAACTGTTTATAGTTACATTTAATGTTAGGGAATGTCTGTGAAAATTAATTCCTGTTAATTCCCGGATTCAAATGCTTATGTAATAGCAGATATAGACAGTCGTTCCCTCACCATCCTGTCTTTCTTCTTCTCTCTAAGTTAATAAGACAAAAAAACACAGCTTGTCATGTTACTTTAGAAACCACAAAGCACAAACCCCTCTGTCCTGAAGACTATCCCATGCCAGAAAGCTTAATGACTGTATGAAGTGCTGACACCTAAGACTCCTTCCATTAATGTCACAAACACAAAACATAATGATTATGTATTTTTCTTTGTAAAACAACATTATGTTTTTTTTTTATATAAACTGTTTATTTTTAGGCTTAGATTATGTGGCACGTCCACCAGACAAGTCCCTGTGTATGAGCTGTTACAACAGAAACAATATTACAGCTGGAAATATTGTCAGAGCCATGGTATTAATGAATCCACACATTCTGACCAATCAGATTCAAGAATTCAACAACAAGAATTCAACAACACCACGGTATTAATTATTTTAATTTAAATAATGCCACCTTGGACCTGTTCTTTCAGAGGAAAAGTTCATAAATAAAAAGTTCCAATAAATAGCCATGATATTATTATACATTTGAATAATGAACCTAATTGAATAGTTCTTGAATAGTTCGTGAAATAAATCTGTACTGAGAGGGTCTGTGAAAGTCTTTTACAGATAAAGGGGTCCCTGGTGGTAAAAGGTTTGAGAGCTCCTGCTTTAAATCAACTGATTATTAAAAGGAACACAGCCTGTAATAAATTAAAGCATGAATATTTCCATATGAAATATTTACCAATCCTGACATTCTTGGGGTAGACGTAAGGTTAATACCTCTTTGTTCAAGGTGTGTGTGCCTTTTTTTTTTTTTTATAGAACACTGTAGAGGAAGTAAGGCTCTATTTAATGAAATGAACCAGACAGCATTAAACAGGCTGTGAAACAGTCTCCTCCTGGCAGGAGTTGGAATAAACCATTAGAAACTGACGTGAAACTCTGATCAGTGACTAAAGAAGAAACATTTGCACAAGTAACACTCTTCTTAATAGAGTCCATTTTGTGATGTGTGAAGGTTTATCGCTAATTAGGTCTTGTAAAAGAGATCCAGGGTTTTCAGGTGATTCACACATAATATTCATAAATTAGCATAAAGATGGAGTTAGATATCAGTGTACAACACCCACGCTGGAAGTGCAAAACACAGAAAAAAAACAGTGAAGAACATAATTAACACCACTCGGACACACCTAGGACTAGAATTAATAATAATTCAAAATAATCTGTCACTACGGGTAATGACATACGCATCCTTCATAGCTGGAAAGCTCTGGATGTTGCATCATTTGCCCAGTTCTTTGAAACATCTGATAAACAGCCTTTCACAAACAAGTGAAACTGCAGCTGCCACTGAGTGAGCTGATGTTCAGACATCTGAGATGCCTTGCATTAATATTCTGTTTGACAGAGGTGGAGGGGGCTTTGTGAGGGGATGTGTGAAGCCATGTGTGCATGTGTGTATGTGTGTATGTGTGTGTAGCCTTGCAGGTCAGGGTTCTGTTGCCAAGGCAGCCACGTATCCATCTCCCCAGTGGCTGCCAGTTTGAGACAAATGATCACAATGTTAATAAGAAACTACTTCTTACAATCGATTAATTAATTCATCTGGGCATGAGGTGGGAATACATCCCGGGTGAGATGGCAGTCCATCTTAGGGCACCATGCACAGAAAAACATTCATACACACACACACACACACACACACACACACATGTAGGGGTGATGTAGAGTAGCCAATCCACCTAGGATTAGGAGGTGAGAGAATACCAGAGAACTCAGGACACACACAAAAACACACTCACACTCACTCTCAGGGCCAGATGTATGCACAGTAATTCAGAAAGTATTCAAACCCCAAATTTATTAAAAGCCAAAAACTGAAACCTCTCAAAGAATACACCTTTAGCAGCAATTACAGCTTTGAGTCTTCTTGGATAAGTACTGTGTTTACAAGCTTGGCACACCGGGATTTGGGCAGTTTCTCCCATTCTTCCTGGCAGATCCTCTCAAGTTTAATTAGATTGGATGTGGAGCATTTGTGAACTGCCATCTTCAGGCCTCTCCACAGATACTGTATAAGGTTCAAGTCTGGGCTTTGAGTCGACCACTCAAGGACATTCAGAGACTTGTGCCAAAGCCACTCCAGCATTGTCTTGGCTGTATGCTTTAAGTCATTATCATGCTGAACCTGCTGTTGAACCTCCAGTCTGATATTGTGTGTACTCTGGAGCAGGTTTTCTTCAAGGACCTCTCTGTATATAGCTGCTTTCATCCTTCCCTCAATTCTGACTGGGCTCCCTGTCCCTGAGAAGTATCCCCCCCCTAGAACCACCATGCTTCACCATAGGGACATGTCTTACCAGTTGATGAGCAGTACCTGGTTTTGCTATATGTAGTAATTTGAGTTCAGCCCAAAGAGTTCAATTTTGTCTCACTAAACCTGAGAATCTTTTTCCTTATGTTCTCAGAGTCCTTTAATTGCCTACCACATGCCTTTTACTTAGAACTGGTTTTCATCTTCCATCTAGCCATAAAGGCCTGATTGATGGAGTAGTTCTGCTTGTCCTTCTGGCAAGTTCTCACATTTCTGCTGAGGACTTTTGAACTCTGTTAGAGTGGCCATTGTGTTCTTGGTCATCTATCTGACCAAGGCCCTTCTAGTCCGGTTACTGAGTTTGGCTAGAGGGGCCAGGCTTAGGAAGAGTCCTGGTGGTTCTGAACTACTTCTGTTTCAAAATGATAGAGCCCAGTGTTCTTGCGGGTACATTCAACGCTATAGAAATGGTTTTATACCCTTACACAGATCTGTCTCAAGACAATTTGATTGCGAAGGTCTACGGAGAGTTCCTTGGACTTCGCGGCTTGGTTTTTGGTTTGACATGCACTGTGAATCGTGGGGACTTTCCAAATCACGTCCAGTCAGTTCAATTTGCCACAGGTGGACTCCAGTGAAGTTCTAGAGACCTCTCAAAATAATTAAAGCAAACAGTATGCACCTGAGCTCAATGTGGTGTGCCTTTAGCCAAAGGTCTGAATACTTAGCTAAAATGAGAGATTTTTGTTTTTGATTTTTAATAAATTAAAAAAAAAACCCACACATTTTTGCTTTGTCATTATGGATTATTGTGTGTACATTAATTAATACATTAAGTAAACGTAATCTATTTTAAATGAAATCTATAACAGTAAAAGGTGTGAAAACTGAAGGGGTCTGAATACTTTCCGAACCTACTGTATATGAGGAGGCGCAGCATAAAAAATGTCTTGATGCAAGCTCAAAAATTCACTCTCAATACATCTGATATTAACATTCAATTTATTAAGGCTGTAGCAAACTGTGCCTGGAACTGTCTGCTAAATGCATTGTGCATGAAGCACAAACTGCTTTTTAAAAGCCACTGTAAAGTGCTGGAAATGGCCAACTATCTAAAAAGCTTAGGACTAAAAGGAAAATACAGTAACAAAGGAAATGTGTTGATGAATGTGTACAATGTGTGAATAAAGACTGTCAGAATAAGTAAACAGTGTGTTAGGCATTAATATAGCTGATATGCCATTTTGCTTTACTTTAATGACAACCAAATAATCTTTGTAGAGCTTTGTATAAAAGTGTACTATAATTAAACAGTATTCCAGTTTTATTGCTATTAGTTAAGGCTCTGGGTTACTGATCAGAAGCCCTAGCAATGCCAAGCTGCCACTGTTGAGCCCTCAATCCTTCCTGCCCCAGCTCCAACCTCCCTGCTGTATCATGGCTGACCCTGTGCTCTGACTCCAGCTTCCTAACAAGCTGGGATTTGCAAAGAAAAGATTTTCACTGTGCTGTAACTTATATGTGACAAATAAAAGCGGCTTCTTCCTCTTCTAAATATGAGGAATTTGATGTACAAGTCTGCAACCTGTGTGCTATGACCAGGGTTGCCAGATCTGCAGTATTAAAACACATAGTTTGCTAAATATTTACTCCTAAACTTCCTAAAACCATCTTGTATAATTATACATTTTAATACAAATAATTTGTACAAGAATTTAAACGGGTGGCATGGTGAAGAAGTGGGTTGCGTTGCAACCTGACCCAAGGTTTCTCATGTCCTCATGTTCTCTCTGTGCCTGTGTGGGTTTCCTCTAGGTTCACCGGTTTCCTCCCACCTCCCAAAAACATGCTACTAGATAGATTGGCTGGTCTACGCTGCCCATAGGTGGGAATGAGTCTGTTAATGTGTGTCTTTGTGTGATGCCTTGTGATAGACTGGTGTCACATTCAGGGTGTGTTCCCACCTCATGTACAGTGTTCTTGGGATAGGCTCCAGACTCTGACCAGGATAAAGTCATTCCTGAATCTGATTTAATGAATGAATAAAAAGAACTAATAGAAAAAAATACTTCCTGTACTGGCAGTCCAAAAATATCCCATTTCTGCACCTTTTTTTTTTGTGCCAACATCTTACTCTCAAATGCATGCACATGAGGGACAGAAGTGCACTTTACTTGTTTCCACATGCACAGTGCATAAGCTCCGCATTTAGACTAATACAGCAGTTCTGTATATCGCATGCAGGGTTTTTCTTACATAACACGGTTTAATTATGTCTGAAAACCGGCGCAAACAGCTCAGTACATCTGGCACTGAGTGGTCATTACCACTAATTGCAGACTGTTCATAATGCCCATGACTGCAATCACGCAACATTAGCTTATATGCTTCGCTTTATTTGTTCCCTCACCCTCAGAGTCTGTCTGCAATGAAGATAATTGTTTAAGGTGACATTGCCCTTTCCAAAATGCCATTCATTAAATGAGAACATTCTCTATCAGGAACTGTAACTGCATTCAAACACTCCATAAACAAGTGAGTCCCCAGAAACAATACAATCCCATTATGTTTCCAAATAACCAAATGTGCTACAAGACTGACAATGACCTGAAGAGAAACGTGTGTCTATGTAATGGTGGAGTGACTTTCAGATTAACTCCATAATCCTGCAAGACTGCATGGTTTAAGGGACAGAGACTTCATCAAAATCAAGCCTTTAGATATGAACTATGTAACAAGCAACATAGAGATGTCAAAACGAGTCTAATAAAAGGAACCGTGTCTGATTTTAGCTGCCAGTCTGATTTGTCTGCCTGTCCAAAATACTGAATAAACGCCCTTTTCCCTTTGCTAGCTATCAATCAGCCCCAAACAAAGATCTCAGCAGAGATGCCATGTGGTATATGTGTGTGTAAGAACAAAGGTTAAGTGTAAAAGTGAAATAGATTTAAATGCCAAGAGGTTTGCGTGTATCTGTGAATCTGTAGATGGAGGATGGGTCACTCAAGGTCCGGCCCTGGACTGTCACTCAAGCAGATGCTTCTGTGACAGCTGTAGCCCATGTTTGCTTGTCAAATAGGAGACATGACAAGTCGCCAAGCATAACAGACATTCCTGTCAACAATGTTTGTCTTAAATGGCAAAGTCAGACACAGCCTGGGGCGAAGCTGGAAGAAGCTGCGCAATACACAACACAATGACAGAGACCACAGCATGCAAAGCATTCAATTCAACTTACACACTCATTCTGACACCTTGCATCAAGTTCTGTTATAATAATGAGGGTATGTCCTCTCTAAGTGGCAACCATTCATTCTTTCCCTCCTAAACCCAACTTTTCCTCCACGAAAACTACTAATTTACTGACCTCATCCAGCTCTTTACACTGACCCTGTCAGAGCAAACCCGGAACATGCTCTGATTTGCTTTCAGCCTCTGTCTCAGGGTCAACAAGATGGCACCATTATTGTCATAGTTGACAAAAAAAAACAAACATTTAACTTCCCTAGGAGAGCTAATTCCTGACTATCAAGATAATTAGAGAGAATGATATGGGTGTGTTCACTTCCACTGTCTCTACAGGTCAGACAATCCTCATAACCAGCCAACCTGTTAGACACACGCTGGTATTGGGGAGTAAAAGAGGTGTTTTTAGTCAGCAAACACAAGTGAAACAGGTCAATAAGGCTCCTGGCAGTGCCGTATGGCTGCTCAATACAGCATCTGGGAGTGATGAAGCATGAAGAATCCCTGCTACGAGAGAGAAAACAAAAGCGCAATGGTGTTTACGTGCAACTGAGAAGGAGGTAACTGGGAGAGCTACTTTACCTGCCTTAGGCCATCCCTGCTGTTCTGCATGATGCGCAGGGCATAGTTAGAGCGCTGGCCCCTGCTGTTGAACTCGATGTGGCCAGTTAGACCTTCCAATTCTACCTATCCAGGAGAGGGAGAAAAAAATATCTGGTCACTATAAGAGTGGTTTCATATTGCATCTATGGTGAACTCTATGGGCATCTGGTGGTGAATAAAATGATGAAAACCATAGCAATAATGGGATGACAGAGAACACATTAAAGTATTATGGACTATATAAAGACACACGTACATTTATGTGAATATGTACATTATAATACATTTTGGATGAAGTCACAGAATATTCATTAGAATGTCATGTGATTAGTTGGCTTTTTACTGATGCCATTTGCACATAAAACAGTTAGCGTTAAAGCATCTTGCATGGAAACATAATATTACACCATTAACATAATTCATTTGTATACAGAATAGTAAGAAAAACCACTGCTGTTATGATACCAATAACGTTCTCAGTCAAGAGAACACTCCTGAGTTGCATGGGTGCACCGCATTATAACTTCCTCTTTCACATTATTTCCTTGGCCAGCTTATGTCTAGAACAATTTCAGTGTTATCTCAATTTAATTTCTTTAGCTTACATGAATAAAAATATAAAGTCCAAAATAGGTTTAAGGGTTTCAATTCGACTGGGATCATGCCATGTTTCCTTGGAATACCAAACATGGTAAACAGAAATTGTGTAACACTTTTGTTAAAAAAAAAAACAAAACAAATAAACAAAAAAAAATTAAACTTACAGTTTTGTCACCTGTCCTGTTGTGTAATTTGCACTTCAACTGAACAATGTGTGCAGTTTATGTACTTTTAGTTTCAGGGAATTATTCATATTTGATCTCAAACCCAAAGGTCTTTAGTGTATAGCAAAAACAAATGAATTGGCCTTGCTGTTCTAATACTTTCGGAGAGAGGACTGTAGATAGGTTGTGATCCAAAAGCATTAGGATCAGCTGATTAAAACACATTGTGAGAATATAGAGTTTATTGTGTGAAACAATTTGAAACACATTTTCCATATTAATGTTACTGAATAGGTAACATTGTTAATGACTCATTGCTCATGTTCCAGCAGTGTGTTGGTAGGAATGCTTTTCACGTCTCTAGCAGTTAAAATGGTTAACAATTTAACAATAAAAAGGGCACATCTACGCTTTTTAAAAAGTTATAATGAAGTATGGATCACTGCAGCATGACATACGGCACTTGCCAGAATTTAAGGATGAACTACACGTCTATCTTGATGATGGTTACCATGGTGCACTGTAATGAATGTGTCACATGGATGATAATGAGTGTGTGCGCCCATCTGGAGTAGAGGAATTGATGCAGTGCTGCGTGTCTTACCATCCTCAAGTAGTTCATCAGGCTGGTGCCATGCTCCCAAATCTTTGAGGACTTGCAAGAGAGCTGAGTTGCCCCCACGTTCTGGCTGCGGTTTAGCTCCTGCACAGCCGCAACTACTGTGTGTACGGCATCAAACAGCAGCGCAGATGAGAGCTGGGACATAAACACATGCAGCAGGTAGTTAAATATTACTCTAGTTGAGTTGGATATACTGTATGTGTGTCAGCCTGGGAAAACAGCCAAAAAAGAAAAATGAAAAAATGGGTTTTGGGCAAAATAAAGTTTTTGATGCCTTTAAGAACTTTAAGAAAACATCAATATATTTCTCTAGAACAATGTGGGAGTCTTTTTATGAACTATTTAACCTTGTCCAAGCTTTCTGTAGAGAGTGTGCCTAAAGATGCCCAAAACCTTGCTAGATAAGTGTGATTTCTCCACACAGTGGATGTCACAAAAAAAGGACATAAGCCTAATCAATTGTTTCTAATCAAACACTGGCTCACATGCACCTCAGTGGAATTGGAATTTAATCTTTATATGTAATTTTCTCCCTTTTCTCTTTAAAATCTAACCGGATATTAGAATAATATAACATTACTTCTGGTTAAGACGCATGCAAAAGAGAGAAACAATTCAGGCCAGGGGTTTTTTAAAATTTTCCATAGTATAAAGTACACAGATATTAAATGATGGTTAATAGAGGATCTGGTTTTGACAATGTGAAACTCCATAACTGGCAACACTCTGTGTATTGCTCTACTGTCTACTGTGCAGACAGTAGACTTTTCCCTCCCCTCTCAATACCATCGCCTCAGTGATGCTCGAATGAAGTGAGTGCACTTGGCTTGGTCAGGGAGCCGTTTGGGTAAGTTTTTAGACTATGTGGCTGCCTGGGTGGACTCCGACATGTTTTTCCATGCTATTTTTGAACAGCTAGGGAAACAGAAAGGAAAATGACTACTCCTGTGTGTAAGTGCTCTGGTGAACAGGGGTGACTTTGTGAGTGCAGCCCATGCTGTTAAGGAAGGAAGTAGTGCACTATCGTGAGATACAGGTCTTTTGGTTAATCTCTGCACCGACCCACCTGCCTAACCTCACGCTAATAAAAGAAAGTGCTGAAATCCAGGGCTTAACTGTACTCCCACATATCCACTATGGCAAGGACATTAGAACACAGGCTCACTGCTCTGCATTTTAAACAGTCTGCATTTTCAAGTACAGTGTATCTAACGCAATGCTCAGAGTCACTGTTGGGTTAAGCATGCTCTCTTCACTTCCATCCATCTACAATATTATAAAATCAAACATTCTAATGATTCATTAAATAGAAAACCTAACCTAATTCACCCAATGAGAAAAAATACATCTGGTTTCTAAAAACATTTATTTTCTAAAATTCCTCCTCATGCTTTGTATGCAATAAAAATATAAGATCGTACATACATACATACATACATAGTACAGGCTAAGGGCAGCTTTCATGAAATGCTTATGCAGGTGTCAAGTAGCCTTATTAACACTAATCCTAAGTAAATTGCTACAAAAATCCTCTATGATAAAACTCCCAAATATTACTACTTTCTGCTTCTGTGAAATTAGGACATGAAACAAGGATTATCGTAAATTTTTTAGTACCTTATAATCTTTGCATGACCTGAAGGATTTTATGCACAGAATGAGAGGAGGGGGAACAAAGAACACAGAATTTCCTGTTTATGTGGATGTATGAGCATCTGTGTGTGATAAATTATAAAAGCTTTGTTCCTCAGTTTTAGGGTTATCCAGAGGTCTACTAACAGCCATGCAAACAGTTCTAACCCATTTCGTTCTGGATCCTCAGGGCAGTTTCCTTCGGAACTAGAGGAACATTATTGTTTGATCATTTCCTTGCTGAGCACCAACAGCAAAGCTGTCAACTCGTGACCATGACCCCATGTGGTTAATTTATAAAAGACCCTCACTACCACATGCTCATTCTCTTTCCTATTCTTGTCTTGTCTAGGAATCGAGGGAACTATTTTGCACCCCAGTGCTTTGATTTTTGTTAATATTATTATTATTGTTAAATCTGTAATTTGTAGATTGAGTGTGTTAATGTGCATCATGGGTGATGATAATTCTAATATTTGACATTACTATTTCAGCCACAGTTGGCTGTTTCACTGGACAAGACACATGGCCTATTGTTTAAGCTGGTGTGCAGCAGCATGGGAACAGCTAATCTTATAACCTTAATAAATAGGCCTAATGAAGTGGAACAATGGACACAATCCATGTCCAAATTGTTTGGGTCCTGAACATCTGCGACAGGCATTTACAGAGTCTTGTCCTAACTGCAGCATAACAGCGATGTGATAAGTGCACCTTTCAGGCTATGGATATACTGCTGGCTATTTGTCACTTCTAGCACTGTGCTGCACTGGAACATCTGATGATCAAAGTAAAATGCAGTATTGTGGTTCGGCAACGGCCATTGCACTGCAAGCTGATATTAAATAAAACTAACTCATGGTCTAACTCATGATATAGTCACCCAAGTGAGTGACTGGGCTAACCCATAATGTATCAACTGCATTAAAGCACCCTTGTGCACACTCACAAGTGCATTAAAGCTGTGACCTAAGGTTGAGATTAATTCCTTGAGTATAGACACAGATGGTCTCACTAGTGGTACAGGCTAATGAAGCCGTTTTTGTATATCTGCACGGCATGTAGCCAAATACAAAGGAACTGACATGTTGGTTCATAAAATATATGACACTATGGCAAAAGTGGGTTGTTTCCATAACACTGGGCACAGTTTCTCCTGGCTCTTAATGTGATATTGCCCATAACTGCAGGTGCAATGGGTTCAGTCATACAAACCCAGGCAAGCTGATTGGCACAAATGCCATTGCTAGATGCTTGGTACAAACACACTGTGCTGCCGCTAATAACTGCAATGTCTCTAGGGCCAGGGAGGCACATGTCACTTTTGTCTGAAACACAAACTAGATATTTTGAAGCAGCAGGCTACCTTTAAGCAGTCTTGTCTGCGATCAATAATTCTGAGATTATTCAGTCTGATCAGTTGATTCTGTTTGTTAAATGAATTACTCCGTTGAACAGATTGCCCTAATGTTCACACTATTCCCACAAAGTTGGGCTTCATAAACTGCGGATAGATGGAGTTATGCAGGATACAGTGCAGGTATTGCTGTGCTGTGTTATAGCCTCTAACATTTTTAGGAATTTAATCATAAATAATAGTGCAGACAGACAATATCAAGTTGGTTTTTTCATCAACCACCAAAAGGAGAAATAAATGTTACAATGTCTCTAGCAGTGGACTAGATAAACACCAGTCTTGAGAGCAGAGCTATGTATTGGGCCAATTCAATTTACAAGAAAGTAGTTCAAGTAATGTGAAACACCTACAGAAGTGCAGAAGTTGATCTCTTTGCAGTGGAGTTATTGTCCAATGTGTTTCACAGACAGGGCATAGACAAATGTTTAGGGCCAGAATGTACTGGCGCATAATTGGCCAAATCTACAGCCATATGTCTTTCTATTGCTTCAGTGTATGGATGAAACTGCAGCAGAAGTCGACAGACTATATACAACCAGTGAAACAGTGATAGTGCTAGACGTACTGATACATAAGTATACATTGTTTCACCCATTAACTGAAGGGCCCTCCATGCCTGTTACCTCATCAGACTAAACCTGAGATTCCAGATGAGCAGGTCACTGTGGAAATGCAGACCACGCACTCTTTGAAATTATTAGTCTGGCCTTTTGGATCAAACGCATCATACTGGCATGTTAGCAATGGGTCAGTCATACTCTTCTTCACAAGAGTTTTCTCACAATGTGCTAAACATTGGGAATTTAAACCGCTTACAGTGAACAATGCTTTACAGTTTTTCAAGGATTCGGCTAGTGTCTCTTTACGGGTCTACCCAAAAAGTGTGCCACTGGGACTGCATAAACTAGTCGAAACTTTAATAGGTGCTGACTCTACATAAACAACTGAAAATGGTAAAAGGCAAAACAAATTGCAAAGTGTTCAACAATAATTTTGTATTGAATACCGGCGTGCCAGCAAAAGGGGCATGATCACAGTTCTCCTGCCAGGAGCGGTTGAGGCTGAGAAGGAAATCTTGGAAGAAGGGGTGCGTTCTGTTGAAGACTGAGAACCCGATGATATTCACCCGTTGATCAGCTACATCATCCAGTCGCAGCAGAGAGAATTCCTGGGGAAGACAGCAGTTTAATTGTATTTAATTTTAATTAATTGTGTTTAATTGTAAAATAAACATATTGTTGGCTTCCTAATTCCCAAATGACAAAGACCCTGTCCCAAGTGGCAGCCTAAGCCCTGTGACCCTCCTCTGAGTCTAGACTTTGATGGCGCAGACTTGTGAGTGATTGAGAGTATACAAGCAAGGGTACACAAGCAAGCATTTGTGACCTTCAAGCCATCATCACATTCCCAGATGTTGCTTGTTGTGTTCAGCCTGGCGCTTCCACAAGATCTCACTATTCAGCAATACGGGCAAATAGTTACACACTCAGTGTCATTACTCACGCACATGCTTATGTGGATTGTTTCTACAAGTGCTGAGCAGGAAATAATTAGAATTAATTGGTTACAATGTGATGGCTAGAGAAAACCTAATTTTCCATTTGAAGAAAAATTAATTTCATAATCAGTTTCCTCAGAAAACACTTCAAATGATGTGGCATGGCGAAATCAGCTGATTGCACACAGTAGCGCCATATGAAATCATGTGTAGGTAGGCTAGAGAAATTAAATAATTGATCATACTCTGTTTAATTAATTATTTTACTGTGCTTGTTTCAGATAAGTTGTGAGCATAATGAATTAAATTAACAACAAAAGACACTGTAGGACTCTATTTGAGGATATTTTTCTCTCGTTTCATTATATTTTTCTCTCTTTTCTGGTCTGTGATCTTAACAAACCCACTCATAGTTGCAAGGGGTTTTGGGTAAGAGACTGCTGCTGAGTCCTCTTCCATACGGTCTTTGACAAAAGGTGTAATAAGGGTACATGAGCACACTTTCCCTTGTGGGATCTCATGTGTCATGTGCCTGCATAAACAAGGATGGCAAGAATGCAAGTAATCCACTACACTAATCATTCTATTGTTTCTACCTGTTGTAATGTTCGTTGGATAAACAACAATGATTGAAGTATTGTGCTGTGTATCCTGTGGGTAAAACTCTACTGAGATCCAAAATTGTCCAAAATGTTGTCAGCTTGCTTTCCCAACATGCACCATATTTCAAAAGAATAATGGTAAAAGCTAATAGAGATGTCCTTGTGTCTGGATTCACACTATTACAGTATATGTCCCTGACACCATCACTGACTCTAGATATACTGATGACAAGTCATATACTGAATACTAGACCCAAGAAATACATCATACAGAGAGGTGCAGAGTAGAAAAAGAGAGAGCAGGGCTGCATGAGGACTGCAGCAGGAGTCCGGGGTCTTCAGAGACACACCAACAAATGCCTCGTCTTAGATGCAGTAGCACTGAGCAAGCCTTGAGAAGCTGTGATCAAAGGAATACTCTGGCTCTATGATTATGAAAACAAAGTCAGGAGAGGTGTGAAACTCAGACTGAGCCAGCACACACAGCAGAGGATGAAAGCAGTGAGAGGAGAGACGGATAAGGAAGGAGTAGAGAAGAGTAATGTACTGCAGTGTCTTCAGGAGACAGCGTCTTTTAGTGCAGATCTGTGGGAGAGATGGAGGGAGACAGTGAAGCAGAGGGAGAGAGGCAGGATGATAAAATATGAACAGATCCTCCTTTGCTTTTTGTTTAAAGGTGACACAGTCTCCCTGAGTCACTCCAGGACTCATGCAGGACATTCTGCATTTGTTTCAGCATTTGCCTTGCTGTTGAGAAGCAATTTATAAGTCACCACAGAGGACCACACTGATCTTGTGTATATGCGTTCCAGGTAAATGTGAGACAACCATCTGAAAAGTGTCCATTACTAGAATAGTTTATAAATAGGACTTCTCAGAGCTTGATAAAGTAAAAGTTATGCAATAAAGCTATTGAAACTAAAGTACCATACAGTACAGTACCTGACTTTTTTGCCTCAAAGATGCAGCACAAAAATAACAACTTTCGAGGCTGGAGATGACAGGACCCTTGGGGACAGGAGCTGGCCCTGATCACTGACAGCTTGACTGAAGACAAGGGGAGAGAGAGGAGGGGGAGGACAGGTGAGGTACTGACAGGATGGCGATGAGCCTCCTGACACAGCCTGTCACCTAGAGATCAGTCAGAGCATACTAGGAGCTGGGCCAGAATGCAACCATGATGCAGGCACACATCACATCCCATTGCGCACACACACAATTCTACTTTTGTGGGTTTTTTTAGCCAAACGTCCTCACAAGGTCAAAACTAAAGTGTCACATTTTCCTACCATTATGAGGGTACACACACACACACACACAGGGTGTCCACAATTCCATCACAGTTGCTTTCCCATATATGAATATATAAATATTAATTATATATATATATATATATATATACACACACACACACACACACACACACACACACATACACACCATAATCTAGCCTCCCCATGCCAAACTTTACGATAATACGCTATGATAATATTTGAACAAATCCAAACAATGACAACGAACTCAAGATTCATCAATCTTTCAAACGCCTTTTCACATTAGACTTATTGACACAGACAGAAAATCTGTTATCCAATACCCCGGACATAATAGGCAACAAAGACATATAGCTAAGTACCATCAAGGTGTTATACAAAACTATTAATCTAGCATTAACTACAGAGATAAATATCACCAAGAGGAGCCCTGTCAGTCATTGTTGTGTTTTGTGGATTCAGTGTTCACATAGGGGGATTTGGGTAATCACTTTATTTATCCTTGAAGCTGAATGTAAAACATTGGATTCAGAAGAAGGTTTAGAATCTATATGCAGAAAAGCTCAGTACTAATACCCAATCCAAAATCCAAAACAATAGAGCAGACAAAAACCAAAACACAATCAGGCATCAAACAACTAGACTAGGGACTAGACTTCCAAATAGGGAACTGGCAAGACTTCACAATGAACTACTGAAAACCGGGAGCTTCTATACATGAAATCAGGAACTGAACAGGGAATTGGGCTCAGAGGCTCAGCTAGAACTCAGGAGAGTACCACCTCTGTTAGCAGGGAGGGCAAACATCCTGAGCTAGTGTTACACGGAACACTTGCACTATATGGCCAAAAGTTTGTGGACACCTAACCATCAGACCCATATGTACATTTTGAACATCTCGTTCAGATTTAATTGCCCTTTTGCTGTTATAATAACCTCCACTGTTCTGGGAGGGGTTTCCACTAGATTCAGTTGAGGTCAGATCTGTGCAGGCCACTCAAGTTCTTCTACTCTAACCTTGGCAAGAGATGTCTTTATGGACCTCGCTTTATGTATAGGTGCACTGTCATGCTGGAACAGGTAAAATAGAAAAGGGACATTTAACCAGGAATCTAAAAGGAATATAACTTTCACCAAAGTAAAAAAAAAAAGTTTATTTTGAGTCAGTAGAGAAAAAAAATACGTGCTGCTGTTGTGGCACTGTGAGTCACCCTGGAAAGCTTAATGACATATTTATTTAGACAGAGCTGAAATGACACACTGAATTTGCTGAAAGTTTTTCAGTCATGGATGCACCATACACCGAAGTCCTCATGTCACAAACTTAGGCATGAAACATATCTAGCTCCTATCAATGACAGTGTTTTGAAGCCACTATTAAACCAGAGATCTTATAAGGAGTCTCAACATCGAGGATACCCACTAATGCCATCCTATGGCGTAGGATTTAAAAGTGACTTTTTTTCTCTGCTGAACAGGTAAGACAGTTTAGGATTAGTTGTTTGGTATTGTGCCCTTTTCACACTTTTAGGTTTTTGTTGTCAGTATTAGCCTTCACAGGTTAACTTTACTTCTGCTACAATAGCAATAAACATTGTTTATGAGAAATGTTACAGAAAACTGCATGGGAAGTGAAGAAACATCTTGAAATTTAAGTGCAATTATTAAACTTATTTCTAGACATTTTTAACAATATCAATCTTTAAATTTTTTTTATATTATTGGCAGATAATTTCGCTTCTTTCTAGAAATGAATGCTAAAAATTTGCAAAATTATTTGCCAAAAGAACAAGAAAATTTCAAGCTTGAAATAAGTAAAAATGGTAAGGGATTGGATTAATAGTCTTAAATTTTGTTTATTGAAATCTCATAACAGGAAATACTGTTTGACTATACTCAAGATATTTGCACTTGCTAAGATTATAAGTTTTTGCAGTGAATCTGTAGAATTTAACCTCAAGTTCATTCCTCCTCATTGATAGGTAGCATCTAGCTCTAACTACCACCTTGCTGTCGACTAAAATTGAAACTGAACAATCAATCATCATTCTCACTGAGTGTTAACTCAGTTCTCAATGAATTAGAGATACTGTACAGCTAGCTAACATTAGCATAATCATTTCACTAACTCTACTTTCTTTTTCTCTTATCATTTTGTGAATACTGAATGGAAATTTGGTAAATATGAAATTATATATATACACAGTATATATATATATATATATACACACACAGTCAGGTCCATAAATATTGGGACATCGACACAATTCTAACATTTTTGGC
>CM075016.1:8881761-8926761 GCA_037576675.1 Pangasius sanitwongsei | reverse complement strand
ATTTGATAATAATGGCAAAATGTGTTTTTGTTTGTGTGTGTGTTGAGTAATGTGTGATACTTAGTCTGTGGCTTGTTGCCAGATTTTGCAGTCACCATAAACATATACAAAAATTGGTTGCAAAGTGTGGAATACCCATTTTTAATATAATTTTTTAGGAATGTTAAAGTTATGTAGTATTCAAGACTTACTCCGCAGTGACACGGGCAATGTTTTTTCACTTTTTACCCGCAAACCACACTGATCACCAACAGGTGTTCTTATCATTATTCTATCCCGGTTGCTGTGGTTTTACTAGTAGTACCTCGTATGATTATTGAAATATCCACGCAAACACTATACTGCACGCAAACTGGCCACACAACATATACAGAACCAACCATCTAACCACAAATTAGATGTCTTATGACTAAAATAAAAATTCTGGACGGAAATACCGTGCACTGCATCACTGTCTACTAGTGTCAGAATGAGCCTAAAACTGTGTATTTAGGGTTCTCGAGTCGCACAGCAAGAAAAGTACTCATCAAGCGATCACTGGCTGGGAGCTAACGGAGCAAAATTGGCCATGCTCTCTAGGTGGGAAAGATGACATACACTCTCTCCCCTGTCATTCACAGCGACAGTAGCCAATGGCAGGTCTCTGTGAGATCGTGTATGCAGAAGAGGGTAGATAGCACCTTCCTCTAAGTGTGTTACGATGCCCTGTGATGCAGCATGAGCAGCAGCTCAATAAGCTGCAGTTGGCTGGCTTCATGTGTCTCAGAGGAAGCATATGTTAGCTTTAACACCCCCCACACCCCACCCCCATTAAGAGTTTTTCTCTTCACAATTCTTGCCATCTCTTTGACGGACGTAAATGTGTGCCGAAATAGAATGGCGATAACATTAGTGCTGTTATGTTTTTGGTAAATCAAACACTTTAATCCCATGAGTACGAATAACTATTTGGAACCAAAAATTCCAGATAATGTTTTTCAGTCAGGAAAAAAAAGAAAGGTGCCACTGTCCCTTACTGATACTGGAGGAAGATTAACCTTTGATCAAGTCTGTCACGTTGCCTACCCCATCCTTACTTTGTACCACTAGTGGCTACCTACTGGTTGCTGGTGTGAAGAACTAGATAGACCAAGTTGAATGTCATGTGATCTTAATAAGTTGGCTGTACATCATAAACAGAGGGTTTACAACTCAGGGGAATTACCCACTACTCAGTAAATTGAGAAGACTCCTTAGAAAAGTGATGAAGTGTCTTTACCTAATTCATTTCTGGCTTTCATTTTCGCTCCTCAAACCCTGGTCTTCAGGATCATACCATTAACCTTGTTGCTACCACTATTAAAAAAAAGCTCTGGGGTTAACTGTGACAAATTTTACACAATACCAAAACCTATGACAAATTCACTATTAGACGGTGGATTGAATGTCTCTTGATTATCAGTGACCTTCTCATGCCAAACCCAGGAATTAACATTGCCAGTAGCACATGCTCTATCTCATAAGGTCCTATCAGACTCATTTGTTAATGAATGATTTGCTGGGCAGTGACACACACATCTCTGGAGGGCAATAATGATTGCCAATTGATGCCAATTATTACTCATCAGCCTATGTAGTTCCTTGTCAACAGCCTGTTGAGAAGAAGATCCTCACAAACAAACAAACACACACACACACACACACACACATTTGTCCACTTGTGTGCAAACAGATTTGGTCATTCCTTGTATGTGGTACCTTTTGGACCTCAAGGAATTATATGATGCAAGCACTTGATCTGAATATACTGTATGTACATGTATATTTTACTCTATTCTTCAAAATAAATTACTGATGTGAGAATGTTTATGTTTATGTGCATAGTATATGTGAAATATGGAAGAAGATTAGCTATAGTTAGAAATTTAGTCATTGTAATAGAATAATGGTTGACACTGAACATACAGTATATCTCATATATTTATAAATTCTAAAATGTAATTGCCTGAAGCTGGTTTTACACTGTGCAATTCCAGCGGTCTTTTATGATTATTACTTGTCACATTGTACAAGATGATCTCGATAAACACTTGGCAGAATTCTATAACAGACTGTATGATAACATGTTCTTCATGTCAGATCATCTGATGAAGATAAATAATACACTGTCATTACTTCATGCACAGTGATGCAGCACAGGTTTGTACTTTCTTCAACTGGAAAACTTTACGAAAGATTCATGTTGTCAAAATAGTACATAAACTCTATGAACAGAGCATTTGCTTGCTAATTAGTTAGCTACACACCTGTAAGCTACAACTCATTCTCTATTTCTTTCCATGTCATGTCCCTTTCTGCCCTGTCATGATGTAACTGCGATCAGACATTACAGATACATTCTGTCTGCTGCAACAATTCAACAAACTGCTCTTCTTTTAAATTCCATGTGTTTTCTTAATGTTTCTCCATTGTCACTACCGTATTTGTAGCAGTCCCATGAGTTTTGCGTAATCATATACCATCCTGCTATTGGTGGCTTTTAGATGAGTGCTGTCACAGCACTCACACTCTGAGATTTTAATAAAAATGTTCTGACACTGCCAGAACAGCTGTCTTTCGTTGCAGCGGCAGTAAATTGACCACCAGTGAGCAGGTCATATTATGTGTTCTAAGACCACTGATCTCAAATCCTGACCAATGATTATCTTTTACGATGTGTAAAAGACTCCCTCTCTCTTTCCCTCCCTCTGTTGAGCTACACATGCTACTCCTGAGTTACCAGTGAACCTGACCCCTTCTGCTCTCCGGACCCGCCTGATCCATCCTGATGCCCTACTTCTGGTTGGAGTTCTCATCACTTGGAAACCACTTGCTGTTGCTGAGGATAGGCCTACATGGACAGCCTAAAGATACATGAGATTACCTTGGATGGTTCCACTTAGAAACCATGAAGATGGCTTTGGACTGCAAGTGATATGAACCTGCTAGAAAATGCCAATTTTGCCTAAAATGATGGAACATCTATGAGTAGAACATTCAGACTGTCATGATAAAACATCCAAATAATTCATTATTATTATTAAAATAATTCAATTCAACTAAAAATGATTATCGTTATTATAATAAGTAGTTGTATATCTATTATTATTATTATTATTATTACTAGCCTTATTATATACAATATTATATACATTAAATTTTTATTATATAAAATCATAGAATTAATATCATTTTATCATATATTTGTATATGCTTTGCAGTTAAAATGAGGTGGTTTTCTTTAGGGACAGAAAAGGCACAACCCAACATACATAAACACATTTTACTGCTATGCCTACAAGCAGAAAATGTGCATGATTTAGGAAATAAACAGAATTATAGACCATGTTTACACTTAGTCGATTCATGCATCTTAAGCATCATAATTATATCAGGATGGAAAACAAACGTGTCAATACACAGAACATGAATTTAAAGTAGATTTCAATATGTTCACGGAAAACATTAGAGGAGATGGTTTGAGAATATCAGATCATCTCATTCATAAAACTAAAAACAAGGCACGGAAAAT
The DNA here is from genome assembly GCA_037576675.1 of Pangasius sanitwongsei. Lineage (NCBI taxonomy): Eukaryota > Metazoa > Chordata > Actinopteri > Siluriformes > Pangasiidae > Pangasius > Pangasius sanitwongsei. The sequence continues at coordinate 8,923,211 of CM075016.1, read as the reverse complement.
TTTTCAAAATCTAATTAGCAGATTTGCATATTAATGTGTAATATAGCTGTAACGGGCTAACCAGAGATGCACTTGAATAAAACTTTATCAGGATACAAGATGCATGAAATGGTGTAAACAGGGTCATAGGTTAGGAGAAGCTAGATTTATCCTGTTCACCAGGTAGAAAAATGGGATAATGTCAAGGGTTAGGGTCACAAAAAGAAAGAAAGATATAGTGAGAGGGATTAGCAGCTGATTCACTGCTGATAGGGTGTTACTGAATTATGCATCTTCACTCCTCTTCCTCTGTGATAGACTGGGTAAAGAAAAGCAGTGTAGCTGAACTGAGGAGGACTACTCTGTTTTGTTCTGTTCTGTGTAGTGCTGCTGGCCAATGCACTAACCTCTGACCTAAGTGCTACTGTGAGAAAACACACACAAACACGAACCCATACACACACACACTCACACACTGCTCACACTGTTCACACTGTTCACACTGTTCACACACACATGTAGCAGCAGCACATTTATTCAGAGGGGTCTAAAGAACATTGTTGGAGGGGGGTTAAATACCATTTAGAGGGGGCTAAAGCCTGCTAAAACTGGCCTAACAATGCCACTGCGTATAATCTCTATGCATATGAGCCTACAGAAAAATAAATTTGTGTAAGTGTAAATGCCCTCTATTTTAGCATAATTTAGAATAAAAGTGTAACTTCTATTCTACTACCTTTCTTTTATTACATCCTTTTTTATTAGCCCTGAAAATATCTGCAGTGTTTCAGTAAAGGGAAGGCAGACATAAGAGGCTTTCACAACATTTTTCTATGTGATAAAAGGAGAGGCCACTTTATGGTTTCTAAACAGCCTGTTGTAAAGAAGCAGTTGAAGCCGTAAACAAAGAGGCAAACATACTGGCTGATGTTCAGAGGTAGATCAGGGGATGAGAGGGGATGAAGGTATACGGCAGGTCTTGAGAGACATGTACATGTAGAGATGAGACTAAAACTAAAACTAAACAACGGGAGAGAAGGGGGATGTGTGTGAATGTGCGACAGTGGGAGAGAATGCAAAAAGACAGGGAAAGAGGGGGTAAAAAGAAAAGATAAGGACTACTAAACAGAACACTGAAAGAGAGAGGAAGAAAGGAAAAATTGAGAATGAGAAAGGACATGCAGAGAGAGGAATAGTCAGTGTATGCTGACATTGATGAATGAGCTGCAAGAACCTTTACTTCAGTAATTTACAAATGTAGCAGACTGCCACGAAATGTCAAGTTGTGCGCATAATCTTGAAAAGAGACATTTGTTTTGCTGTTTATTGAACTGTTTGTTTTGTGTTTGTTTCCAGTGAGGTGATGCAGAGATACAAAAGCCATGCCATGTAGTGCCTTATATGGAGGCCATGTTTAGAAAACAATGACAGTATACTGTATATGATAATATTGGATAACATTGTATGTACAGTATCTTTTATAAAGGTGACATGTAATGTTTGTCTTTACATGTCTTTACATTACAAGAGGGATGAGAGAACATACTCCAATTATCATTATGGATAAAAACAATATAATACTTATGAATATGTTATAAAAGCCCTTTGTATTCCATTATCTTAGAATATTGTTTTTAGAGCTTTAGAGAATATACAATATGTGCATTGCCACTGGACTCTATTTATCTATTTGTTGAGACCAAATGTCTTTATGTTAACAGGAATATATGATTTTTGACTTTGTGGGGACAGTTAGCTGGCCCCCACGATGAAATGTGTTTATTTGAAGAACTAAAAGATTTATGTTTGGATACTGACATTAAGGTTAGGATTGGGTGTGGGTAGCATTATTGACCGACGTTAATACACGAATCAGTGGAAATCCCTCACAAAGATCATTTCATGCACATCTATATGTGTTGTGTGTGTGTGTTTGAGACCAAGTACAACCAAATGTAATCAAGTAGTATAATAGTAGTGTATCAGGCAGTGCCCAGTTTCCATATTTAACCATGTTTTGGATCTAGGACTCATTGCTAGTGGCTATAATCAGTGTGTCTTGTGATATTTAAGGCCCCTGAGTGGCTTAGAATTTAAAGACTTCCACTCTGGTCTTCATTAGTGGGTAAAATGGAATGAGACTGAAGCTCTAATTCTTGTACTGAATTTAATGCTGTAGTGAATTTCAAAGGAAAGCTTTGCAGTAACCTTAAATATAGCTGCATATACACATAGAATTCTAATTTCCAAGCAGGTGCAGAGTATCGCATGTGTGTGTGCATAGCCCTAAGTAGCCCTAAGTTCCCCACATCTTAGCCAGTCTATCCACAGAGGAAGAGGAGTACAGATACAAAAGCTGGCAACTGCACATGCTGCGACAGAATGTTGGCAAAATGCTGACTAAGATTAATATTACACCTTATTCAAAATACATCATATGTATTTTGAAATAGTTACAGTGTGATGGTACCTACCTACGACATGAATTTGTGGTTAATATAGCTAGCTATCAAGATTGATCTCTTGGTTAGCTCCTTGTTAGATAGCTAACGTTCTGAATGTGAGGTAAAGAGGCTAGGCTATAGAACACTAACTGTAGCTAGCTGAGAAACCAACTACCTCAGAATCCTGGTAGGCATCTACGTAAGTGCCCCCTGTGTACTCCATGGTGTATTGGAGTTACATGGAACATATGGAACACAGAACATACCCCTGAAGTGCAGGGACTGGCCACTGCCATCAATAGTGCTCAATGGACAGCAATTACATCAAATCAGCGAATACTGATGGAAGGAATTACAAACTATAGTTCCACCACCGGCCCCAGGTCTTTTCAGGGTTCAAAGTCTCATCAATATAATTCACTCTCAAGAGGTTTATTCCCTATTTGACACAGGTATGATAGAAAAGAGCCCATAGTTTAAAACAAAAGTCTCCATTCAGATTTTGTTTCAAATGGCTTTTGTCCAGACCACAACTTGATCCTTAACACATCCAGCCTCCTCACCTAAACCACATCATATATTTCATCAGCATGATGCTAGATTCATTTAGAACACTAGCCACTTCATGCCTCCAACATGTGATGGATTTTATTAGGCTTGCCAATCAGGTTAAGCCATGTGCCTTATCAGTGTCCGTTGTGAATGCGAGCAAGGACTAATGATGGCAGATGCATAGGTCAGCTCCCCAGGACTGAAACATGTCCTTGTCTCAGTGAAAGAAGCCCAAGTATTGGCTCACTGGTGATGCAGTACATTCCTAACAGAAGGTGTCTGATGGGAGCAGTGTTCCTTTGGAGAGAAATAATCATGACAGATGTATCCCTTGCAGGCTGAGGAGCAGTATGGTGCCACATGGGTAGTCTGGTATAAGGTCAAAACACATCAACCAGTTGAAATTGAGTGCAGTCCATCTGGCCCTGAATTCTTCTTGCTGGGTCTCAGGCTACATGCTGGTCTGCTCAGATACTGCTGCAAGGGACAGCTGTGTAAACCATTAGGGTGGCAAAAAGCAGCTTTCTTTGCCTTGCACAGAATCTTCTCTAGTGGGCGCAACCATGACTGGCCTCACACTGAACCACTGAACCTTGGATGGCATCTCTCTAGCGACCCATACAGTTATTAATGCCTTGCCAAAGGGATCAAGGCATATTCAACCACCATGGCACCCTAAGATGGTGTGGGACCTTCACTCATTGGTGGACAGATAACTCTTGGCGGACCTTGTTGCTGAATTCGGGATTTCAGTTTAAGGTCATATTACCCAACTTTGTAAATCAGCCCACTGGACCTTGCAGTCTTCAATGAGGATAAGCATGCAGAGCAGTCCTTACTGTGGCGGCTCTGTACCCTACAGTGTCATTTGGACCATCCAATCCTCAGACCAACAGTTCATTTTCAGGAGATGAAGGGCTCCCTAGTCTAAGCAGAGGCTCTCCCACTGCGTGGTGAGCACATCACCTTGGCTTATAGTTGGGCTGGACACCCAGACCCTACTGTGAGGAGCCTCTCCTCCTCATGAGGCTTATTTAGAGGTGTGCTGCTCCAGGAAGTCTGTGCTGTTGCTACCTGGCCAACACCATGCACTTTCTCCAGATTATACACTGTTAACATTTCCCCTCTCATTGGTATGAGTTAGGCTATCATTTCTGAGCACTTTTCAGTCCTAAGATGAGTACTTTTCTTCATGCCATTGTTGGTGTACTTGAACCAGGTGGTACACACCATCCCTGATGGTCAAGAGGGGTGAAAGAGAACACTAGTTACATTCACTCAATGTCAGCTTTATTAGGAACACCTATACATCTGAACATTCATGCAGTTATCTAATCAGCCAATCATGGCTGGTTTGAGTATTTCATAAAGTGCTTTCATAAACAGACTCTAGAGTTTACAAAAAACATTGAGTGAGTGACAGTTCTGTGGATGGAAATGCCTTGTTGATAAGAAAGGTCAGAGGGAAATGGCCAGATTGGTTTGAGCTGCCAGGAAAGATACAGTAACTCATATAATCACTCTTTATAACCGTGATGAGCAGAAAAGCATCTCAGCAGGCACAAACCATATTGGGAGAAGGTTCTTGCGAATAACTGCTTTATGATGGTAGTATTCATTGCAAATATTGCTTTATACTTCACTATGTGACTTTGCTGGATTATCTGTGCATGCATGCACGCACATGCTCACAAGAAGGTATCCGGGCATTACAAAACGCCCCAGGGGTTATGTGGTGTTCATAAAACCATTCTGCTGCATGTTACTCTTCTTCAACTTCCAAAATTTTATCATTCATAGTGTGATTCACTGATTCATGGCTAGTATTTGCAGCAACCGTACATTTTAGCACCTGCTCCCCTATTAGTCCTAGTTTGTTCTTTCTACAAGCACCTTAGAAAAGGTTCTTCGTTGAAAAGCTCAATACTATGATTGATATCCTGATAAGTCACCTTAGATATTATGACCTACCAAATGAATACATGTAAATGTAATTCTGCAACACACAGCTTTTAGCAACAAGACTAAGTATATTTACGTCAAACATATTTGCATTGACATTTGTTTACTTGTCAGATCTTACCCAAAGTGACTTGCGAGCTGTATGAGGTAGGAGGAATCGCGGAACAAGTGCTACAGAACTAAGTGTTCCCAAATTGATTAGAACATGCAAGACAGCTGTATAAGGCTGCTACAAACATTAGTTTGAGCTAGAAATTGAACTAAAATCATGCTGTTACAATGCCTAATAATACACACCAATAACTATAATATATTACTATGAGTAACTGTGCATTATACACTCAGGGGCAGAGAATTGTGTACTCTATATATTAAGGGGTCCCTAGCAGTCCGAAAAACAGGGGTTTCTTATATAAATACTGTAAAAAAAAAAAAAAAAAAAAAAAAAAAAAAAAGTCCCTTAGTACCAGTCAAACAAGTAATGAAAACAGTATTTCACATGGCAAAGCATTATTGCTTATACAAATCTCGCAGCAATGATCCCTTTATGGCTCACCAACAGGGGAATCAGTCATGCCTAAATGCAATAGTCTATAGTCAATAAAGAATGGTTCTGTTCCTTTCCTTTAAAGAGGCTTAATTGTGAAATAAATATTCCTGTGTTGTTACACATAAGGAATTAGTAACAAAGTAATATTTCTCTTAGCAGTGACAAAACCTCTCCTAGTTTTTATGTGCCAAAATCACAGACCTTGTCCATGTCACACAAGAGAATAATTCAAATACCTCATTGTGATTGGCCAACTGCTGAAACTGACATACAGCAAAAGCAAATGCATCAAACAAGATGTGTATTTTTATATATAGTAGTATGCTAGCGTGCAATTAAGGATGATACTTTTTTTTTTTAAATTAATTTAATTTAAGAAAGTAGTTCTTTCAGTTGTTTGCATAGAAAAATCAATGTGTGTAGCATTTTGAACAATTATTTTTGCCCAATCTTTTGAAGGGAGTCGATAATTCTGCAGTTGACTGTATTAAATATTGCTGGCATGTGTTCTCGTTGTGCTCTGTAGTGCATGGAAAATTGTTATTGATCACACAAGGACGTTTTGCCTATCAAAAACAAATGGAGACACACAGACGAGAGGGCTTTCTCTTATGAGGTTTCCCAGAAAATTCCACTTAACCAGACCAACCCTGACAATCATCAAATCAAGCCAGCATATCCTGCTTACGTAGTTTCAGTCTTTTTCTGTATTACTGAGCATCAACAAATGTTTGTCTGTTATTTTGGCAAGTGCAGGTTTCTAGCCTTTCACTAGACTCAGCTAAAGATCTTGAAATTACAACTTAAATACATAACTATAACTATAATAAATCTTGATAGAATTTGGTGCTTTGGCCTGAAGCAGCTCTCACCTTTATGTTGCCCTTGATCCCATATGGGGCAAAATTAATATGGACTGACATACAGGAATTAATGAACTAATAAATAAAGAAAGGGAAGACAGAAGAAACTATCATACACAGGATTCATTCAGTATAGAATTGCTTGGAAGCTATAAATAAGAGAAAATGTTTGGTGATTGTGCCAAATTTATATCCTGACACTAAGCCTACAGTACATTCCTGTCCAATTCTCTAATACCAACTGATCTAATAAACTGATTTTAATAATCCCTTTGCCAGATAAAAAAATTGCTGTTATTTTATTTCTCAAAATGTCTGTCAACCCTTTAGCCTTTCCTGAATCCAGCTGGCATATCCATCTTGACTTTATTTGTTTTAAGCACTTACATAACATTCAATTTCTTTCCTGTTGGTTGAGCATCTAATGGTGCAAAAGAGAACATTTAATACTAGCATTTATTTTTCTCATTATAGCTGTAATACAAAGGCATGTAAACAACTATCACACAGGGAAGAAGGTTTTAATGCCAATACCCTTAAACACAGCAGTATGCATTTGACACTCATTGAAAAAAGGAAATGCCCATGGGCAGCAGACACACTCTGCTGCTCTAATGTAGAGTAATAACGTAGAGCTCACTATCCATTCATACACATGGGCCAAAAACCTGGGACAGATCTTTCAGCATGACGGCTGCAATGTGAGAGAATCGGATTAGTTATCACTGCTACTAATGGGGGTCTCATTATCACACACTGGAATAAAAAACATCTCTGTCTGCTTCATACAGGCCACAGTTCATGTTCTCACAGGCCATTTTTAAGAGGCGATAATGACATAAAGAAGACAGATCTCTGGCGGGGGACGAATCACTTTGTAGTCTTTAGGATGACAGTCTAAAACAGGGAGGCCAGAGGGAATGCAGGACCAGAGGAAAAGTATTACTGGAAATGAAGCTTCTTCAAGTCAGACAGAAGTGAATCCCTGTTGAACTATGGTTCCTTGGCAATGCTGGATGGTTGTCATTTAAAAGCTCAGTTTGAGTTCATACAAAGCCGAGGAAAAATTCGTATATTTGGTTTTGCCTAGTAAACACCCCAGCAAATAAAAGGCAGTGCCAGCTGAATCAAAATGACTGTCCCTCTGAAAATCATTTTATCTATTAGCACCAACCTGACATTCTGTTTACTTTCCATAAACACAGAGAATTTCATATTTCATACGAGATGGGCAGCCATTACAAAGCACAGAAAGGATTAATGCCAGTAATAATACAATTAAGCACTGCAGTTTGCGCTTGGCTTTCACTGAACTATAGCACGCATATAGGGAGGAACAGAAAGACTCCATTAATGAGGTATGTATACCATAAACCACATCTTTGCCACAGCAGGACTGCACATCATTAATTCAGCAGAAGAGAGCAGCAGGTCAAAGATTCTTACCAGCGAGGTGAAGATGTAGGTGTAGTAGACAGAAAGCATCCCTAACTCTGATGCCTATGAGAAAAAGAGACAGAAAAAGAGAACAAACTCATTTTGTGACAGCCACATTACACATTGCCTTATAATGAAAGGCTAATATAATTTAGCAAAAGTGGCATTATTGAGGCACTGTCATTATCTGAGCTTTAAGATCACCTACGGTGCTTTTCCCCTGTTGAGCAAAAGAAAACACACAGTGTATTGCTTTTTAAGCCCTGCTTAGAGGCGGATGAAAGACAGCAAAGAAGCATGGCACTCATGACCCACTAGACTATTCTATTCATTAATTCCCCATTGTTACCTGGGAAACAGCCACAAAGATTAAGCATTTCAATTCAATGTGACAGTGTTAGAACATTTCAATAATTACTTGTTATGAGACTCTACAAAGGCAGAGTGGACACTCTTTGTGCATGCATATGTATTGAATGTCTTTGTGTTAGATTAGCAGGACTGAGTAAAAGAATCTGTGAACTCTAAGTGGTGAATTCATCACTAGACAACAATAGCAGATACATCCATGCAAAATGAAAAAAAAAAAAAAGAGATAGTTTTCTTTATTCAAAAGCAGGCAAATAAGAGCCCCCCCCCCCAACAAAACAAAACAAAAAAACTGCAGGCTAAGGCCAAGTTTTTGATTGGAAAAGACATGACCCACAGATATGACCCACTTTTCCTGAGAATCAACAGATAATAACAGATAAAGTTTGCTCTCTTTGGACACAGATGCAATAAAAAAGGTAGAACCCACAGAGTCTATTCAACAAGGGTTCTACTAAACATAGCATGCTTTTGTGTTCAGAAGAAGTGCTGCAGCTTCTGTATAATTCTAAATTTGAGGGAGTTGAACTGGTTCCTAAAGACCCTTCCTTTTCATATGTTAAGGTCATCAGATGTAATCCATGCCATGCAACCAGAGGACTTGCGTGGACTTGCATAACCATCACCAGCTAGAACACAAATGCTTTTAAAGGTTTGCTTTCCAAAGACATTTCTTTTCAAATAGTGTTCTACCCTTTGGCTCATGCTTACCACCACGGGCAATTTTTTGACAAGCTAGATCCACTGAGCATGTTAGCCACCCTGCCACCCCAATGTGTGGCAGACATTATGCTCTCTTTGCTTTACAATAGGATGCACTGGCCTAAAACTGACCTCGCCATCTACTGTACATTTTTTCTCCCTGTCACTGATTTTTTCCCCCACATTGTACAGAATTCTGCAAATAAGCCACAGAGTCCTGCTTGTGGCCTATGAGATGGTCAGCAAGCTCTTGGTACCACTACTCCTTTTGTTGATTGTGAAAACATCCTGGATTCCAGGACTTTTGCCCATCTGTTTGAATAGCTAACTGAACAATGCTACCCAGCATTCCAGGAATCACTCCTGAATGCATGAACCCTTAGTACATGGGCCTTCTATTCTCTTAGGTGGAAGCTGAATGCTCTGCAGCTCATAGGATGGATCCTTGATCAAGCAATGCTTGATTCCCAAAATTCTAGCTTTTCTCCAGGGACAGGTAGACAGAGGCAAGTCTCCAAATAGGCTATAGATGTTTGTAGCTGCCATTTCAACATACCACAGCCCTGAGGATGGCATCTCCCTGGGGTCTTTACTTATTTGACCTTTATGAAAGAAATGTCTGCCATGTTTCCTGAAGAGACTATTAACTCGCCTTGCTTGGTATCTTTGACAACCAGCACAAAACCAAAGGGAGACAAGAAAATTGTCTTTTTCAATGAAAAATATTTCCAACTTACACTATTCAAGATAAATTCAGTCCCCTCTGAAAGTATTTGAATGGCAAGGCCAATTCTTTTGTTTATGCTATACACTGAAGCAATTTGAGTTTGAGATCAAAAGATGTGTTAAACAACTTAGAACATGGCACTTTTGGTGGCCTGCTCAATCTTCTCCTAGAAGGCTGAGTACTTCAATCTGCCATTTGATGCATTTACACAGTTAAATTTCCTTCCTGATGCTCAAAACCATTGAGGGCCTTTTGTTCACTAGTAAAAACTCTAACACTGAGGAATTGTTGAGTATCCCCACACACGCCAGAGGTCTGCCTCCTGTGAGGACTCTGGAGTTGGAGAGAGACAACGCCTGATGAAGAAGTTTGGTACCACTGCCTATATTGTGTGTGGATGAGGGAGAACTGAATGTTCTGATGACAAGTTGACCCTGGGGTGACCCTGTGGTTGGACCTGGGATTTCTGCCTATGGTCATATCATCCAATTTTGTAAATCAACCAAATGACCTTGCATTGTTCCTTGAAGGCAAGCATACAAGATGGTACATTCCCTATGGTACTATTTAGATATGACAATGGCCATCTGCTCCACATTCCAAGTGTTCATCTTTCACAGAGCACAGAGGACACAGGCACCCTTGTCTGAGCAGAAACTGGCCCATTCGGTGGTGGACATCATCACCATGCCCTATAGATGGGCTCTATCCTGACATGCCACTCTATGAGCCATGTCTCCTCCTTATGTGCATTACTTGCAGGCATGCCACTCCAGGAAGTCTGCAGTGCTGTTCACTGTACTTTATCCTGGTTCTACAAGGTTAACATCAACAATCAACTAGTGGTATGAGTGTGGTGGTCATCTGTAAACATCTTTCAGTCCTTAGTTGTTAGTTCCTCATGACACTGTGGCATACAGTATGTTATGCAGATAATTCTCACTACCCCTGGCAGCTGGTGAGAATCAGGAGGCAGGCGGGGTAAAATAGAATGCTAGTTGTTTATGCAGTTGTGGTTCTGTCTACTGCCAGGATTCCTTGTCACCTGGAACCAGCATATATTTATTGCAAATTCTGAATTATAGTATGTCACCTTATCAAGGTATCCAAGCAATCCAGGGTTCATAGAACCACAGTTACAGTGACTAGAGTTTTTTTTTTTATTTAGTGACTAGTGAGCTCAGATCCCAGACTTTTAAGTGCCACTATCAGTAGTATGGCCAAACAGTTAACTGGTTAATTAGGTTAGGAGTGCCATAGACCATCAGCCATATTTTAACAAATATTTTTGAATGACTACCCTCCAAAAGTTCCATATCTCACTCGAAAAATTACATTTTCTATAATTTAGCCTCTGAAATGCCCTGCAACCTTTATCAAATAATTTACAAAATTTTCAAAAGCAAACAGGCATACTCACAATGTGCATAAATCATGCACTATTTCACTGAAGAATAGCCTTAATCACATGGGAAGCATGGCTATTCTGAAAACTCTTCGCTATTGTCAGCTCTAATAGACTTTCAACACTAGAAACTCTTCACTCAGTATTCAAAGCTTCATGAACGATAAAGGGCATGATACAAAGTCATCATTTCAATTATCAATCCCTTCATGAATCAGTGTCATTGTTGGCATAATCATCAAAATTTTTTCAAGCCATCAGGCACACACAATTGAAGTATAAAAATGCACAGACCCCTGAGAGTTCGAAGCCCTTCTACTCCATCTACAAAACTACTTAAGGGCTTCATGGAATTGGATTTAATCAGTAACTGTCAACCAGACAACAAGAGTAATTGAAAAATACTAATAATTGTTTCATGCCATAAAAGTTCTATAGCCATATCCAAACTGATTAATGGTGTTTTCCAGCTGACATGAGCTGCAGTTTTGGATGGTGGACCATCTTGAAAATGCAACAATTTAATATTTATTATATTTGTATTATATTATTATAGTATCATAGTATGATATTGCAGAAAAAAATTATTGTCATTATAAATATACAAGCTATACAAGCGGAATGCTATTCTTCTCAAATCATTGGCTGGATGGAATGGGGGAGAGTCAGCCATAATACAGTATATCTGAGCATTTGAGGGATAAGGGCTGTGCTCAAGGGCCCAATAATTACAGCTTGGCTGGAATTGAACCTACTACTACTAGTACTACTACTACTGCGAATACATTGTAAGTGTTAGTGTTGCTGTACAGTAAGCAAATGGGGGAAGGGTTAAGTTTTCACCTGTGACTTGACACCAGGCAGACAGGACTAGTCACTGAGATACTGAGGAATGGCAGTACACTCAATGATTTGCTTTCCAAAGTGGCAGTGTTGCTTTAGGGACCACCAGTATAGACCCAGTATAAAACCTGTGGTTAAATGTAAGGAGGAGTAATTCATGTCGGGTAAGGTTGCAGAAAGCCAGTTTCTCAGCTCTGTCCCCACATGACCTGCTTTTGCTCTTAGATTGCATATTTGCTACTCATCTCATGTTATTTATTAAAACAAATGAGGGGAAAAAACTAGCTACAGCAGCCAAGTGGGTTTTTTTCTGCTTATAATAATTTTGTCCATGCATTAGTATTCTATAATGTACGAATTGCCCTTGCAACTGACCATGTAATTGGAACGTGTGCACAGGAGCATCAGTGTGAGCATTAGCAAACAGCTCTGCCATGCTTGGCCATATCGTCTGTTGAACAGCAGCCAATTCTCCTCTGTTATTCTGCATACATTCTCCTTACTTAGAGAGAGGGGTTTGTGGGAATAGGGGAGGCCAGGGAGATATGGAAGGGTGAGAGAAAAGCAAATTCTCCCTATTGTGAACTGCACAATTCACTGGCAAAGCAGAGCACCCACTGTCACCATAGCAACAAGAAAAGCCAAGGAATGGCTTAAGATGGCAATCCAAATACTTGAATAAGGAGTGAATAGAAAAGAATGCATTACCGCAAATGTGACTGACAGACTTTGAAACTTCAACAATGGAGGCCGATGGAGTGGATGGGCTATATTATCTACATATACTGAATTGTGGATCTGTTCATACAATTTATATAAGTCACATGTGTACTGTGATAATGTAGTCTCAGAGCTAGTACACTGCTAAATTGTGAGTGTACAAGTACAAGTAATGTACACGTAGGAAATATCTTCCACCTTTTTTGAACCAGGCAATAACCTTCTTGAAGAATACAAACCAGACTCACAGAGTCTCTACAAGTCATATTACTGGCTTGCATTAAAAAAATGCCCCGCTCCAAACAGGAATGCTGTTTCTGTAGCCATGGAAAGATACACTATATGGCCAAAGGTATGTGGACACCTGACTAGCACACCCATATGTGGGTCTTCCACAGGCAAAGTCGGTGTGGAAGAAATCGAGTGGCCTGTACAGAGTTCTGTCTCAACCACACTGAACACCTTCGAAATGAACTGGAATGTCAACTACATGCCAGGCCTTCTCGTCCCTATTATTGCCTGAGCTCACCAGTGCTCTTATTCCTGAATGGACACAAATCCCTACAGCCACACTCCAAAATCTAATGGAAAGCCTTCCCAGTAAAGAGGAGGTTATTATGACAGCAAAGGGGGGACTAAATCTATAATGGGATGTTCAACAAGCACATACGGGTGTGATTAGTCAGGCATTTACATACTTTTGGCAATAGAGTGTACTTTTCCCAGGAAATTGAAGCTTGTGCTTATGTGAGTGCCTCTAGTGCTGAAGAGCAGATACTACAGACCCTCTCTCTCATTCACTTTGCTATAGATCCTGCTTTCAACCCCTAAAACATCCATTATTATGAATTTCCCTAAAATAACAATGGCCAATCAGTTGATGAGGATCTGTTCGGGAGGATTTCTAATAAGGATTTTTCCAGGGCTTCAATAGTAGCATTCAACAAAATTTTGAAAACGTTGAGTGAATTAATAACTCTGCTGCGCTTGCAATCATCCACTGAATACCAGCCAACTCTCCTTCATCCCTCCGTGTCAGTGCCTCACACCTACAGTTGTATTCAGATGGTAGAGTTTCTCCGAAATAGAGGATATGCAAACTGAACTTGACTTCCTTTCTCTTGTGCAGCATCCTCTCAGGAGAGAAGCTGTAATAAGGCCACCAGTTTGTAATATCCTCAGTATTTCACCCTGCAACGTGTCTTTTTGCGAAATATAAAGTAGACACAAAACATTATGGAACACAATTTAAGGGTAATATTAAATATCTCAATATGACATTATCATATAAATAAACATGCCAATGAATATTTACTCACTTGCCACTTTAACAGGAATATCTATACCCGTACTCATTCATGAAATGATCCAATTAGCCAATCATGTGGCAGAAATGCAATGTATAAATTCATATAAATTCAACAGCTTCTGGTAATGTTTGCATCGCACAGAATGTGGAAAAAAATGTGATCTCAGTGTCTTTGACCGTGGTATGGATGGTTTAAGTATTTCAGAAACTGCTGATCTCCTAGGATTTTCACACACAGTAGTGTCTAGGGTTTACACAGAATGCTGCAAAAACAAACAAACAAACAAAAAAAACATCGGTTATCAGCAGTTCTGTGGGAGGAAATGCCTTGTTGAGAGAGGTCAGACAAAATGTCCAGACTGGTTTGAGCTGACTGGAAGGTTATGGTAACTCAAATAACAACTCTTTACAGCCATGGTGAGCAGAAAAGCATTTCAGAATGCACAGAACATCAAACCTTGAGGCACATCAAAACCTTGAGGGATCGAACATTGAGGGCTACAACAGAAGAAGACCACGTCGGGTTCCACCTCGGTAAGAAAAGAACAGCCAAGAATCTGAGGCTTCAGTGAGCACAGACTCAATGAAACTGGACAGTTGAAGAGGGTAAGATTGTATCCGCAAGTTTTTATGTATTGCTCTGCTGCTACATCATTGGCTGATTAGACAGCTGCATGAATGAGCAGGGCTACAGACGTTCCTACTAAAGTGATGTAATTACACTTGTAAGTATCCATATTAACAAATAATTTGTAAAATTTTTCAATATTTAAAACAAACATTATTATATTATAATACAATTTTTAATCTCACAATACAATGGTTTTTGGAAAAAAGTTATTTTATAATATCATGATTAATTAAAAATTAAAAATTGGTGTTTTAAATTAAATGCCCCAGAAATTTAGCTAATGTCTGGTTTACAGAAACTTCTTACTTTTCTAACATTCCAAGGTCAAGCTAGCAGGTTAGTGTGGCTGCAGGGGCATGGTTGAGTGCTGGCTATGAAGCAGAAGGAGAGTTGTGGAGAACGAGTGGGTAATGAGTGATTATTTACACCTATGTGTGGTTGACGGTAGCCTATTGATTTATGCACTCTTTTTCAGAAGGTTGCCAGATGCCATTGAAAGACGCAACCATGCAGACCAAATTTGACCTTACCTCAATAAATGGAACTGGTTGTGTGTTTGATTTTGTTTGTTCTATTTTGATCAATGCTAAGGAGCAGCACTGAAAAGCACTGACATAAAAGGGAAAATTTATAATAATAATAATAATAATAATAATAATAATAATAAAGAATCCTGACAGCATCATTGTCTCCATCACCTGCCTCCCATGTCCTCATTCCCAGGGATATCACAATTAGGTTACCTAATAAGGTTAGTAAAATGGTGGTCTAACTAATCTTGTTACTATACCTTATTACTAATTAGTAACAATTAGTAATAAGCTATAGTAGTAAGGTTAGACACAGTATCCACCACCAGGTAATATGGATGAATGCTATCGACCACTGCAGCTTCTAAGAGGTGAAGCATGTGATGGATTGTGGGATCATGAAGTAAAGAACTCACTACAATGTTACTGTACATTATTTTTTTACACCATTGGGGTACCATATAGCAATTAAATTAACTGACCATCTATCGTTGACACCCTTCTCACCATTGCCTGCCCATTCAAAATGTTTCCAGCCATTCATGTACTGCTCTACTTACGATGAAGAGAAACATGAACGAGTGATAGAATTTTAAGACCTCGATTGGACGTGTAATTACTTATAGATCAGCAGTGCACTGAAAGATTTCAATTTGAAAAGCAAGCCATTCTTGATCTGTGTCAGATGCTGAATTATGACAAACCACAAATGTCAAAACAACTCCCATTCACGTTCAATGTTCCACCAGGTAACATGCATGTTAAGGGTAATTTCACATGATTTTCAGGTATATTCACAGGGTTTCTCAGGAATCATGTCCTGGAGCCTTCAATCATGTATAGCTGAGGTATAAAGGTGCCTTCATAAAGTTCCATGGAGAATCAGTGTGTAAAAGTTATGACTGACTATTTATGACAATCAACTTTGATATATTAGGTTTCTTAGATGTTTATTTTAGTCTTACCTTTTTATTTCTTATTTGTTTTTATTTCTTATATATTATAGTTTTAGTCATGCCAATGGGATCCAAGTAATTTCTGAAATCTAACAACTTTCCCTAAGTATCTATTTATCTATTGATCTTTTGAACTTAAGTCAACAAGTGCTTAGGAAAAGAGGGACATAGAGTAGAGGAGAAGTGTGGGAGGGTTTCTGGAACCAAAGGAAGTTGTAGAAAAAGAGAGTAGGAGGAGAATTATGGTAGGTTTCCTAATTCAGTTTTTCATGAGCTGTGGCACTCAGCATAGAAGTCTGCTATATATACAGCGTGGGACAGATGGCTATCTGAATTTGGATGGTGGGTTATAATGGAGACAAATTCTGACATAAATAGGGTTTGACTTTCTTAATTGGTTTCTTTGAACAATGGCTTGTCCAAAACCTACTCAATGACTAAATGGCCCTAATGTATTGAGCGGTAGCAGTAGCTCAGTAGGCAACGTTCTCAGGTAGTAATCAAATCTCAAGACTGCCACTGAGCTACTGTTTGGCTTTTCACTAAGCATTTAGAACTTGAATTTTCAACTCTATTCTTCGATTATATCCTGTTTGTTCCATATTTTTCTTTAGATAAAACCAGCTAACAACTGACAAAGAATACATGTAAAATGTAAACATTTTACAAACACTTGCCTCTCAATTAAACATGCTTACTGATGTTTTACTCCGAATGCAAAGCCAATTAGCATCTATTTAACACTAAATTTTAATTTTAACCCTCAGATAAGATATATACAGTCAGGTCCATAAATATTTGGACACTGAGAAAGTTATTGTTATTTTAACTATCTATCACAGTTTATTGGAGTTTAACTAATGTAATGAATATGAACTCAAGGTGCCGACATTCAACTTTAATTTGAGGGTGTTTATATCTAAATCAGGTGAACACTGTAGGAATTACAACATTTTGTATACATGGAGTCATCCCCAAAACAAAACACACACCTTTTTCAAGGGATCAAAAGTAATTGGACATTGGACAACATCATGATAAGCTAAATTGCTGCAATGTAATAAATAAAATAAAATAATAAAATACACTGCAATGACTGCCTGAAATCTGGAACCCATAGATATTGAGACGTTGGGATTCTTCCATGTTGATGCATTGCCAGGCCTTTATTGCAGCTGTCTTCAGTTCCTGCTTGTTCTTGGGGCATTTTGCCTTCAGTTCTGCCTTCAGCAAGTGAAATGCATGCTCAGTCGGATTCAGGTCAGGTGACTGACTTGGCCATTGAAGGACATTCTGTTACTTTGCCTTAAACATTCTTGGGTTGCTTTCAAAATATGCTTCGGGCCATTGTCCATCTGCAGTGTGAAGCAGATAATATAGCCCTATACACTTCAGAATTCATCCTGCTGCTTTTGTCAGTGGTAACTTCATCAGTACAAGGGAATCAGTACCACTGGCAGTCACCCATACCATAAGATGAAGTGGTGTGCTTCAGATCATAAGCAGTTCCTTCCCTTCTCCCTACGTTTCTCTTCCCATCATTCTGGTACAAGTTGATTTTTGTCTCATCTGTCCATAGGACGTTCCAGAACTGTACAGACTTATTTAGATGTTTTGGCAATTCCAATCTGGTCTTCCTGTTTTGAGGCTTACCAATGGTTTACATATTGTGGTAAACCACCTGTATTTACTCTAGCGAAGTCTTCACTTGATTGTTGACTTTGACACATCCATCTACATCCTGGGAGGTGTCCTTCATCTGTCCAACTGTTGTGAAGGGGTTTTTCTTTTGATCTCAAAAATAATTTTTCTGTCATCCACTACTGTTGTTTTCTGTGGTCTTCCAGGCCTTTTGGTCTTCCTGAACTCACCAGTGGATTCTTTCTTTTTAAGAATGTGCCACATAGTTGCTTTGACCACACTTAATGTTTTTGCTATCACTCTGATGGGCTTGTTTTGATTTTTCAGCCTAATGATGGCTTACTTCACTGGCAGTGATAGCTCTTTGGACTTCATATTTTTTTTCTAAAAAAAAAAAGCAAAAAATCTGGCCAGCTGAGCAGCCAATTGTTGAATTGCTTTTGGTTAGATACCAAAAATACCCTCAAATTAAAGCTGAAAATTTTATTGCTAAGATAACAATAACTTTGTCAATGTCTAAATATTTACAGACCTGACTGTGTATATATGTATACATGTACATATATGCATACTATAAAAAAAGAGATAGATATACAATTCAAGTAGATATATTAATATGTCATATAAGTCTTTCTTATGGTATATAGGCCTTCCTACCCTCTCCAGGACGCTGTGGGACGTGGTGGCATTGGCGTCGACGATGATGGTGGCAGTCTTGTCATCTCGAATCTCTTTGAGGAGGGGAGTAGGGTCTTGGCTGTCATCCAGCATGCGAACAGAGAGTGTTTCCTTGGAAATGAGAAACTGTCGCAGTAACACTTCCAGGTTTAATAGGCCTGTTGAACAGGGGCGTGCACACAGACACACACACACACACACACACACACCCCACAGAAACAAACCAATGAATACTTGTAAGACTTGTAAGATATGAGGCTGTTCTGTAATATCTCAACTCTCCTTATCAGTTCCCTATAGTTTATAACTTTATTATTACAATGGTTATAGTTCAAATTATATTTTCAATCCAATCCTAATTCCAATTCCAACAGTCCAGTATTCAGTATTTGTCCATGATCAGTATTTTCTGTACCATACACTTTTTTTTTTGTATAGTTCTCAAATCTCTGTTCTTTTTGTGCAAGCCACTGCACATCAGGATCTACAATAAAATGTGTTTTAGCAATATATAGGGCAATGTTTATGTATACTGTATAGGCTGCTATCCAACATTAATCATTGTTCTGGTATTTGTAGGTATTTGTATGTATGCTTTGAATATTTAGAGTGGAATCTATTTACGTGCACAATGCACACCGAATATTGCATAGTGTTTCAGCTTGCATCACTGTTATGGGGTTGATATAAACAATTTGAATACTTAATTAATTAATTAGTTAATTGCTAATTTATAGGAAGTGAGAGCATCCAGGAGAAAGCCAGACATATGAGACTCCATGAGGCAAAAGGAAAGTGTGCACAACTGTTACTGTGATTCTCCAGCACCAGAACTGCATCCATCTCTCAGAACCTGTCATCTCTTCATTTGTTAAGTTTCTTGGCAGATATTTGATGAATCTAGGTTCTGTGTGCTCCCCATGTATTGTACCATGCAATGACAGCACATCATTTCATTTTGTGCACACAACATGCACAAAATAAGTGCACTACATTTTTTTCATTTTATTTTTGCCTGAGGCAATGCTGAAAGCTGTGTCCTACAGTTGGGCTTATTTTCACATGACTGCCACCATAATGACCTGAATATGGATTACAGGCTGAATTTTTGGAGATCAGACTTCTGTATGGATTGGAATACAGTGAATGTGGCGGCTGGAGCAGCCCATCACACTGCGACTTTGATAAAAGCAGCACCGCCATTCACCCACAGCAGTCAGTCATTTGTCCAATTTTGACATCCTGGCGAGTTCCAATAGGGATTTACTATGATGACCTGTCAGTACAAAACATATTAACAAACCCAAAACTCAACAGCAAAACAGAAAATGCAACAGCAAATCCAAATACACTACAGCAAATTTGGAAACATATCAACATTTACATGCAAGGGTACATCCTTATTTATCATCACATGCCCTTTGCTGATTGGACACAGCGTATGCCTACCACAAAGAAAAAAGAGTTGGACTTTTTCAGTAACTTATCTTGTTAGCTTAGCGAAAACAATTTAATTTGATGTTACTTATGTTATTATAGTGACGTGTAATTCTTTCTTCTGATTAACCCGGCTTCCTTTAGGCAGATTTTCAGTGTTCACATACTCATATTAATGCTCTAAAATGTAAAATAACATAATATGAAGGCTCTTCATAAAAATAAGCACACATACAAGCACACAGTACTTTCATTTAGGCTCATATTCCTCTTAGTATAAACATTCTCCAGCTTTTCATTTTCCACAGTCTCTCATACTGACAAACACTGTAGCCAACAAGCAGTGACCATGTGATGTTCAGGAAGGATCTAACCTTTCTATCTTGAGATAAGGGTGTTGTGTTTCTAAATTTGCTGTTGTGGTTTTGGTTTGTCGTATGTGTTTTTGTTTTTGCTGTTGTGTTTCCAAATTTGGTGTTGTGTTTTTGGTTTTGTCATTGTGTTTTCTGATTTTCTGTTTCATTTTTGGGGGGTTAATATGTTTTACACTGTAATTTACTGAGCTTCTCCCTCATTTACTTTACACATGCTCACAAACAGACATTCCTACATTGATACCAGACCTCACGTAAGTAATGTTACTTAGAGATGTTATTATGGAGAAAAACATTGCAATAAATAGGATTTGACTTCCCTAAATGACTGCTTTGAACAATGTCTAATCTAAAACCTATTGAATCACTAAACAGTCTTAATGTATGAGAAGCATGTGCATGTGCACGTGCTAGTAATCAAATCCCAGGACTGCCACTGAGCAAATGTTTGCCTTTTTATTAAGCATTTAACCCCTAGCTTTTCAACCCTATACTTGGACTGTAGACTGTCTGTTTGGTACATTGCTATAGATAAAAGCATGTGATGAAAAATACATGTAAAATGTAAAAATATCAATGGGCAAATTACGCACACTTGCAATCTCATAATTTAACATGCTCAGTGATGTTTTATTTTGAACGCAAAGCCAATTATCATCTATTTAGCACTAAACCTTTTATTCTAACCCACATATACAACCTTGGTAGAAGCTTCCTCAATTTTTCTATCTCTATAAATAAGTAAATAAATAGACAAAGAGACAAATGAACAATTCAAGTAAATATATTACCATGTAAGTCGTTCTTACATTTTTCGCAGTCTTTCAGACTGATGAGCTACAGCCAACCAGCAACGAGCATGTGTGTTCAATAAGGACCTACCCTTTCCATTTTAAGTTAATGCTGTTGTGATTTTGGTTTTGTCCTTGTGTTTTCCGATTTGTTTTTGTGTTTTTGTTTGTTAATGTGTTTTGCACGTTAACACATAATTTACAGAGCTTCTCCCTCATATACTTTACACATTCTCACAGACATTCCAGACCTCGCGTAAGCACAATTCTTGACGCACCTGAAGTGGTGTAAAGTCAACAACACGTACAGTGTCCACGGGAAAACCATTAACATGCTCTCGGTATTTACAGCTCTTATTATCCTCAAATGAACTTCACATTTTAAAAAAAAGTCCCACACTGTAGAGAGTAGAATTATTAGAATTCCCAAAATAAAAACTTAAAAATCCTCTGTTCAACAGCTGCACTTTTTAAGGCAGGTCATCTTCTCATTTGTGTCTGGCACCCGTATGTTCACTAGACAGTAAAATTTTCATATCACCTCCTACTGAAAGCATCTGCAGTCAGCTCACTGCATGCAGGAGAAGCAGAGAGGCAACAGTCCATCCTTTTCTCCTCTCCTCCCACACACAAAAAGGAACACTGAAGGAGTGGAGGTGATGGGGGGGGGGAGGGGGAGAGAGATTTTCTCTTCACTCCCTTAATGACAGCATATGTCAAAATCCCATTGCTTCCCTTATCACATCAAATTAATGCATGCTGTAAAATAGAGACAGCTCTTCAGAAACAAACAGAGCAAGACAAAAAAGCGAAGCCACTGTCACTTCTTTCGGTGCTGCACCTTTCTGTTAAAGTGGAGAGATGGGCACAACAGCTCTCATTTGTCATGATTAAGGAGCTGATTCTTTGATCAAAACAAATGAGTAAATGTGGTGCATAACAGAAGACAAAAAGCATGCAATTGTATACACAGTATAAAAACAACTGAACCATATTTATCACATCTGAAATGTATGTTTGAGTTATCTGTCAATATCTGTAGATAGAACAGATCAGAACAAAGAAGGCTACAAAGATGATATTTTAACTCATTTGTATTTCATTTGTGGAAGAGACAGAGATTAAATATTTCATCTGAAGACTTACACCCACATTTAGCTATATTTTGCCAGATTTTGAAAGTGATGTGCATCACCAGACTTTTTTTTTTTTAAATTAAATAAAAAAGAATAAACCAAATATGCCAATATGTCCATATCAGCTCTCAAGAATCAATGGACAATATGATGGACATGGTCTATCCACTACTTCATTGCACTACTTCCTTTACCTAGTCTTTGTTTAGATTCAATGTCATATATGACATATTATCATAATAACTATATTGATATGAATTACTTCTCATAATTGACAATGCACACTTTTGAAATTGATGATCTATTCATCTCATCTGCAGTAGGCTACTTCGAGGGAAGAGTCAGTGTAGAATCAATACCTTTCGACATCTGCATGAATATTCCTTTGCAATATTTTTGTTGCTAGCCACCTGATTACCAACTGACCGATGGTAGGCAGAGATGAGCATAAAGTTACTGAAATAGACCACAAAGTGACTGCACGTTGCTAAGCAATGTCACAGCAGCCAACCACAGGGAAAACGGCAGTAGAGAGTCATGTTCTCTATGTATCTTTTCACATTGCTCATATTTTGCTTATTGTCATCCTGTAATGTGTAAAAAAAATTAATCCATGTAGGGTTATGAACTAAAAAGGTGAGTGAGTGTTAGCAAACAGGGAGACCGAGAGCTCAGCAAGCATGAAGGTGTGTGAGAAATGAAGCTTTACATTATGGTGCATTCTTAAATCATAGTATTTTCAAGTTGAAATGGCACTTAAAAATAACACACTATCAGCAAGAAAAGATTAAACAATAAAAATAGATCAACTATCTTGTTTTTAAGTTAATAAAGATGCCTAGGAGATTGTGTTGTATACTGTTGGTCCGTATGGTGTTACTTTGTTAAAGTAACATGTAAAAAACGAATTTGTTAAAGTAATACGTAACAGCTGCTCCTGACTATTATATTTGTATAATATACAGTATGTGTGATGTGTAATGTGTGCAGTAGTGGGGATAATAGATATTATATTAAGTAATTAGAACTCGACATCAAATCGATGTCAAATGGCATTGGCAGGGATACGACGCCACCAAGTCTAGTTATTCTTGTTATTAATTTGTACGCCTGAAATACCATTAAAATAAACAGGAGAAAGCTATTTGAAGAAAACCTATTTCAGACATCTGACCTTGCTGTGACCATGACTGTGACCCTGTTTGGATCGATTCCAAATTCCAAATTTAGTTTATCTGCTGGATACATAATTCCTTATAAATCCTACAAATAGATGGATGGACGGGCAACCCGAAAACATAATACCTGGTGGCAGAGGCACAACAAGAAAATCTAATTAGCACAACACTTCAGTTCTCTTAAAAAAGTGTGAGATAGGATGCCTGTATGATCACTGTGGAATGAAAAAAGCCAACACCACAAATCTTATTGTATAATTCAAACTATATCAAAATCCATTAAAAGCATCATTATTAAAATAACCAAATGTATTTCCCATGTAGTCAGTAGGATCATTATTACTGGGACACGAACAGCATTCTCAGTCAAATTTACATTTCACACCCAGTTTCACTTTCTCTCTCATCACCCTTTGAAGCTTACATTCTTCCAAAAGATTATATCAAAATCATCAAACGATCCAATAATTCTACATACTCATACATATGTTAAATTGTAGCAGTGTGAAATTGTGTGGGGGAAAAACATGGCAAAGATTGCATTGTGCAGAGAAATTCCTTCAACCCATCCAATGTATTTGCTTGTAATCGAAACAGACATAATTAGTAGCCTATGTGGTGAACCGGCATAATCATTCCCATTGATAAAAGCACAAACAGAATTTGGCAGCTATCATGGTTTGGAAACAAACAAACAAAAAAAGTATATAAAGTTCATATTCTCTGTTAATTGCACACCTACATTGCACAGTTTAGCATGAATACTTTGTAGTCTTTATAGCAGGAAATTCCTAAATGTAGAAGTTTAGGAACAAGACAGCCTTCGATGCAAAGATACCACCAGAATGTAGTAATGATGACTCTTTCCATGACAAAATTGAAGACATTAACCTACACACATTCTTAGACACATACTACCAGAAGTAATTAAACCTCTGTTAAAAATAATAAATTCTGACTTGGCAATGATTATGTTCCTAAATATTTAAACAACCAGTTGTCAAACCACTGATTAAAAAAACCTGACACTAAGCCTTTTCAGCTATAAATTTAGCTGATTTTGCAGATGAATTCCTAGTTGCATAGTACTCATACACATGAAATATTTCACTACAATACTTAAACAACATTGGTTAAAGTAGTAAATAACCTACTATGGACCCGCGATTAGGGTTGTGTCTAATTGCTTCTATTACATGATCTCAGTGCAGCTTTTGATACCAGAGATATACACTTACCATTCACTTTAGTAGGAACACCTGTACATCTGCTCATTTATGCAGTTATCTATTCAGCCAATTGTGTGGGAGCAGAACAATTTACATCGAACGGTGCGAAAAACAAAAAACATCCTGTGTGAGGAGGGTCTAAAGGATGAAACACCTTGCTGATGAGAGAGATCAGAGGAGAATGACCAAACTCATCTGTGCTGAACAGTCAGAACAGCAGAAGACCACCTCCTATCAGCCAAGAACGGGAATCTGAGGCTATCATGGGCAAAGACTCATAGAAACTGGACAGTTGAAGACTGGAAATAGACCGGGTGATTATTATTATTTTTTTTAAATTTTCATCTGTCCATTTTTGGAGAGTCTGTGTCCATGATAGCCTCAGATTCCTGTTCTTGGCTGACAGGAGGTGGTCTTCTGCTGTTGTAGCCCATCCACCTCAAGGTTTGATGTTTTGTGCATGCTGAGATGCTTTTCTGTTCACCACGGTTGTAAAGAGTGATTATATGAGCTAGTGTATCCTTCCTGGCAGCTCAAACCAATCTGGCCATTTTTCCTCTGACCTGTCTTACCAATGCACAAAACTGTTGTTTACTCAATGTTTATTGTTTTTTGCACCATGCTGTGTAAACTCTAGAGACTGTTGTGTGTGAAAATCTCAGGAGATCAGCAGTTTATGAAACACTCAAACCAGTCCATCTGGAACCAACAACCTTGCCACGGTTAAAGTCACAGAGATCATACCTTTTTCCCAATCTGATGTTTGATGTAAGCATTAACTGGAGCTCTTGACCTGTACCTGCATGGTTTTATGCACTGTGCTGCTGCCACATGATTGGCTGTTTGGATAATTGCATAAATGGGCAGGTGTACAAGTGTTCCTATTAAAGTGGACATTGACTGTATTATTCTAGATAGACTAGAAAATATTTTCAGTGTTAACAGTCAGATCTTATCTCTTATCTGAACAATATCAGTTTATGAATGTTAATGGTGACATCTCTATGCATACAAAATCACAGTTTGGTATTCCACAAGGCTCCATTCTAGGACCACTGCTTTTTCCCTAAAATATGCTACCACTGGATACAATTATTCTTAAACAAAATACCACTTCCACTGGTATGCTGATGACACAAAGTTGTATGTTTCAGCAAAGCCAGATGACAGACGCCAGCTTAATAAAGTTGAGGAATGTGTAAAGGACATTATATACTGCATGCTGAGTAACTTCCTTCTGCTTATTTCTGACAAGACAGGAGCACTTCCACTAGGGCTACAGGTTGCTCGAAATAAGCTTCCTGATTATTTAGTAACTCTTGATGGCCTTTCAGTTACATCATGCATAGCCTAGGATAGGAAACCATTGCTAAACTAATTATAATAATGTCATTATATTATACAGGAAAATTACTTCATGTTTTCCTTAACTCTAACTATTGTAACAAGCCTTGCTTTCTGGATGTCCTAGTAGGTGCATAAACAACCTCCAGTTAGTCTAGAATTCAGCCAGCCAGAGTTCTTACTAGAACCAGAAAATTTCATCGTATTAACCCTATTTTATCCACACTAAACTGGCTCCCAATTAATTTTCTATGTATTATAAAATACTACTAATGACCTATAAAGTGCTGAATGGTCTCATCCCCCTAAGTGAACTTTTAGTCTATTATAATCCACTACCCCTGCTTCAAAAGATTCAGGTTATTTAACATTAGCTACATGACAGGTCCCCTTTATTCAACAGTAATTACAGATAATGTCTGGCATTTCAAGCAACAAAGTGTCAACCAGCAGAAGCATACATTTTGGGCCCCCTAACAGGTTAATGCACTGTAACCCCAACCCCAGAAAATTTTCATTTTCCTGGAAACTTTCTTTTCTTTTTTTTCCCCTTGAGCCCTCAGTTTACTTAGGATTCATGGAATGATCCTAAGCTTTGCCACCTTTATGGCAACACTGTGAGACATTTTTTTCTATAGCTCTTCTGTAGTTGTTTTTTAAAGGAAGATGCCAGAAGGAAGAAAGAAGCTAATACCTTATTTACATCTAGCAGAGAAACAGGCCTGCAACATGGAATCTTCTGCACTGCTAACTAGACTGACTAAGGTAAATGTAGGTTCTGGTCATGCATAATAACTTGAGAAAGAACCTCTAATGCTAAAGCTATGTACATTACCCCATTCTAGACATCTACAAGTTTACAAGTTGTAACCTAGTCTAACCCAGTCAAGAATGTAATATGAGTAAGTGTACTGATACTGCTACAGTGCAGTGTTGGTGGAGTTCACTGGTCCGGATACACCTTTTTCCTGCAGTGACAGTTGTGGAGGTTACCAGGACAAATAGCTGAGTTCCAGCACTGCCACCACAGGGCAGAAAGGAGAAATATTCATGAGAGGACATGCTCTATTAGGCTGTCACCAGGCAGTGTGATTAATGGGCCCTGTGCACCTAGTGGGAGAGAGAGAAAGAGAGAGAGAGACAGAGAGGGAGGGACGGAGAAGAGCGCACAACTGCCAAACATACAGAGGGAGCCATTATCCACCACCTACAGTGAAGTGTTGAAGGGGTAAAGGTACATTTCAATCATTATATCCTATGTCATTTGCTAGCAGCTTCCACATCCACATTGTGAATGTCTATGCTGCCCTTCTTCAAACAGAATGACTACCACTTAGCTTAAGCTATAAAGCTGGAAGAAGATATCTACTGGATAGTACTGTCCCACATCATGCTGTACTGTGAGGCATGTAATGTTTCAATTGACATAAAATGCACTATATGGACAAAAGTATGTGGACACCTAACCATCACAACCATATGTGCTTGTTGAACATCCCATTCCAGAGTTTGTCCCCCCTTTGCTGTTATAATAACCTCCACTATTGTGGGATGGCTTTCCAATAGAGGTTGGAGCGTTGCTGTGGAAATATGCCCATTCAGTCACAAGATCATTAGTGAGGTCAGGCACTGATGTCAGGTGAGGAAGCCTGGGGTGCAGTTGGTATTCATTGGGGTTGAAGTAAGGGCTCTGTGCAGGCCACTCAAGTTCTTCAATACCAACCTTAGCAAACCATGCCTTTATGGACCTCACTTTTTTCAAAGAGGTATTGTAACACTGGAAAAGGTTTGGGCCCCTTAGTTCCAGTGGAGGGAAAACTTAAAGCTACAGCATGCAAAGACATCCTATACAATTGTATGCTTCCAACTTTGTGGCAACAGATTGGGAAAGGCCCACATAGGGGTGTGATGGTCAGCTGTCCACATACTTTTGACCATATAATGTAATTATAGTCTAGATATTATCCGTGATTAAGTCTTAGCACATCATGCAAACCTGAGATACAACACAGGTAAAGAGAGCAGGATAAGTACTGTATCTATGCTAATTCCTTGTGGCCATTCTATGAATGTTTGCGGAGCCAGTTGGCTACAATACATTTGACATCATTAGTCTTGTGGTGATCAGAATGTGCTTTATTTTTCAGTTCTGTTGGGAGGGAACAGTAGATAGGGAAGCATTTTAGTCATGATCACTAAATATGGTTACCATTTCAAAGTGAATGACACAGCAGCAATAAAAAAGCAAGTACGTTCCATAATGAAGGCATGTCTTAGTACCATGCATCCTTCAGAAGAGGCTACCAAGCAACACTGGCAGACATCATGTTCAGAACACCCTTCAGACTCATCATATAGCATGCAAAGAAGGATTCACTACTTCAAGCAGGAAAAATATCTGCTATTTTTATAAACTAATTAAAGCTTACTAAGCTGTCTATGCATAATATGTGAGGTAATTTAAATTAGTTCATTATAACCACAGAACAACTTCTGACAATTCACAAACAAAAACAAAAATGATTGTTAGACCTATATCAATTAATCCAAATATTAAATAAATATTAATTATCTAAAAAACTACAAATATTGCCATACATGCTAAAATTTTCAGATTACTCCAGTCCAGTAAAAAGACAAATGGGATTGCCTACACCGTGAAGGACACATACAATGCCCATAAATTTGGCCTAAATAACTGTCTTCCAATTGAAACAGTCTTTGGAGTGCACAAAAACTGCCTTCTTTGGAAGTTTTGCACTTGTGTAACTGTTGCTTTCAATTATCTGTCCCTGATTTTTTCACAAGTTTAAAGGCAAGTGCTTGTGTTTAAAGGTGGTGGTCTCTTGAAAAACCCTGTCTCGGGCACTTATAGGCTACTCAAGAACAATATGGCAACCCCAGAGGCATCAGCTAGACACAGATGATTTGAATAACCTGAATGGGGAGCATAAAAAATTGACTTAAGCAGCTGCTTAGCCGAACTCTGAATGCAAATGACTTTCCCCATGTAAATATTGACTTAAATATTAACTTTTCATCTTAAGTCACTGACTCTGAATACAGCCCACAGTGAATAAACAAAAATAAAGTCTCTGTGCTGACAGGGACAGGAGGGGACTAGACTTTAACAAACCACACAGGTTTCCTGTGTCCTCATTAGGATTGGGAACCACCTTTATGCATGTGCACCATACCAATTTGTTTGTGTCAGCTCTCATCTTTGACAAGTAAAGATGTTTATCAGTCCATTTATATACTTGTTTCTCTGTGAACAGAGGAATTGCTGTCCCTATCACTTCCTGTGGTTTGATAGTAAATGAGTGGGACAGCATACATAATAGCAGCCTGAAGGACACTGAGAGTGAGAGCAGAGAAATACCAAATTGATTACAAATGAACAATGGACAATACATACAGTAATTAATGTTGTCATATGAATGTTGAGGTATAATAGCATCGTATTACTATGGTGTAGTGCATTATAGAATAGAGGAATATAATGCTAGACTGAATCTAATATCTAATCCAATCCTAATAATTTATGTCTTGGGGTCATAAAGCTGCACAGTGGAAAAGCATAAAAGTCCACAGCATACAGATAAATAAACTGGGTTGTGCCTTAAAGAGTTATGCAGAAGCGTTCATAAAGAGTAAGAATGCAGCCAAAAATCTGAAAGCCTTCCTGCTTTTTCAGCACTAATGATGGACTATGTAATGATTAATGATTAACAGTGAATTACATAATGAGAGAATCACAGTGGAAGAACCAGATATTGCATACATAATGGCCAGTATTTTAGTAGTTCTTATGACCAGGCCTGAAACTAAACTTTGTATTTTCTTTTTTCCAATATATCTTTAACTCATTAGTTCATTATAAATCCCTTGACAAGCTGCAACTGAAGCAGGTGTGTTAGAGAAGGAGGTAGCACTTTATAATACCTGTCATTAATACTTTATTAATATCTATGAACAAATCATTAATTATTCAGAATTTGAAAAGTGTGTTTAGAAATGACACTGTTGCTAATATGTGTATACACTATTAACTAGTGATTTAATAGTGATGAATAAATCATTGGTCATTCAGAATTTAAACACTAACAAATGTTTATAAATGACACTTACCCATGCATATATGATTATGCCAGAGTGTTACAAACTTCATTACTCATTAATACACTTGTGTTACCTGCGTAAGAAATAGTGTGAAATAATTGAGTGCAATGACAATGAAAGCCTAAACTTCATTTTCCATTGGAAGATGAATGAAGGGCATAACAATTTCATTAATCCTTTCACCAAAAATACATGCACACTGATCACATTGACACATTTTAGAAGCCTAAAATAAGAAATGGGCCAAGCTACAGCCTTGCGTACCTTTGGGACAGGGCTGGTATTGTATAGTTCAATATATGTTACATCATGATGCTACCTATGTCTATTGACCTGGTGCTTCTTTGTGGAGGAGAGGCTTCATATCTAAACTCTGGTGGGAAGCACTATATGGTAGCAATGGGTAATACCACTGGATTTCTTTTCAATCCAATACCAACACTAGTATGACAATACCAATACTTAGAAAAGTCTTCTTATGTATAAAAAAGGGAGAAATTTGCAATTCCTACAATCTGAACTTATGTCAAAAATAAACAGTTTGAGACTCTTCAAATTTGAGTCCTGTTTTGAGTCCAGTTACGGAAATAAGCCATACTATATAACTTACATTTGTGGTTGCTAACTCAGTTTAACCGTTAATGATGTGTCATTGCCGAAATGTGAACATCGACTTGCATTCATGATTCTTGAATGCCTTTAATCACATACAGTGCAAATGTGGCCGAATGGCATTTCTAGTGAATCTTATCATGTGAGTTGTTTGCCAAAGCATAACGATTTAGAGCCAGTTCTAATGAGAATGTTAAGAAAAAGTGTGTGTGTTTGTGTGTAGTGTAGTATAGTGTAGTGGGAGGTAAATAGGCTAAAATTTAGTATTATAAGGATAAAAATAATCAAATTCTATTTTAGTATAATAAGAATAAAAATCACCAAATTCTATTTTTCAGGAATGTGCAAACATATCAGCACAGTAATATTAATTCAAAAATGCTGCATTTGCCTGTGTGAGTGGCCTGCACAGAGCCTCAATCCCACTGAATACCCTTGAGATGTACTGGAATGCCGACTGCACACCAGGCCTCCTCATTCGAAATCAGTGCCTGACCTCACTAATGCTCTAGTGGCTGAATGGGAAAATCCCTATAGCCACACCCCAAAATTTAGTGGAAAACCTTTCCAGAAGAGCGGAGGTTATTATAACAGCAAAGGAAGACTAAATCTGGAATGGGATATTCAAATACAACATGTAAGTGTCATGCATTTCACCTCCTAAAGAGGAAACTGAAGGGAACCAAAACAAACAACAACTGAAAAAAGCTGTGGTACCAGCCTGGTAAAGCATCACAGAAGAAGAATGCCACAGTTTGGTGATGGCAGTGGGTTGCTGGCTTGATGCAGTTATGGCAAGCAAGAGATTTACAACCAAATATTAAATGTTATTTACTTTGTTCCAATACTTTTGCTCATCAAAAAACTGGGTGGTCTGCCACCAAAGGTGCCATGTTTTAAGTGTTTTTCACATCTAGATGTAAATATCAGGGAATGAAAGCTGAAATTCTGATCTATCATCTCATATTCATCTTCTGATCTCAAGCCCAGATGTCTTCAGTGTATAGCAAAAACAAAAGATTTGGCCTTGCCATCCCAATACTTTCAGAGTGGACTATATATAGTATACTATACAGATTGTATAACATGCAGCATGCAAAATGTGTTATTTTGTGAATTAGAGAGTAAAGATTTTATTGAAAATAAAGTGATAGGTAGGACAAGTTTGGCTAGTAGTGATAACTGGCATTTGGGAGGTATTTGGGAGCCAAAAGAGCCACCTCTGCTAGGTGAACTGAGCCAGTTGAGGCAAAAATATGATTTTGGGTGGCTCCAACCATAAAATATTACTTAGTTTATAGGTGTAATAAATATGTTAGAGCATACAAAATTTCAGAAAATTTTCTGAAGTTTTTGTGAAATTTCTCCACACTTGGCAGTAAGTTGGTCTGAAATGAATCTGGACCTCCTCTACTATATTATACTCTATACACTTAGGTAAAAACTATGGAATATTTCATACCTAGAGCCAGCCAAAATCAGCTATTTATATCTGTAATAGAGACACAGTGCCAAAGTTTAAGGTGGAAGTTCTTGAAAAGTTGACAACAAAATGGTTTGAAATTATATATGCCCTACCTTGTTGTGCTTATTACACTTAAGCCACCCAAAGTCATGGACCTCCTCCAGGATATTATGCTGAGTACACCCATAAACTATGGGTATTTATAGTTAGAGTCACCCACATAATTTACTGATGTTTGCAATAGAGCCAAAGGGTAAGGTGGGATGTCATCAAAATTTGACAATGAAATGGTCTCATATTAAGCACTGGAACAATCTTGACCTCCTATACTATACAATACACATAAACTACAGAATATTTCATAACTAGAGCCAGCCAAAGTCAGTTACTGATATCTGTAATAGAGTGATAAGGCTAAATTTTAAGCTGGAACTTCTCCAAAAGAAAGCCACCCAAAGACCAATATTATAACACTTACAAAATATAATGGGCCTAACATAGTAGAGGAGACCCAGACTCTATTACAGACATTGATAGAGACTCCATAAACTACTCCATAATTCCATAAACTATGGCTATATTATAGACATAAATAAGTCACTTTGGATGGTTATAATGTGTAGTAACGTGTAGTTTTGAACACAGTGAGCATGATGTAGTAGAGCTGGTCTATAACTGCCTCCACATGTCATATTGTGGAAAAACTTCATATCATATGTTGATACAATGATATTACAGGCTGTGTGACAATGACATTACATATGTAAGCTCAGGATAATATTAAAACAGGTTAAGAACTAACATATTTGCTAACAAGATTTTTATACTGTTTATAGCCATAGGTTACAAACCTTTATCTGTTTATGGGTATTTAATATTACAAATACATTATCTACATATTTAAAAGTTACATATATTTTGCCAATATATATAGACATTGGATAAACAATAAATTGTAAATCTCTTTTGAAAGCTATACATCTCACTGATTTCTTGTACTTGAAATTATTTTTAAACATGTGCTGTTTTACGGCTCATTTATGACCAAAATGTATATATTGTAGAAGTACAGGAACAGGGTATATTGTACCCATGAGCACACACATGAGAAACTACATGAAATGTGATGTATAAATATTGGTTTATGTTTAAATTTTGAATGACTAATGATCTATTTGTCATATTAAATCATTAGTTGATATTAATGTATTCACACATTAATAATGACACAAACTCTCATTTATAAACATTTGTTAATTGTTAAATTATGAATAACTAATGATTTTCTAATAGTTAATGATGTATTAAGGAAAGTTATTATAACATTACTGAAAAGGAAAAACAGGAAAAATAGTGAGGAAAAAACAATAAATGTGGGATTCAAAAGACTTTGTTTGGGAGCCACTGCTATACATGGGTTTAAAAAATGTTGTTTTTTCCCCATAAAGAGAAATAATGCATTTATATGTGTAAAGCCATAGAACAGTGGAAATCTGGTGTGTTTGTTACTCACAGTTGGCCTGGGCACAGATGAGGCAAGATGTGGTGCTGTTGAAGAAGGTGAGGAGGCCTGCTACAGCCAGGCTGATGTCTGTGTTGGTGGGTCTGAGGTCTAGCGTGGTGAAACGGGGGAATTGCACCTTCAGTATGTCCTCTGGGGCCACCTTCACGTATGGCACCTTATGCAGAGACACAAAGTTAAAATTGTTAGGAAATATACTCAAGAAGGCTGCATTTGGTAAGTGTTTGCTGGTAGAAGATGAAACACAAAGGCACTGTGGTCAGAGTAAAGCACATAGCATTACTTTTACTTTATCAATAAAATGAGTAAGAACTATTGACAAAACCCTCAAAGACAAGACCTAGATAAGTAAAAGGGAAATGTTAGGTAGATTAAATAAAGAGGTTTTTAGTATTGCTTGTTTTTCACGTTACGAAGAAATGTAAACGAAACTTGTACGTATACTGCCAGGATATTTAATGTAGTTATCAAAGAACATGCTGTTGAATTCTCAAATCTGATTGGTCAGAAGGCATTGATTAATTTATTACCAGTACATGGCTCTGACTAATTAAAAAAAAAAGTGTTGATATTTAACAAAGAAAAACATACAGTATAGTCATAAATTTTCTGTAGGTAGAATCTTGGCTGCCAGCATTTTGGATCAGTGAAAAGGTTTTATTTCACCGTGGGAAAGTCTTTAAGACATAGGAGTGTTGGAAGTTGGAAGCACACAATTGTATAGGATGTATTTGTATGCTGTAGAATTAAGAATTCCCTTCACTGGGACTAAGGGGCCCAAACATGTTCCAGCAAGACAATGCCACTGTGTACAATGTAAGGACCATGAAGACATGGTTTGTAAAGACTAGTTTGGTATAAGAGGAATAAAACTACTCAGGACATGCTGTTATTGGAAAATAATAAATTTTTTGGGGCAGTAATTGTAACTCCACTTTGTTGCTGATTATTTTCCTATAACAGCATGGCACATCACAGTTTATTCCTTACATACTATGTGAAACGCTATAATATACTATAATCTAAAATCCAGAATTCCAAAATATCCCATGAAGCACAAAAACTTTCAAAAACACTAAGAGAAGCAACTGCTTTAGAAATACATTCTACTATATGTCCCTCAGAGGCCATGGTTCTTGTTGAGGTTTAGTTTGATATTTGCTGATGTGTGGGTGAGCCAGGACTCAGTGTTGCCTGAAGGAGATCATGGAGGACACAATGCATCTGGGGAGCAGGCCTCTTCATCACTCCAGATTGCCTGTCTACGTGATGTTGTGTGACCATGTACCGCACTTGTGCACCCCTGTGTCCCCAATTGGTTTCCCATCATTTTCCATCAGGGAGTAAATGGAGTTGCCGGTAGCAAGGATGGATTGAACTGACATGATGGGCATGAGTAGGATTTTTTGGATTGGAGAAATGACAAGTGGTAATGGCCATGCAACCATTGGGAACATGTGATCCTGGTGTGAGCTGGCTCTCTTTCTATCTTTCCTCCTGCATATCTGCATGTGTTTTCCTTTCGGTTTCTCTACTGCCCTCTGGACATAAAGGTATGCAAGATGTTGTTTTTGCATTTGACTACAAGCTATTACCTCCTACCTCTTACATGTTTTTGGTGTACTGTTGAGCAGCAAGCATGAATATTTATTCAAAATAACTTCTCATTTCTAGCCTATTATAGCAAGCCTGTCCTTAACAGATAGAGCTATAAGCAAGCTAGAGGTGTAACAGTTTACCCCTTTCACCAATCAGTCCTCATTTTCCAGGCCACGGTTCGGTTTGTATCATGGTTCAGCTTGGAAAAAAATGTAACCAACTTTGATCTTCAGTCATTTTTGTCTTTGATTTAATTTAAGTTTAATGCAAGATGTGCAAAAATCACAAATGAAAGAGAATGAATTTTACTTTTCGATGTATTAATTATGCAGCTTGCTGTAACTGTAACAAAACTCTCTGCTGCTCAAGATGTCCAGCTATCAGTAATAACTGCAATGAATTTTGCCTTACCCAGCTCTTCATGAACTATATAGCCTTTGTTTCTTCATACCTCTTTGGCACCAAGTGTGTACTGAAATGCGGTCTGCTTGGAATTTCGTACCGTGGATGGAGAACATTTGATAGTGATCAACCTTTGTTATTGCTTGAACGTGTTTCCTATGTAGGCGAGAGTTTGGGAAAAGTTTTTCTTTTAGCTCTGAGCTCAACGTGTTCGTTGTGGTGCCTTTCGTAGATGGGTTGCCTTGTTCAATGTATTTAGATCTTTATGCATAAGCAACTTTTGCATGATACTTTCAACAAACAGAAGTATTTTTATCAATGACAATTTTTTTCGATACTTATATCTAACAACAAACCCAAAAAACTGCCACACTTCTTTTAGTGATTTAAAAGAAGTTGCATGCTCAGTGATTGAACACACACACACACAAAAAAATTGCAGTTCAATCACATGCATGATGAGCCCAACTGTAAGCTGCTAAACTGCGGGCTTTAGTTTGGGTTCAGAACGGTAACATCGCTAGAGGAAGTGCCAACCAAAACACGGCAAAGTAGGAGGCCCCTTGGTAAGGATCATAGCACATATGAAGCCTTATATCTGAAAGCTGATGCTGGTCACGGTAGAATTTCTTCATTTCTTATTGCCCTTTGGGACCAAGATGTGCCAGTTTCCAGCCTGTTTTCCCAGATCATCCAGGTTCAGCTCTTCACTGCATCCTGACTAGACTACACATTCACAACAGGATCAAGCTACACAACCTCCGAACACTTATATATCTGCGGGTCTGCCTTGGCTTGACACAAGATCACTTTCAACCAAGACATTTATTTAGAAGTATTTTACTGCTACCTTTGGATTTATTTCTTGTGATTTGACTCACTCAGGTTATTTTCTCCCTTTTCAGGATTATTAGGTTATTAGATAAGTGCCAATTATTTGCCAATTACCTGTTTGAAAATATTCAGGCTTCACTGACTCCCTTCAAAAAAATTACTCTGTGTGTCATTTTGGCATTAATATTTGTACAAACAAGATGCAATAACATTGCAATTGAGCGTAATTGAATACAGTTTAATTGCACACTTTTATATGAAGTAGCTAACTTATTCTGTACACAGCTCATTCTTTAAACCCAATTAGCAATCAAATGGCATATTAGCTGTGTTAATGCCGTCCACACTGTTTACTTGTTCTGACAAATAATAATTTCATTTATTAAAACACTGTCTTCATTATTGAACTTGCAATTCTTCCTCACTCCCATGCTTTTTGACAGCTCGGTGGTTGATCATTTCCAGCACTCCACAGCAGTGTTTAAAATGCAGTTTGTGCTTCACACAGAGTGCATACAGTTGGTCATTCCTGGCATGATGAGCTGCTAATTTGAGACACACTGTTGCATCTGCAAATAGCATTGCATCAAATTGCCTCCTGAAGTATGTATATATGGTGCATAGTGTTTTTTTTTTTTTTTTACCTCTTGCTGACTGATTTACTCTTGCTCAGTCAGTAACATTGCAATCTATACTTTTTTCTCACTTTTTCATCTCACAACGCCATTTAAATGATCATAGACATGTTCGATGTCTAGTTTAAAGCTTGATATGAAACAATATCTGCAACAGACTGAACAAACTAGAACTCTACCTCAAATCGCATATTTATTTACTTACTTCTAGAACGTTTTTGAGTATCACCTTTAAATGAATTCTCTATTATGGTTAGTTGAATCTAGCTTCAAACGTACCTTGAAAACACTGCAGTTTATGGCAACAAACATGACAAGAGCTGAATATATATATATATATATATAATATACAGATATTCAGCTTTATATATTTATTTATTTAGAGAGAAACAGACTGCTTATCTGTGTGTTTAATACTGTATATCCATGCTGCTGTATATTGAAAAAAAAAAGCCAGACAGTGATGGGGATTTCGGCTATCGTGCCATCTAGTAGCTTTTATTTCGCCAGATGTGCATATGTTGCGCAGGTGTAGTAATGCTTTTAGTGTAAACTTGGCTTTACTTATCTCCTCATGGCTGTGGAATAGTTTACCCTTGCAGTTTACTTTAGGTCTCACATTGATAACTCACATTTAATCTCACCTTAAGGCCAAGGTCTGCATAGATCTTGTGTAATTTTGTGCTTTTGTAATGGGTAATGACCTTCTTGTACATTTATTTCATTTTCTGTGTTTACATTTCCATGAGGTTTGTAATTAGCTACATGAGTAATGTTAATAATAATGTACTTTTTAATGGACTTTTTTTTTCACTACAGCACATCTATTAAAATATGATTTAAATAAGCATTTCGGCCTCACCCTTTCTCCTGTTGTCCTCTCTGTTTCCCTTCCATTTTCAATGCTATTGTTAATGAAGCCAAGCGAGCATAATGAAACATCTCACCCGCTTACTCTCACACATAATTAGATAAGTAGCAACTTCAGTCAGAAGTTGTCACGCACCCCTTAATCTTTACACTAGGTGTCATCTTTATTTGGAGAGTAATTTGTTCCCTGCATGATGCCAGACAAAGTGTGAAAAGAAAAGAAAAAAAAACACAATTAGTAAAATAAGGAATTGCCTTCAGGTTTAACAAGATCAGAGCAAATGTGATTGGATCCGTTGAACTGATTAATAGTTCACATGTGGTATCCAGTATGCTTCGGGAGAAGTGTTGCTCTTAGTAATGAATGTAGCACCAGTGTAATAAGTTGCCGCTTCACAGAGAGCACATGAAGACAGATTCCAGGGGACCTGAAGAGGTTAAAGGTTTTTTTTATGGTGGAAATGAGGAAAAAGAACTCATTTTAAGAAAAAAGGATCTAGCTTTGAAGAGCTAATACAATTAATACACCTAGTTTAAAATTACTTTGTGAGATAAAAAGCTTTCACAATATAAATGCCTCTTATATACACTATTTATACACCATAGAAAAATATTCATGTCTGATGTTTTACTTCAACAGATGGTGTGTGCTTCAGAACTACTTCCTGGGATTTACTGAGTCTAGTGGCCCGAACACAAAATTTATGTATATTGCTGTCTGCCCTGTCGAGTAACAGAGTGGCATCCAGTGGTCGCAGATGCACTAATTACAGTAATTTAAGGGAACTCACTGTGGGCCAGTGGGAACTAAATAATGCCAGACAAGCAAGTACCCAGTAAACTGGGAATCCACCAGGCTGTGCTTAACCTCTGCCTTAGACCCTGGCAAGACCAGAGCATCTGGACAGTATGGCTTTGGGGAGTCAAGCTGTCTACTCAGCTACTCAAATTTATCAGTATACAGTGAAAAAGTCAGATGTGTCCAACTTATTATATTTATTTTTAGTTTCTTTTAATATGATTGCAAAACAAGCTTCAAATTAATTTCTTAATTAATTCATTCATCTTCACTAAAAACCCTGGAATTCAAAACATAAAGCATTTAAAGCTCATGGGTGCTCACTGGGGGTTCAATCAATCTTAATACCAACTTTGCTCTTGTGAATGTTTAAATCACTGCTTTCTGGAGTTTTATAAATCAAGTTTTCTTAGAAAAGAAACTCTCAAGTTACGCTGTGAAAAATGACATCTTAGCAAGTGGAAATACCTTGAATATAGTCAAATTTAGGATTTTCTGTTACAAGATTACAATAAACCAAATGTAAGTTTTATAAACCAATAAGGTTTATAAAACCATAAGGTTTCTAGCCATTTCTTTACTCATTTCAAGCTTGAAATAGTCTTGTTCTTTTTCTTCTTCTCCTGGCTGCTCCCGTTAGGAGTCACCACAGCAGATATTCCATCTCCATTATGGAAATCTGGTTTATGTGCTGCATATTTGATTTGGCAAAGGTTTTTACGCCGTATGCTTTTCCTGACGCAACCCTCCCATTTTACATGGGCTTGGGACTGGCACTGAGAGTGCACTAGCTTGTGCAACCCCAATGGCTGGGTTTGGTGCCCAGCATGGGGCTCAAACCCATGATCCTGAGATTTAGAGTCTTGAAATCTTATAAAAGGAACTACTTGAAAAATTTAACTACATTCAAGATATTTTCACTTGGTAAGATGACATTTGTTGCAGTAGTTTTGTGCCAGTTTGAGTTTCTCATGTTGGGCATTGTTTTGTTGGACTTCCTTGGAGAAATTTTAACCTTAAGAGCACTAAAATTGTGCCCATTTGACCTGTCCAGTTCTATGGTTCTTTGGAACTCCCCAGTGAGAGCCCTCCAAGAGGTTGCATTAACCCCTTAAACTGTCAGCGTATTTAGTTATTGAGCTTAAAGCATATTATGTAGTAGCTTTTGTGAATTATTCAGTAACCTGGAAACATTAGCTGTTCATTCGCAGGGCCTTTTGCCACCAGGTCTGTAGGTTAAACCTGCCTCCCCAGTGAGCACCTTGCAAGTGTCCAACTCAATTTTGCTTGCGGTATGTGAACAAACACTCCATTTGTAAGATTTCCAATTCTGAGGGGAACTATGCAAATTTCATGCCATATGGCAAAGTAGTGTATAATGAGATCTTACACCTGCTACTTGCACCTTGTATGCCAGAGAAACAAAACTCCTGTTTAATAAAAGATCACACCATCTTTACTGACTGCAAATGAATGCAATGATATTCTGACTGATCACTGTAGAGCATTGTAACCCAATAAGTAAAAGGTAAAAAAAAAAAAATTAAAAATTAAACCACTGACTCTTTCTTTCTGACTCCTTACTGAGCTACTTTATGTTGTTTTTTCCTTTCAGGTCTTTTTTTATTTAACCTCCATGGAAACACCCAAGGAAACCTCAGGGGACCATGCAATATAAGTCAGGCACTATCTTGCACAGCATTATCCATCTAGTTTGTAAGGTACGTGAAGGCAGGGTGTAGCTGTAGTCAAAAAAGCTTCTGGCAGGAAGGTGCAGGAGTACTCAGAGACTTGCCAAAGCAAAGTGGAAGTGCAGCAGGCTAGGTTAAAGGTAAGTTTAAAAAAAGTCAGGAAATAAATGGTAGATGATTTGGAAAAGTGTCAAGATACAATAAGCATTTTCACAGCGATGCAATGAAACAAGCAAACTCAAAAGAGAAGCACTAGCCCTGTGCATACAGCAATCTCACTAAAGTAATGAAGTGACTAATTCGTCTGATGCTGTTCATTGATCATATCAGTGTGGGTACACACTAGCCCAGTCAATCAAACATTGAGAAGCCTGTGGTCACAGATGAAGAAGAGGCCATGAGATTATTTTTCTATATTGAGTTAATGTGGGGTAATAAACCATAGGATTTCAGCTGCCACTAGGAAAACACACATGTACCTACAGGTGCAGTCTCAT
Source organism: Pangasius sanitwongsei (assembly GCA_037576675.1). Lineage (NCBI taxonomy): Eukaryota > Metazoa > Chordata > Actinopteri > Siluriformes > Pangasiidae > Pangasius > Pangasius sanitwongsei. The sequence goes on along the minus strand of CM075016.1, from coordinate 8,882,376 downwards.
TTGAACTTCTGAACAGAGTAATAACTGTGGGCCCTCCAGAGAGCTTCTCGCAAAGCAGAAGAGAAAATTGTGAATCCCATTGGGACTTTGAGGTGAGCTGAATATTACCCAGCCAGTTCTTTATTTCATTGATTACTCCACACTGCCTTGTTCTGCACACATATCTGCTGATCATTCAGAAAAAAAAAGAAGAGATTTTAAGGGGTTTATCCGAGAAGGTAGTATGAGTGGGATAATTATCTCCAGTTAGCCAAGTAATTATCAAGTTATGGATAAGATCCCTTCTCTCCGCATCCCTTCTCTGTGTGGTAAGCTGGATAAATAGAAAAATCAATGAACTGCCAATTACAGGCAATTCAGAAAGGGAATTCAGAGGAAACCCAAGTGGACATGGAGAGAACACGTGAAACTTGTCCTCAGGATCAAACTGAGGAGCGTGGAGTTGTGAGACGACAACACTACCCACATCCCACATGTAGATTACTGCTGCTATTATTATTATTGTTATTATTATTACTCAAATTGGTACATACTCTTGGTATATATATATATATATATATATATATATATATATATATATATATATATATATATATATATATATATATATATATA